>JAODKC010000095.1:457780-479614 GCA_026777985.1 Mormyrops attenuatus
GTCACCGACTGAATATCCAAAGAGTGGCCACCCCCCACACACGCACTCTGTTCCCAAACCTCACCAAGTATCCCCTGGCTCTACCTCTGCTGTTCTATGACTCCAAGCTACTATGACTTCTATGACTGACAGAGCCAGTTGCTGAACCCTGCGGTTACACCTACTGTTACCCGGCCTGTACTGCTGTGGCTGCTAACCCTAAACCTAACCCTGACCCTAACCCCTAACCCTAAACCTAACCCTAACCCTAAACCTGACCTTAACTCCTGCAGGATGGGCCCCATCTTCGGTGTCTCTGTTCTGTCATCAGCCAAAATCACCCTGTCCCCACACATTAGAGAGTGTCACATAGTAATGCACTTGAAATTACTAATAAAATATTTTTGTCATACATAATAATATGAGTGATGAGGTTTTGTTAAAGCAGTGATAATCTGCTATTAATTTAAACAAAAGCGAGATACAGCAGTTTGGGTGTACGTTTAATTTTAAAAACTATTTACATGGTTAAAGATTATATATCATACATTATAGCAAAATAATTTAATTTTTTAATTTGCCCAGATGTGCTTTTGTTCTCAGAGTGTCTGTCCTCACCGACCCACGAGCAGCCATAAGCTAGTCTAGCAGGATTCTAGGAAGTGTCCCTAAGTCTAAATATCTAGCTGCGGGCACGATGCCTTGAGTTCCACAGCTATGGATCAGAGTTAGCAAAGCAGCAGCCACCGACGCCTGTGTCACGCAGTCACCGGGAGTGACGTCTAACAAACACGGTGCACTGATATTTATGTTTATTAAGATTCATATTACTCTCATTAATCTTGTACAAAACACAATGAAAAGACCGCTAAGAGTTGTGAGAGTTTAGCATGAGCAGCTGACCAAGCCGGACCCTGGGCTGCGGCTCCACCCTGAGACGCCAGTTTCTCTGGGTACGCTTCACGTGGTGGCCCAGCCGGGGCCACCGCCAGCTATTGCCCCTGGGCTTTCTGTTGGAAGAGCTGTTGGCCACACCCTTTTTTAGGTCAGGATAGAAAATCTGTGAAAACCTGTGTTTGTCTCACCAGAGAGTCCTAATTATTTCATATTTATATAATTTAAATATACATACTTTAGCTATAAAAATGCATAATTTACATGATAAATTATTTTATGTAATACCTCAGTTATGTTCCATTTATATTGATAACTAAGACTGTGCTGGTGCCTTTCCAGGAATCGGCGGTGACAAGTGTCTATCGGCATGTCAGCTAAGCCCAGGCAGGTGTCTCTCTGGGTATCGGCAGTGCCGGCTGTGTATCAGCACGTCGGCAAAGCCAGTGCGGGTGCCTCTCCGGGTATCGGCGGTGACGGGTGTGTATCAGCACGTCGGCAAAGCCAGTGCGGGTGCCTCTCCGGGTATTGGCGGTGACAGGTGTTCAGCGCCATGCTGCCGAGGTAGTTTGCCCACCTGATGCAAATGCCTCGCTGGTGGCCGTGTGGCGTCTTGCC
Organism: Mormyrops attenuatus; assembly: GCA_026777985.1. Classification (NCBI taxonomy): domain Eukaryota; kingdom Metazoa; phylum Chordata; class Actinopteri; order Osteoglossiformes; family Mormyridae; genus Mormyrops; species Mormyrops attenuatus. The sequence continues at coordinate 459,272 of JAODKC010000095.1, forward strand.
TGCTCCCTACGGTTTACAGCGCTTAAGGGACCCACATGGTGTATTTACGAATCACAGACCATCCCCACAGTATATATAATAACACAGCTCCAGATCTCTGCAGAGGAGCCAGCACTCCTGAGATTTGTATCGGTTTCACAGGCCTGGGGCTGCTCCCCTGGGAAGCCCTACTTGCCACCATCAGCGGGGACATCATCGCACGACAGAAGGAGGACACAGGTGAGCCTTACCTTCGGAGCACGGAGTGGAGGAAGCGTCAGGGAGAGCTCAGTGCCGCTTATCCACTTGCTGGACCTGCCACCTCTAACAAATCGCTCTTGTTAGCTGTCCGGTTTGCTGTCACTGGCTTTTACTGTTCACTGATACTTGCTTGTCCACCTGCTGGACCTGCCGTCTCTAACAAATCGCTCTTGCTAGCTGTCCGGTTTGCTGTCACTGGGTTTCACTGTTCACTGATACCTGTCCTTCCACTGTGGAGTCACTGTTCGCACTGTCCTGCACATGGAGGTGCTGATCTTCCTGCCCTGTCCTTCCCAACCTGTCCAGCCCTCTCTCTCTCTCTTTCTCTCTCTCTCTCCCACACACACACTCACACACACACACACACAGTCTCTCTCTCCCTCCCTCCTGCTTTCCCTGAAGAGCAGGCTCCTAGGGGGTGGGGCTCCCACCCATGCAGGGGGGCCCTGGGGCTGCGGGCACACAGCTGACGTGAAGTCGTCCTGGAGCCATGCGCAGCTCTCTCCATGTGTGCGTGTGTGTCTCAGTGCGCTTTGCTGCGCCAGTACCAGAGGTGGGTAGTTCAGGTCCAGAAAGTAAAAATCCTGACCTAGATTTTGTTTCAACCAACTAGCAGAGTACTCTGTGACTGTGACTTTTTACACTCAACTTCTGGGTTGAAACAAAATCTTGGTCTGGACTTTTACTTTCTGGACCTGAAGTATCCACCTCTTGACATTACGTTCTCACACATATGCTGTGCCTGTCTGTGTGAGTCTGCATGAATGCTGTGTATGTGTTTGTATATTGAATGTCTGTCTTCACACGTGTGTGATATTGTCTGCTAGCTTTTGTATGTGTGTGTAAGGTGCTAGTTGGTCTGTGTGTATGTATGCGTGTGCTGTCTATTCCTCTCTGTGTGTATATATAAGGTGAGCAGACGTTTGTGTGTGTGAGGTGTTTGCGGGTGTGCATGAGCTGTCTGTTTGTGGGTGTCTGAGGTGTTTGTTTGCACATACAAGTCAGTGTCAGGTGCCTGTTCACACATGCAGTGTGTGTGTGTGTGTATGTGGTCATATGTAAGTGACATTTGGTCGACACAATGTGACTATAAATTTATTATTTTGACCTAACAGGAACCTTTTTTTTGGTCCCCACGAGGGGAAACTGAATTTCATAAAATTCTTGACTGCAATCACGAAACTAAAAATGCTAAAAGTCTTATATTTTGCTTGGTTACATATGGTTAAGGTCAGGGCTGGGTAGGGGTTCTGGTTATGGTTAAGGTCAGGGCTGGGTGGGGGTTAAGGATGTCATTGTTGGGATTAGGGGTTTTCCCATAGAAGTGAATGAACAATCCCCACAAAGATATGAATACCTGGACTGTGTGTGTGTTTGTGTGTGTGTGGATTATGTTGATATTACATTGTGAGGACCAAATGTCCCCCACAATGTAATAAAAGCCTGCTATTTCGATGTTGTGGGGACCATTTTTCAGGTCCCCGCAAAGTTTTGTGAATGCAATCAAAGTTTTCCCCATAGAAATGAATGGAGCGTCCCCACAAAGATACAATTACAAACCTGTGTGTGTGTGCGTGTGTACGTGTGTGTGTGTGTGTGTGTGTGTGTGGATTATATTGATATTACATTGTGAGGACCAAATGTCCCCCACAATGTAATAAAAGCGTGCTATTTTGATGTTGTGGGGACCATTTTTCAGGTCCCCACAAAGTTTTGTGAATGCAATCAAAGAAATGAATGGAGCGTCCCCACAAAGATATAATTACAAACCTGTGTGTGTGCGTGTGTACGTGTGTGTGTGTGTGTGTGTGTGTGTGCATGCGTGCGTGCGTGCACTGGGGCCGCGGGCGGGCAGGCATGATGGGGCCCAAAACAGGCTGAGCCTGCCAAACCAGCAGCCATCCTGCGTTAGCATCCGCCTTCAGCCGTCTGACATCCTCATGACGCAGTGAAGCTGCTGCTCAGTGAGGTGCTGTGGATGCGGCACCATTCAGGCTTTTAGGGTCTCAGTCATTTGGCTGTAAAGTACATTCAGTGCAAAGGGAGATGCCTCTGTGAGCTGGGCTGTCAGCTGTGAGGCGGCAAACGGCAGCCCTTCACTCCCCTGTGGAACAAAAAGAAGTGTAAAACTTTCAATTATGGCTTTCTTTGGGTTGTCTACCCAACACAGAGGTCCTGCAGGACAGTAAACTGTTCTCCCTTGGGGAGTGCACTGCTTGACAGCATTAAAATACACAGATATGGTCATATGTACTGCAATTGGAAGCATTTTGAAATTTGGCATCATGGCTGAGTATTGAGCAACTTTGTTTTCAGCAAAGCACTTTAGCCTATGGGCACAGAAACAGTATTGTTTGGACACCCTGCAGGTATAATAACGACGCAGCTCTCACCCGAGCCAGGAACGCTCTGCACCTGCCACACGGCTTGATCTCTGTCGCGATTGCCGCCGCCCCAGGTGTGGGCTGGACAGCGGGCCTCGGGGCTGGTCGCGAACGTGGCTGCAGCTGGATGGTAGTGTGAGATGCATCAGCAGTGTGAGACGCCATCAGATGGCGGTGTGACGCGCGACAGTGGGGAGAGACGAGATGGCAGTGTGACATCTGACAGCTTTGTGAAGCATGACAGTGGTGTGATAGTGGTGTGAAGTGTAATGCTGTGTGACATGTGACAGCAGTTTAAATTGCAGCAGTATGAAACGGTGGTGTGAAGTGCAACGATGGTGTGAAGCGTGGCGGCAGTGTGAGATGTGACGGCAGTATTAGATGCAATAGCGGTGTGACATGTGACACGGACACACTGGCAGTATGAGATGCAATAGTGGTGTGAACCGTGATTGCAGTGTGAGACGCAACAGCGGTGTGACACGTGACAGCAGTTTGAGACGTGATAGCGGTGTGAGGCATGTAAGATAGCCGTGGTGTAAGATGTAAGATAGGCATGTAAGATGCCTAGGTGGTGTGAGGCATGACGGCAGTTTGAGACACAATGGCACTGTGAGGCATCATGATGGTGTGAATCGTGCCACGGTGGTGTGTCATACGATGGTGTGAGGTGTGACAGCAGTGCTCACATACAGACTGTCTGGCAGGCGTGCTCTGAAGCTGTGTACAGGCTATGGCAGCCACTGGTGCCCGCCACAGGGAAACATATCTGGCAGAAATGCCCCAGTCCAGAAAATGCCAGAAGCACCTTGTCAGGAGTTCATATCAGATTCTTGAAGCACCACATAACATGGAAACATATGACTGGCCTTTAATTGAAACAGAAGATGGGATCATCCTTTAGATGTGTCTGCACTTCACCACAAGATTGAAGTGATGCTAGTGCTGCTGGATTTTATACTGTATACTGCCGGCTTATATATCCAGTAGAGTTATACATTGTATACTGCCAGCTTATATTTCCAGTAGGGTTATACACTATATACTGCCGGCTTATATATCTGGTAGGGTTATATACTATATACTGCCGGCTTACATATCTGGAAGGGTCCTACACTGTATCCTGCCCGCTTATATATCCGGTAGGGTCATACCCTGTATACTGCCCACTTATATATCCGGTAAGTTCATAGACTGTAAACTGCCCACTTATATATAAGGTAAGGTAATACACTATAAACTGCCTGCTTATTTATCCGGTAGGTTTATACACTACAGACTGCGGACTTATATATCCAGTAGGGTTATACACTATATACTGCTGGCTTATATATCCGGTAGGGTCATACACTGTATAGTGCTGGCTTATATATAAGGTAGCATCATACACTGTATACTGCCCACTTATATATCCAGTAGGGTTATACACTAAATACTGCTGGCTAATATATCCAGTAGTTTTATATATTATATACTGCTGGCTTATACATCCGGTAGGGTTATAAACTGTATACTGCCCGCTTATATATCTGGTAGGGTTAAACACTATATACTGCTGGCTTACATATCCGGTAGAGTTATACACTATATACTGCTGGGTTATATATCCAGCAGGGTCATACACTGTATACTGCCCGCTTATATAACCGGTAGGGTTATACACTATAAACTGCCTGCTTATTTATCCGGTAGGGTTATACACTATATACTACCTGCTTATATATCTGGTAGGGTCATACACTCTATACTGCCGGCTTATATATCCGGTAGGCTCATACACTGTATCCTGCCCACTTATATATCCGGTAGGGTCATACCCTGTATACTGCCCACTTATATATCCGGTAGGGTCATAGACTGTAAACTGCCCACTTACTGTATATATCAGGTAGGGTAATACACTATAAACTGCCTGCTTATTTATCCGGTAGGTTTATACACTATGGACTGCTGGCTTATATATCCAGTAGGGTTATACACTATATACTGCCGGCTTATATATCCGGTAGAGTTATACAATGTATACTGCCCACTTATATATCCGGTAGGGTCATACACTATATACTGCCCACTTGTATATCCGGTAGGGTCATACACTATATACTGCCCACTTATATGTCCGGTAGGGTCATACACTATATTCTGCCCACTTATATATCCGGTAGGGTCATACACTATATACTGCCCACTTATATATCCGGTAGGGCCATACACTATATACTGCCCACTTATATATCCGGTAGGGCCATACACTATATACTGCCCACTTGTATATCCGGTAGGGCCATACACTATATACTGCCCACTTGTATATCCGGTAGGGTCATACACTATATACTGCCCACTTGTATATCCGGTAGGGTCATGCGCTTTTTACTATGACTTACATACCCTGTAGGGCTATACACTAGGATACGAGGCCCTCATCCATAGACATGGGAGAAAGGAGTCCTGTCTCTGTGACTCTCCATGGCCCCCAGGCTAACTAGGATGTGCATAGTGCTAGCATGCTGGGGGTGGGGGTTTACAGAGTCCCCTCCAAGATTCAAGAGGTTTATTTGTCACATACTCAGTACACATACAACCGGTAGTTAGAATGTAACCTTGGTCACTCCGAGTAGCTGTGCATAATGAGAGAATAAGAACATGGAAAAAAAGAGTAAGATATAAAACATAAAGATAACAATATAAAAAATGTATGAAATATATTCAGCTGTATATAATCTTTACATAAGTGACATGGTCAAAGTGAGTGTGCTGTGCAATATAAATGCAATGTGCAAGAAACCTGAGAAATGTACCGACAATTCAGACAGTATAAACTGAATGGACTGCTGTGCTGGTGAAATTGACCAGTAGAGAAGATGAGCATCACCACTGGTAATGCGTAGAAAGCCCACTTTAAAAGGAGTTTTGATTCCCTGTGAATAATTAGTTATTAATAAGGCAGAAGCCGCAGGCTGCTCATTTACCACACGGCTGTAAGTGGCTGCAGGTCCCCAGCAGTCTGACTAAAGGTAGTGTCATTGCAACTTCCTGTCCGCCCGTGGCTGCCACCGCATGTCGGGCGTCCGGGGCTTGTTCGGGCCTGTCACAGGACCTGACTGGTTCCCCTCCTGCTCCATTGTCTGTGGCAGCCTGGCCCCCGCCTCCCCGCTGCCAGCACCCCAGTGTGCCGAGAAACTGCCGCTCAGCCTCTCCGCGTTGCCAGGTTTCGGTTCTGCCGCTGCGAGTTTCGATCACCGCTTGGCAGTTGGGAGACTCGGCTCAGACGTGCCGGGTCCTGCCTCCACTCGCTGTGGCGACGTGTGTGCCGCGGCGGTGTGCTCACTCTGCGGTGGCCTTGTTCTGCCTCCCCCTGCCTCTGTGGGCTCCCTCAGACTCTGAGACCCGACCAAAATGACGTTTGTTACTTTGTTAAATACTTTGTTTTGTACTTTGTTCATTACTTAGCTTTTTTCTTTGTTAAATGCTTTGTTCATTTCTTTGTCTTTTGATGGTTAGTAGTTGAACTTTCAGCCTCCTGCTGCTGCTTTTCACTCCAGCACCAATCTGCGACGTGGTCGCTGTCGCCCTCTGGGGTGGGCCAGTATGCCGGTAACCTAGGATTCACCCAACCATGCCTGATCCTCTGCACATCTCTAGGGCCATACAGACCATCCCACATTACTATGAGGGTGTACTGGGAGAGTGTTAACTAAATCCATCAGCCAAGATGCCAGGTTGAATAATCTTCATGAGTTGCAAATTAGCTTGTGTGGATGTTTACATAAGTGGGACAGAGAGGAGCCTCTGAGCCTGAAATTGATACTCCTCCACATGTCCCTCAATGACCAAGGGACCACTGGACTCAGGAGGGGTACCAGTGGCAGCAGGACGTGATGCGGTCACCGCTGCCCGCTTTTACATTTCGCCTACAACATAAAAAATCTCATTTGAGTGAAAAGTCAAATTTCCAGTTTTTCATCTCCTGGGGCCATTGTGTATTAATCCCATGAAAAAGCCTGCTGAACAGGGCCCCGCCCAGACACTCCCCTCGCCCGCAGGCTCTCTCACCCCCTTAGGGTGCTGAGAACTCACCCATGTCAAGTGTGGAATGAGGGAGCCTAGGGGGCAGAGCGTCCCAAACCGGTTCACACGCCTCCGCCCCCTCAGACTCCCACCCTGCCCAAACGTGTCTCTGTGTTACTATGTCACAGTGCAAACTGCTCTTCCCTGGGGGGCACGTGAGCCTTGCTCCGGACAGGGAGGGTCAGTTAGTGACATGAAGCAGTCTTTGCTCTTTAACATGATAACAGGCAGACGGTGAAGCCAGAGGCCTGTTATCTCCCGCCTAGTCAAACATGCTAAGAAAAGCACACGTCAAACGGGAGCCTGAGGAGCAGGGAATATCTGTCACAGCCTCCCGGCTACGCTGGCAGTGCCAGAGCTCTGCAAACACGGCAAACAGCTGGAAACAGCCTGGTGCATGATAAGCCATCACCGTCATGTATATGCGTCAGCACACACTGCACAAGCATGTATAAATCATATTGACTTCTCGCACTCTGTTTATCATACTATTTGTGAATGCTAGGGTAACTTAAATTAAACAGAATGGATTTGCAGTGGCTGCTGTGCTTTCAGAAAGTACTCTGGATGCAGTAAAGACACAGTTGTGCATTTGCACCTCCAAAAACTGCTCTGGATGCAGTAAAGTTGTGGTTGTGCACTAGTACCTTCAAAAAATGCTCTTGTTGCAGTAAAGTCACAGTCATGCATTTACACCTTCAAAAAGTGCTCTGGACACAGTAAAGTCACAGCTGTGTATTTATACCTTCATAAAGTGCTCTGGACACAGTAAAGTTGCGTTGTGCATTTGTACCTTCAAAAAGTGCTCTGGATGCAGTAAAGACACAGTTGTGCATTCATACCTTTGGCAAACACCCTGAATGCAGTAAAGATGGAGCAGTGTATTCACTGTGCATATTCTCTTAGACTAGCTAAATCAGGCTGGAATGCGATTTGTCAAAGAGATGCAACACAATCCATGTGCATTGGTGAGGGTCAGCTCACACAGGGGCGCTGCTAAGCATCTCTGGGTCTCTGGTCCCCAGGTCTGGGTGTGAATGTGCCAGTCTGCTCAGACATGTTGAGCTCCTGTGCACATTGAGTCATTGAGCGATACTTCACCATCAGCCCCCCCCGCCTGCCCATCCGACACCCTGGTCTCCCTTCTGATGCAATCTCGAGTGACGGTAATCGGTAGGGGGGAAGGGAATCGGCTTCATGCCGTGAGGCTCACTGGCCTCGTATGCTCTCCCTTCAGCGTCTCTCTTTATCCGCAGCCTGAATGCTGCCATCTCAAACACTCCAGGAATGAGCTCAGCCATGCGGCCGCTCCCGCCAAGGACACGCCCCCTCCTCCCCTCCAGGCTGAAATGTTGCGTTTTCATCGTTCCTGCACCTCGGGTGACAATGACAGCTGAGACAAGCCTCTAAGAAGTGTGGAGGTGTTCTGGAATCTGCTGGGGGGGGGGGGGCGAGGGCATGTCTGTCCTGTAAGTGTGCTAAACACTGCCCCCCCCACCCCAAATGGCAAGGACACACTTACAGACTCAACATGAAGGCTGTGCTGTCATTCCCTGAAACACACTGTTTACTTCACCCTGCTGTAGAAGGTCAGTGACGTTGGAAGACAGCATCAGTAACAAAGGTCCCTCAATTGCCCAGACTTTGCAGACAGGCATGTGCCTGCCAAACAGGACTGCTATGCCTGGTACAGAGGAGGAACTCTTCTCTGTGGTGGGGCAACTGAACTGCATAGTGCGCTGCATATGCTGTATGTGCTGCATGTGCTCCATGTACTGCATGTGCTGCATGTACTGTATGTGCTGTATGTACTGTACGTGCTGTATGTGCTCCATGTGCTGTATGTGCTGCATGTACTGTATGTGCTCCATGTGCTCCATGTGCTGCATTTGCTGCATATGCTGTATGTGCTCCATGTGCTGCATGTGCTGTATGTGCTCCATGTACTGTATGTGCTGCATGTGCTCCATGTACTGTATGTGCTGCATGTGCTCCATGTGCTGTATTTGCTGCATGTGCTGTATTTGCTGCATGTGCTCCATGTACTGTATGTGCTCCATGTGCTGCATGTACTGTATGTGCTGCATGTACTGTATGTGCTGCATATGCTGTATGTGCTGCATGTGCTGTATGTGCTCCACAGAGGATGGGCTGTGCGGTTGGGAATGACAGGAAGCCTCCCCAGCCTGAAAGCTGAACAGGGAGGATGCAAATAAGGTGCAACAAAGCAACCATGGAAAACATCAATGAATCAATGACCAATATTAGCAGTAGCCAAGGTTCAGTCCTTCACCTTGGCTGCCTTGTTATGGATATGGAGGCTGAAATTCCCTAACAACAAGATTCCCCTACAAGCGTAACCTGAAAATTTTCAGCCAAGCAGCAGCAGAGAAATGCTCCCTGGAATAACAGTAAAACAGACATACAGAGAGGCCAGGCTGGGGAGCTCCTGGGGCTGTGTGAACAGCTGGATCCTGACTGTTAGCAGAGCAGGCAGCTTGCGACTGAAAGAGGCAGTCTAAGGTACCCGATGGCCAGGCCGCTGTGTGCAAAACACGGACTATAGGCCCTGCTTCTCCCCTTTGGGCATGTAAACAGAGGCCCAGTGAAGAACCCCGCCCCGTCAGAGGGGCGTTAAAGAGCCAAGGCACTCCGATGGCCTGGCGTGTATTTCAGGTTTGCTGTTGCCTTGGGGTCTTTTGCTGTTATCCTCCAAGGGGGTGGGGGTGGGAGCAGATCCAGGAGGCCGGCGGGCCAGGCGGAGGAGAAGACAAGGAGGAGAAGGCGAGGAGGAGGACTGCTACCCTGGGCTGGGGTGGAGAGTGTTTCTCTGCTCATCTGAGACCGAGATGAGAATTAGCGCTTCAGAGCCAATGCACTTGAGAGTGAGCCAGAGCTCGTGTTTTCCTGCAGTACGCTCTCCAAAAGGTGCGCCATTCGTCAGACCCGGACCTTTTGCACCTGTGCACAGAGGCCGACTGTTCTTGGGAGAGTTTAATGACTTCCCCTTATTGCCATGCACGGTAATGACAGGCTGAATTGTTGATTGTGTCCGGGTGGAGTTAGCCGAGCTTGTCACCATACAAGCGCATCTCCTAGAGAAACAAGGACATAGACATTCAAACAGAAGAGTTTGTCACCATACAAGCGCATCTCCTAGAGAAACAAGGACATAGACATTCAAACAGAAGAGTTTGTCACTGCTGGGTTCCCTCCATGGGCGTGACACGCACCACCTGCTCCCCAGCTTGTGACACTGCTATCACTAGCATGTATAAAAGCACTGTAGTGGGTCCCAGCTCTAGCTCACTGTGTCCCTGGCACTTTAATTAAGAGGCTGCAATGGTGATTTCACAAGCACCTCTCTGCTGGGGCGCGGTGTCATGGCCGACTGACTTGTCTGACTTGCCCATGGGACATGTTTGGCTTTGAGCTGAAACTGCATGAGACTGATGGCCAGCAGACAAAGGGATGGGTGTTCGGGTCGAGCACGTTGAGTCTTGCAGGCAGGGATTTGCATAAGCTTGGTTTTGGGGTGGCGTCTGCGGCACATAGAAACTGCTCAACTCTATGGTGGCTGAATTGCCTTCCTGAGAGGCACAGAGCCGCTGACCGTCGGAGCCGCTGATCGTCGGAGCCGCTGATCGTCAGAGCCTTCAGTCTGGATTTCTAAGGCAGTTACGACTCAGAGCTGCACCAAGCTGCTACTAGAAAAGCTGAGACTCACTGCCTCTCAACCCTGAGCGAGGCTTTCCCTTTTCGGGGGGGTTGTGTTCCTACAACTATGTTTATACGTGACATAACAGAGAAATGAGTCTCAGTCTGCTGCTGCAAAATGAAATCTGTGTGAAAAATACAAAAGGCACTGTTGGGTGTTGGGTAATATAAAAAATCCTGTAACAAACACCTGGAACAGTAAAAAGGTGTCAGCTTTTGGCTGGGATTCACACACCAGGAAAGGAAACACAGAAACTCTCACACCGTTACAGCCGAGGCATAGATTCCTAGCGAAGCAAAAATGAGGAACAGCAGATAAAACTGCGGAAATGCAGTGGAATTCCCCGCTAAGCTAAAGCACCTTTTATGATGCCACCTGCAGTTTAGACCTGGTACTCCATCTGAAGCTAAGCAGGTTTGGACCTGGCCAGTACTTGGATGGGATTAGGAAAGCTGGGTTGCTTCTGGAAGAGGTGTTGGTGTAGCCAACAGGTTAGCCCATCCTGCAGTCTGTGTGGATCCCAATGCTCCAGTGCAGTGATGGGGACACTGTGGCCAGCAGGGGGTGCCCATCCTGCCGTCTGTGTGGATCCCAATGCTCCAGTGCAGTGACAGGGACACTGAGCTGTAAAAAATTGTTCTGTCCTTTGGATGAGACATGAAACCAAGGGGTTGACTCTCTGAGGTCATAAAAGATCCCTGAGCATCTTCCAAACGAATAGGGGTGGTGCCCTGATGTCCTGGCTAAAAATCTCTCACTGTAGCCGTTTGAAATCCGGCCTACTAATCATTCCCTATATCTAATTGGTGAATTCTCTCCTACCCCTTCTCCACCTTAGCTGCTGTGTGGTGGGTGTACTGGTGCCAAATGGCTGCCATCACATCATCCAGGTGGGGGCTACACAGTGGTGGTGGTTAAAGTGGCTCCCTGTTGGTTCTGGAAAGTGCTTTGGGTGTCTCAAAAAAGTATTAAATATATGTAACATTTATTCAATTCTTTCCCATAAATGTTACCTGCTAATGACAGTGGCTGCTGTGCTGTAGTCAGGTGAGTACAGTGTCCAAAGTGTGTTTTCGCGGACACGTGTAGGGGTTGCTCTGTGACTCTTTACCTGGTTCCAGTAAAAATAGCCCTCATTTAAAACCAAGGAACATAGAGAGCGCCTATTTTCAGAGCTGTTTTCTGAAGCAGCATTTTGCCACGATAAGCCTGAAATCATCCCGTAAAGCGGAAGTGTGCAGAATAATGAAGTTATTGAACAGCCACGCAGCACGGTCACTGCTGGCTCTCTCTGTGCACCTGCTCGCCTGAGCCCCCCCCCGCCCGCTTACTTCCTGAACGCCTACACTGCCGGCTTATTTCTTTCAGGCTCTTTCTCTGCTCCCCACCTTCCTCTTTTTTCACCCGTCCTCCTGACTTGCTTCGCACCCACCTCCGTGTGCCACGCCCCAGCCGTTTACCTACCCTGCAGATCATAGTCCTAACCTGCTCGACTTAAGTGCCCGTGGCTGTAAGTGACATGCATTCTTGTTGTGCTTTGTGTGCCGGAGTGGTTTAGGGCCGCCCCGAGCAATGGAGATGCGACAGTGGACGGAAACCGTGCTGCAATGAGGAACAGCAGTTCCATGGAATTGCCTTCCTGAGAGGCACAGAACAGGTTTGGTGGGCTCTGCTGATGAGGACAATATACTCCTTCTGTGCTGGTCATGGCTCCAGCTGTACGGCTCCAGATCACTCGCCTCTGCCTGAAATGCCACTTTGCTGAGTCTTTACCAGGAACGGACTTCGGGAATTACCCCCTGGGATCCACACATTTTATCTAATCTTACCTAACATAATTTGGTGCAAAAAAATAGTTCTTTTTGCTTTTTTATCCATCCATCCTTACATACATACATACATCCATCCATCTCTTAACCACTTTGGTCAAGGTCATAGGGATTTTTGTGTTTTGTTTTTTGTTTACAACAACATGCAGTAATTTGGTAAAAACAACACGCCATTTCTCGCATTTCACACACAGTGCAGCTCCTGTTCATACACTGCTTACACTGGCACCTGGGCATTCACTGTAAACTCAGCTTAGCCGCACCACCTTGACAGCACATGTGTTTGTAGAGTGCTCTTTGCCTCACTTGCACCTTTTATTGAACAAAAGCATCTGCTAAATATGTAAATGTAAATTACATCTAAAGGGCTACAGGATGCAGCTGAGTCATTAAATAATGCAGCACCACACAGGCTCCTCTCAGTGGGACCTCACCTCACATTCTAACAAATGCGTGTAACTATATTTATATGTGTACACAAGTGTAACAGGATGAAGGACCTGTCCTCGATTGCCTTCTCACCCAGCACCTACAGGGGGAGTTAAAGAGCATCCGATGTGCTGCATTCTTGTAGTTTTTACAGAAGACCGGGCACTTCTGTTGAATTAAATCTGGTATCTATTTACGCATTAATCTGTATATTTTTAGTATGACGTTTCAAAAGTGTTTTTGATATGAGTCTTAAGCAGAAGACTTCTTAAACAGAAGTGTAGGGGACGTATAATTGAGATCTGGAAGTGGGATCACACACTAGAGTGCAGAACTTATAAAGAGGCAGAGAAAATGTTTAAATGATCTTCGTGTCAGTGTAAAACTATGATATTACTATCAAAGTGTGTTAGCTTAGCCTCATCAAAACTTGGTATGAACTCAGAGTATGGTGCAGACAGAAAGAAGTGAGGATCGACTAGTGGCTCCAAAACTGCAGGGTTTTGGAACATAACTAACCAAGCACACTGGTAACAAATAAATAGAAAAGACCATGAGGGGTCAAAAATAAGGGGAAAACACTACAAACTGAACCATAATTAAACCTATACACAGGGAAAGAGGTAATACAGAAACTAGAACGAGAGACAAGCAGAGAAACACTCACAGAACAAATCACACTGACTGACTGGGGAAGCTGACAAAGGTAGGGACTTAAAAACACTGATACTGAGGACTAACAAAGGGCAGGTGTGAATAATCAAGAACAACCAATCAAACAAACCTGTGTGACAGGCAATAGGTGGAATGAACTACAATAACTGAGTGCTGGACAAGGGAACCCTAACAAACACCAAAACTAGAAAAAGGACTAAACAAGTACAAGCAGAACATAATAAAGCAGAGCACAAGCACACTAACGCAAAACAGGGAACAATGATAAGTAATAACAAACACTAGGGGAAAAACAGAAAACAAACAAAACAGAGGAGGCCGGCCAAAACCAACAACCAGAGCCTCTGAGCTATTCACTCAACCCATTAAGCTACTTGGAGGTCTGGGGAATAGGGGAAACACAGTAGGGTTGAAAAGCAAGAGACAGAGTGGGGGCGGGGGCCAGAACTGGCTAAACAGGGAAAGGTCAGAGGGTGGGGTTGGGTGGGGTCAGGTGGGTGCTGACCCTGACAGTACCCCCCACTGAACACGCAAACATAGGGCATGCGAGGGTACCACCAAGGCCAGCAAGAGCAACAGAACAGAAAACAACTAAAAAAAACTGGAGGGGGGAAAGACACACTAACAGAGACCAGGGAACTGAACAGAGAGCGCCAAGAGATCAGACAGAAGGGGAACAAAAATGGAAAGGGTAAATATGAAGATCTGGGAAAGGACCACAAGATGAGAAAACAAGGATGGGAACAGGGGACCGGGAACAAAAAGTGGGGATTGAATGTGGGAACCGAGGAACAGAAGCAGGGATGGACGTATTGGGGAAAGGACCAGGGGAAGACAGATTGGGAACAGGACCAGGGACAAAGAGATAGGGGCAGGATGTGGAGAATGAGGGATAGGACCAGGGACATAAGGCAGGGACCAGGACGGAGCAGGGGATCCAGAAGGGATGGGAACAGAAGGAGCATGCGAGAAAAAGGACCGGGGACATAAGGCAGGGACCTGGATGGAGCAGGGGAACCAGAAGGGAAGGAAACAAAGGGAGCACGTGAGAAAAAGGACCAGGTATCTGAGACAGGGACCAGGATGGAGTAGGGGAACCAGAAGGGATGGGAACAAAGGGAACATGGTGAGGAAAAGGACCAGGGACATAAGGCGGGGACCAGGACGGGGCAGGGGAACCAGAAGGGATGGGAACAAAAGGAGCATGCGAGGAAAAGGACCAGGTACCTGAGACAGGGACCAGGACGGAGTAGGGGAAACAGAAGGGATGGGAACAACGGGAGCATCCGAGAAAAAGGACCAGGTATCTGAGACAGGGACCAGGACAGAGTAGAGGAACCAGAAGGGAAGGAATCAAAGGGAGCATGCGAGAAAAAGGACCAGGTATCTGAGACAGGGACCAGGACAGAGCAGGGGAACCAGAAAGGATGGGAACAAAAGGAGCATGCGAGGAAAAGGACCAGGGACATGAGACAGGGACCTCCTTTGTAGCTATAACAGCTGCGACTCATCTGAGAAAACTTTCCACAACATTTTGGAGTATGTGTGAAGGGCTAGCTCCCAGTATCCTTTCTAGTTCATTCCAAAGGTGTTTGATGGGGTTCAGGTCAGGGCTCTGTGTGAGCCACTCAAGTCCTTCAACACCAAACTCACCCAAGTATATCTTTATGGCCCTTACACCACAAAAATGCAGGAAAAGAAAAGGATCTTTCCCAATCTGTTCCCACAAATTTGGAAGCATAGAATTATCCAAAATATCTTGGTATGCTGAAGCATTAAGAGTTTCTTTTCACTGGAACTAAGGGGCCTAGCCCAACCCCTGAAAAGCAACCCCATACCATTATCCCTCCTCCACCAAACTTTGTAGTTGGCACAATGCAGTCAGGCAGGTAATGTTCTCCTGGCATCTGCCAAACCCATAATTGTCCATCAGACTGCCCGAGAGAGAAAAGTGTGATTCATCACTCTACAGAACACATTTCCACTGCTCCAGAGTCCAGTGGCAGCATGCTTTACACCATTCCATCAAAGAACTGGCATTGTGCTTGGCGATGTGAGGCTTGCATGCAGCTGCTCGGCTATGGAAGCCCATTCCATGAAGCTCCCGGATTCTGTGCTGGGGTTAATGCCAGAGGAGATTGGGAACTCTGCAGTTATTGAGTCAAGAAAGCGGCTGCAACTTTATGCGCTATTATTTCGTAGTAATGCTTGGAGGAAAATCGAAGTACCTGAAAGAAACCCCATGACAACACAGAGAAACAAGTGTACTCCACACACGTTACTGGAAGTGGAGACTCAAACCTTGCTCCTAAAGGTGTGAGGCAACAGTACTAACAGCTTACCTGTGTTTTCTGTAGTCGGTAGACATCTGATTGGGTGGTCTCACCTCTAGTTGCTTGGACTCACCTCCTCCACAATCTGATCTCTCTGAACCAATTTTTCATTCTGCCCTCAGAACATTTTTGTGTAAGTAAAACTCCCATAAGCAATAAATTTATAGCTCAGCAGCGGAATCAATATTTTCCTGCACCGCGAATACAACGTTTTCCCTGGTTTTCATGTGTTTGTTTGTGGTGTACCTGCAGGTAGGTGCCTTGGGGCACTTCTGATTGGTCAGCATGACTGATGCACAAGGAGCACAGCACTTATAACTGGTAAGAATGACTGTCAAATAAGGAGGACAGCATAAATTTGTCAAACTATTCTCACAACAGTTTTAATCCCTGGATCAGACAGGCTATATAATGCATACCTGAAATCAGAGCCTTTGCGATTTGCTAATCACATAATTTGAAATTGTGATTTCGATTTGAAATCAATAAATCGTTCAGCCCTACATCAAATATACACAAAGTTATGTGACCCGGGTCCCCAAGGCTCTAAAGTATAAAGTAGCAAGACATGGATTCCTCATGCGGTTACAGATACAGCCTCCTCACTGCTGTAGGCTTAGTCTTACCACCCAGGAGTAGCCGCTGTCAATGGCTTCCTCTTTTCCAGTGACTTCTCCTTCATAGGGCCCGAAATGCACTCCTCTGGGCATAGTCTGCTCCTGGTTAAATACCCCTTGGCCTGCCCCAGGTATACTGGATGGCCTAACCTCTAAACCAGGGGGCATAGTGAGGAGGGCCCTGCCAGGGACCCCCCACAACTGCAGGAGAGTCAGGGATGAAGACAGGAGGACCATGGACCTCACACTGGTCAGTGAAGGAAGACTGGCAATCCTCACAATCTGATGAAGAAAGAACAAGAATGTGGATTATACACAGTAACAGAGCAAATACTACACAATACTCTATAGTCCCTGTCCCATCACAGGAACATTGTTCAGGAACCAGGAACTTCTGTCATGTTTCCACCACAGGAACTCGGCCAGACGGTAGTCCCTGGGTTGTAGTTCCTGAACCTTTTACTCCGGGTTGGGTACATTTTGGTTAAATGAAGAAGTACTGGGGTGAGGTTCAAGACGTCTTCTGACTGGAGTTGCCACCTCTCCCATATTTCATGGGATCATTGCGCATTGTGAGATAAAATGCAGCATCCTCTTTTGAACCAATACGGGAGGCACTTTTTCCCATTTTTCAGACCATGTGATCGATCCCCCCACCCCCGAATAACTAATAAATAGCGAAATGACTTGTTCATCCTCCATTGTTTTGGGGTGGCGGTGTAGTTTCATCACCTATGAAATTACATGTGAAGTTTACTGTGTTAGCTAATACTTATTTAGCATAAAGGTCACAGTTCATTTTCCGGTTTAGACGGCCCAGCAACTTAAAATCAGGAATGGGGATCTCATTTATAAAGGCAAAAAAGCTGAGAAACATTCGTATGCACATATACGCAATGATTTTGGGATGCATAAAGAAACAACATAAAAACATTGCTTGAAAAAGTGTGCACAATCACAAATGGTACAGGGCAGTCGTACAAACGTTTTAAAGGAAACAGAAAAGAGCGACGCCTAGAGTTCAGATATAAAAGTGCATCCCAGTCACATGTACATTCATTTGTAGTGCATGGTGCAATACTGGGCTATACAAAGGTATTTTTGTGATAGATTTATTTATTTCTCAACAGACTTCACAATTTGCGATTTGGGTTATATTTCTGTTCATTTTTGTGAACGTTATTACTGAATAAAACAAAGAAGCCGACTCGTGTAAACCATGGTGCAGATTCAGATATCATTTAATGCTTAATGGTTGATAAAAAGGGGGGAAGATAGATTGGTATCGGCAAATACTCAAAATTTAAATATTGGTATCAGATCAGAAAAAATGATTGTTACTTGTCAGCCATTCAAGACTGCAATAAAAGCACTATCTGAGAACTGAGAAAGAGACAGCTTTTGAAGGGAAAACATTCAAAACATTTAAAATGAGCCCCAAGGTTCCCGAACCTCAGTAGGAAAGCACTGGCAAACAAAAGAGGACACAGTGTGTATTTATCATGGTGGGGTGCATCCGTCAACCATAAAACACTCACAGAGGTAATCGTCATCTTTGGGCTCCACTCCCTCGGTGTACAGTGTCTTCGGTGTGTTGTGCAGATTGTGCCCACAGCTGCGGCTGTTCATGTTCACAGTGTGCTGCTCACACTGCCGGCTCTCTGACATACCTGAATGCAGAGTGTAACACAACACTGATGGTCTTTAAAGAACAATTAGAAGCACAAACTTTATTACCACCAAATGTACCAAAACAGCTGCAGTTTTGGTCATATGTATCGGTAGCTGGACCTGCCTGCGTTTGGAGGTTTCACACTCAGCTTGCTCCTCCTACCTTGACTCCCATCAGTGCTTTTCAACAGAAGAGAACCAGTCTCCTTCTCTTCAGTCACTTTCCGAAACACTGCACCCTTCATCTACCATCACAAAAACCAAGCAACAGGGGAAAATGAGCCATTCATTTCACAGGATTATACAAGCTATTAATTTTGCTTATTAGAATAACAGCAGCAGAAAGTAAACACAATGATCTTTTCGGATACCATACAACATTTATTTACACCATATTCTGCTGTGGTCTACAGTTGGTTGCTTTTCAGATTAATGCTTTAGAGTGGTCTAATGATGACGGGCCAGTGGGTCTCTTCATTTCACCTCGGGGGGGGGCTGTCCTTTGTGGCCCCCACGTCCTCAGACATCAGGTATTCCGCCTCCTCTTCTTTAACTTCTCTGACCCTCTCATCAGAAGGTTTCTGGTTCATGCTGCAAGCGGTTTTATTGCTGGAAGATGTCAGCTGACAACAAAATCAAAATGACGTTGTGTGCCTGTTAATCAGTGTATTATAATGCACAGCCGGCAACAGCCTGGGTGGAGCACAAACAGACCTGCTGCACGTGGCTCTGATCTCACAGCAGGGCTCCTGCTCTGACCGGAACACCTGAATGGAGGCTGGGCACACCTGGATACTGAAGACACAAATGAGCATTTCATGCAGAATGCACCACCTTAGGGCAGACGCACAACACTCCTACTTAGCGTTCGGGTAACATCTATGCTTTAAACATGGTATCACACGTCACGACGGGAGCCCTCTGATTGGCCATTTCTCTTTGTCTCATCGTGTTGCCTGGGCGCCTTATAAGGTCTATGCAGACACAACCTCTCGATTCTCCTATACCGGCAAATCGACTTCCGGTTTCTATGCACCTGTCAAAAAGCCAAACGCATTTTGAAATGTTCTTTCGCTTCAGAAGTGCCTCAGTCCCGAATGTTTAAATCTGTTTCCTCCTCTCACTGAATGAGAAAAACATGTTGAGCACATCAGTTTAAAACAGACTTTGGAGGCCAGTAGCCTTGCAACAATCAGAACAAAGGGCAGTAGCCTATGGACTAGGATACGCTTCACAGGGAAAACAGGGTTATTAATGTACACTAAAGTAAATAATGAAGTATATTTATACACTGTAGGCCGAATAAAATGTATTTTACGATCCTTTAAAATTATTTACAAATATTTCAATCATGAATAGTAAAGGACATAACAGCCAAAAAGATATATATTTGCCAACTATAGTGAGGACACCCATTAGCCTATTGAACATGTGGTACTGTAATCACTACTGTGTTAATTAAACAGATATCTAACAGTGGTTATTAAAGTGATACAGGCTTTTTCACTACTGAAAGCAAGCATCATGGCTACATGCCATGTGCTAATGAACAACTTTTTAAATACAAGTCTGACGCCAAGTTCACAGGCATAGAAAATAAAGATAGCCCGCCTGAACTTAAAAGACTCATTCCAGTAATTTACAGCTAAGAGTTCTCTTGCCTTATGACACAACATGATGGGACAGTGGAACACAGCTGATCAATGGCAGCAGTGATGAGTTTCAAATAATTCTGCCGTGATACATTATTCATTGGCATGCAAATATATGGGTGAAAAACCTATTTGAAATATAGTGCAGGAATACGATTCCCACTCAGCTCTGAATAAGTGCATTCCTTCTGCATTGGTTCCCCTTTGATAACCTCACCCTGACAGGTAAAACTTTTCCAGTATGTTTAACTTTAGTTTACTCAGTTAAACCTCAATTACTTATAAAAAAATTGCTTTTTATTAGCAATATTATTTGAAAATACTTCATTGTGCAGTATTTTACTAAGGATAAACAGTGTCAGCCTGTTTGGTCAGCTGGCTGGCCTGAGATTTTCAATTTCAAGTCTGCACACGCATTAACGCGTATGTAACAGTTATATTACCTTGTAAATAGTCTGTAGGGTTTGTAAACTACCCCAACACCTTTAACACAGTTAATTTTAGTTTTAAAATGGAATTAAACAGATTTGCCATAAGATTTCTTGTGAGTGTGAGAGTCAGAAAGCGTGAGAGTCACACCAGAGGCCTGAGAGCTGGCAACCCAGAGCCGGGCTTCTTACTCATTCTCATGAAATGACAGAAAACACAGAGCTGGCAACCCAGAGCCGGGCTTCTTACTCATTCTCATGAAATGACAGAAAACACAGAGCTGGCAACCCAGAGC
>JAODKC010000095.1:503793-515385 GCA_026777985.1 Mormyrops attenuatus
GTGAGGACATCATCATTAGGCCTGTCCTGTCTGAATACTGTGAGGACATCATCATTAGGCCTGTCCTGTCTGAATACCGTGAGGACATCATTAGGCCTGTCCTGTCTGAATACCGTGAGGACATCATCATTAGGCCTGTTCTGTCTGAATACCGTGAGGACATCATCATTAGGCCTGTTCTGTCTGAATACCGTGGGGACATCATCATTAGGCCTTTCCTGTCTGAATACTGTGAGGACATCATCATTAGGCCTGTCCTGTCTGAATACTGTGAGGACATCTTCATTAGGCCTGTCCTGTCTGAATACTGTGAGGACATCATTAGGCCTGTCCTGTCTGAATACTGTGAGGACATCATTAGGCCTGTCCTGTCTGAATACTGTGAGGACATCATCATTAGGCCTGTCCCATGTGGATACTGTTAGGACATCATGTTTAGGCCTGTCCCTTGTGGGTACTGTGAGGACATCATCTTTTGGCCTGTCCTCGGTGGGTACTGTGAGGATATCATCATTAGGCCTGTCCTATGTGGATTCTGTTAGAACATCGTCTTTAGGCCTGTCCTATGTGGGTACTGTGAGGACATCGTCATTAGGCCTGTCCTATGTGGGTACTGCGAAGACATCATCCTTAGGCCTGTCCTATGTGGGTACTGTAAGGACATCATCTTTAGGCCTGTCCTATGTGGGTACTGTGAAGACATCATCTTTAGGTCTGTCCCATGAGGATTCTGTTAGAACATCATCTTTAGGCCTGTATTACGTTTACACTCTTAAGAAATTGTCTTTATGTAAGTCTGTCTTATGTGGGTGCCCCCCCAGTTGGAGTTACTCACTAGTGTTGCGTCCCATATCCTCCTGAGTAGGCAATGGCCGATATGGCCACAATGAGCAGCGGCAGCCCATAACCAACTGTCAGCATGTAGCCAAATTTCAGGGTGGTGTTGAAGACCAGCACCACCATCCGGTACAACTGAATGCCCTCCAGACACATCCAGCAGAAGGCAGACAGGAAGAAGAGGTGGAGGAGCCCTGCTACGAAGGCACAGCCATGCTGGTGAGAGCAAAGAGGAGGAGCTTACAAACACAAATACCACTCAGCACACTTCCTGTTTGCACTGATTGGTGACCTTCATTTAGTCGCAAATGTAAATGAATACCATTGTTATTTATAGAAAAACTCTAACTCAGTGCTCGAACTGAGGAAGTTAAGAAGCACTTTGCAGTGCTGTGAGCCCACAAGACAAGGGCCAATGCCGCCAGAAAGCCTAGGCGCGCTCCTGTGTTTACATTATGCCTGCTCTTGTGTGACACTGATATGCAATCTGCCCTTGTTTGCTTACATTAAGTAAATATCTGTGTAGCCATGGTAACAGCTCTTGTATCAATGCTTCATAATTGCACATCAGAAGACCACACAGATGTTTACAGACAGATACACGCACCCTGTCATGAGTGCTGGAGATCCCAGTGAGGAAGATGAGGTCTGCAATGAAGAGGCTGATGCACAGATGAAGATGGATGGTATTCCGGGTCCCCTGGATGGAGCGGCAGCAGGAGAAGGTGACGATGCAGAGGAAGAGACACACTAGGGACAGGGACAGCCCCACCCATGTGATGACCTGCAGCTGGAAGGTGCCCTGTATGGAGCAGACAGGAAGTGTTCTTTGACTTCTGTAGTGCTGGTATGATGCTACCACACAGCTAAGGGGAGCACAAGTTTGAATAACTGCCCACCCATCAATGTAACACAGAGCTTTCCCTGTCTCACACGTATTATACTGGGGGCAACTAGACAATCCCCAGAGGTGCTGGGAGAGAAAGCAGAAGCCCAACAAGAAACCACAGAGCTGTGGCTTAAGTCAGACCCTTGGCCTTTGAGCGGGCAATCAACAATGCAGCCCAAAGAACTATTCAGCAGACCACCATCATTTAGCAGATGCTTTCATGCAAAGCACTATACAACTGAGCATGTGGGGGTCAGTTGGGGCTTAAGAGTGACAACACTTGGGCAGCCAGGGATTTGAACCAACAACCTTGCGATCACAGACACAGAGTCTTAACCCACAGAACCATACACACCACTGAGCCTGTCCTCCTGCCTGTTTTTGTCCACCAGATCCTCCTGTCCACTGTCCTTCAGCCTGGTACCACGGAGACTGCTCTGAGATGGTTTGATCTTACAGTACCTATTAGGTGGATCTTTTCCAGTGTCTTACGATACAGAGGCATCCAAGTCACATAAAGGTAACAACCAGTTTGTTCATAGGTTTAGCCCTGCCCTCCTCTTCTCCCTGTACACTGCCTCTCTAGGTCCAATCTGTCAGCCACATGGCTTCTTCCACTACTACTACACAGATGACGTCCAGCTATACCTGACGCTCCCTCCAGAGGACACCGCCATCTTGGCTCACATTTCTTTGTCTCACTGATATTATAGCCTGGATGAAGAATCACCAGCTCCAGCTGAACCACTCAAAGACAGAGCTTCTCTTCTTTCCTGGCAGACCTACCATTCATTATAGCAGTGTTTCACAAGCATTTTACACCGCATACCACTAGGGGGAGCATACCACTGCATTACAACATCAGTGTACTGCTTGGACCATCAACGCTGTCTCGTTCAAGGTCTGCTAGGAGCATACAGATAATTATAGATGAGTAGCTATACTTTGCTGACCACAGAACAGCAATCTGATCTGTAAGAACCCAACCCTCGTGGTGTTTTGATCTGAGTAACTGTCTGATGTTGGTTCTCACAATGTCCTGAATAGCTCTTGCTCCAATTTTATCATGCACTGGTTCCTGGTGGCTCACAAGTTCCACCCAGCAGCACTTGTACCTAAATTTATGCCTGCGATGTCTGCTGAATAAATGTAATGCAAATACACGTAAAAAATGTGAATATAAATAAATTTGTACATCGATGGTGTCAGAGACTCAGCCTGCTCACCTTGATGTCATGGAGCGCCATGAGCACAGCGAAGCTGCTGAGATGGCTGCAGGAGCAGATGGTGTGTGTACTGTTAGAGTCCAGCATGACACATCCCTGTGGTGACCAGACCCCACCACTGCTGGCTGAATCCCAGTACACACAGACTTGTTGGGCCTCCCTACTCTGAGAGAGAGCAGAGACACATCACAGTTCAACCTCTCTCAAACATGGTCATTGACCTGCATTGTTTCAGCTGTTGAACTTCAAACTGTCAAATTATTCTAGAGTGACTGTTAATCTAGATTATAAACAAAACAATGGGCCTTTGATTTATGACACCAAACTAGTCAGAATTCTTACCTTGAGGTGAGAAAAGGTGAAATTTACAGGTGTGGAAAGGTGACTACTGTTTGGGTTACTTGTATAAACTGTGACCACTTTAGAATTGATCTGCAAATGCATGTTGCCATCTGCCTTGCCCGTCCCATGGGCTGAGCCATTTGTAGAGGACTCCAGGTTCTTGTAGGTCACCATGGACACAACAGCAAATCCTGTTCAATGTAAAATTCAGCTCAGCATCAGAAACACTGCTCTGAAAAGACAGCACACTATCCATAATAATTGTTATTCACTAGGGGCAGTGGAAGTTATCAAGAGTCAGTCCTGCTCAATACTGGAATCAAGCATGAATTCTGTATAAAACTATTACTAAACACTACTGCTACATTTGATTTCAGCTACCACTATTCTCCTGAGGTCCAGCAACTCATCTCTGTCTCCTGTAGAGGACATTACGTTTTTGCTCATATCTCTCATACTACACATGCCACTCTGTAAATTCCTGCTGTTTCTTAAAGAGGACAGTTAGAGCTTTAAGGCGACGTTACATGTTTGCAGATGTGACTTTGCCAACCTCCTCTTCCTGTCAAATCTAAATTTTTAAATCAATATGATTTTTTGTTCCCCTGGATCTCAAGAGGATATGACTGCCACAGAACATCTGCTAAAATCCTGCTTCTGATGCCCCATACTGTGGCAGCTCATTGTGATTTTACCTACCAATCAAATATGAGCAAGAAAAATTTGCTGCAGTTACATTGCGACAATGCACGAAACCTCTTGTTACAACAAGCAGTAAAACAGACACACAGATATATGCATAAACAGAGGGATACATTCCACTGAAGTCAGTCTTGACCTGGATAGTGAGATGAGCTGGGTACCTGGGTACGTGGAGGTCCCCACGGTGTTCTCCCACGTGGTGCTGAGCTGGACATGTTCAGTGGAGAGGCGGACGGGCCCCTGAGGTGGGCTCCTCTCTCTCCGCAGCAGGACTTCCACCTCTGCATGAACAGAGCGTGTCTATCAGCCTGCATTATACATGATCTGCTGATTATCCCTCCGGGGTGTGAGGCCTGTCAGCCGCTTTGGGGGGGGGGGGTCTGGCATCGCTTGACATTTTTGTATATTTCACTTTATCTAAAAAACATTTATCCCAAAGTGCTTCATGTGCTTTTATCCAACACAGCACCAATAATCTGATCTGAGACTATTTAGTCTGTCACTCTTCTGTTTTTTTGTAAACATATACTTTTCAAAAAACTATTTTCAGATTGTGTTGTAGGGTAAAGTGTCGAGAGGCCTCAGGGTCGGGCAAAAGACAATATAAGACGTCCAAAAAATTTGGGATTGGTGATTTATCTTTACACCATCTTAAGCTCTGACTCCTCCCATTAAGCACACAAGAAACAAAAACAAAAATAAAGAAAAAAACAAAAAGAACTCAAAGGAAAACTAATATAAATAACCATCAAACAAAAGGAAGCACGTGTAACAGTCAGACTTAATTGTGGCCTCTAGTCCTCACACATCTGAGGATCTCCAAATCCTCAAGGACAAAGGTAGATGGGTAAAAAAAACTTAACCCCTACCACCATCTTATAAACCCTTGTCCCCACCCCTTTAATTGGAACCTACCATTCCCCCCTGGCTACAGGGGTAACATCCTACCAAAAGGGACGAACGGAAAATAAGACGGGGCTACAGAAATAAACACCTGGTCCTTTGTCCATATCACATATCCTACCAGACGCCCGTCAACCCCATTTACCCTTAACAGGCATCTACCCCTATTAATCTCCCCAAGATAGCATTCCTGCCCTTACATACACCCCCACCCCCCTGTAGCCATCCTGGAACAGAGACACACTTCACTATCAACCAGGACACTACAACAGAGGTAAGAACTAACAATTCACAAAAGGACAATAAATATAAATAAAGGCTCGGCCTGGTGTGCCCAGCATGTGTGCGCCCATCCGCTTCCACACTCGCCGATCCTGCAAACAAAATAACCTGGGAGAAAATGCAAAGACAATAATTCACCGTTGGGGTAAGATGATGTTACGGTCACCTAAAGACTGAGGACGCTTCACATATTGCAATAGAAACACATTATAAACATTTCTGGCAAATACTTTTGAACTCTGGAGCTTATACACAAAGGGGTTGCCTACACATAGGTGACTGAAACATTCAGAAATTTAATGTGCTTTGATAAGTTTTAGAACTTTCAAACGACATTTTTTTTCCAAAGCCAGTGGTCTACACAATAAATATTGATGATGTAGGTGTCACCACACCTGTGTGTGTCTGTGAGTCTCACACGGCTATTAATATTACCGGGTGTCTGTGTGTGTCTGTGGGTCCCACATGAATATTAATATTACCGGGTGTCTGTGTGTGTCTATGGGTTCCACATGGATATCAAGCAGTGGGTGTAAAAGCCTGCAGGTCCAAATCCCTCTGAGGAAGCCTGCATTTGGGAGGTTACTCTCTCCGGAAACAAAGGGCTGTAGATTTCAATGCCGCTCAATGCATAAGGTGGGGCGGCAGGTAGAACAACATCACTTGAGAGGATGAGCTAAAGATGTTATTTGGAGGGCGGTAATGAAGGCAGGTCAGATAAAGTCAGAGGGAAGACAGTAAGACAGATGACCGCAGTTTTGGCGGCAGCATGAGGAAACACAGATAAAAACCCCCCCATCCCCTTCCCCAAGCCATACATAAAAATAAATGACTGAGGGCTGTTCCTCCATGAATGATTGGAAGGCAGGTATGTATCTGCACCTGCGTGGTGGGTCTCCATCCTGGTGTGATTCCCTCTCAGCTGTGGTCCGACAAGCCTAAGGATGTTCTCCATGGAGCTCAGTAGCTTGCTCACGTGGCCTCTGTGCTGCATGGTCTCGCTGGACAGGAGGCTATCGCTGGCTGTCAACGCTCTCTTCAGCAGGACAAGAGACAGGGCAGTGTTGGAGGAAGTAGCATTAACAGTGTGGTAGCTAATGTGCAGCATCTGTCGTGGTGTATGGTGTTGGTGTTATGTAGCCGAGTGGTGACTGCTCTTACATAACTCTGATCAGAACCTACTGTTAGTGGAAACTGTGTATGATATACAGGGATGTGTTTTGCTTCTACTAGAGAATGCAGGTTGTGCCATTCATCATTAATATTTGTTACCTCTAACAACATCTCTCCATTCATCTGTCCTCCTCCTCCAGACATCTGGCTCAGCTCCAAACAGCTGTTCCTCATAAGCGACAATACACTGTCAAGGCCCAGTAGGGTCTGAGGAAAAAAAGACATAGGGGAAGCTTAGGGGGGACTCATTTATGCTGAATAGCACCATAGCTTTTGATAAATAATGTGTGAGTGATGGTCCTGCACCTGTTGATGTGCCTCAGCAGTTTGGTACAGCTCACACTTTAACTCTGTAGGACAAAAACCCCAGAAAGCAGAGTTACTGACTGTTCCTGCTCAAGTGGCACATATCTGACATGTGGGGCTCCTTTCAGAGAACACCGGGACCCCCACCCAACTCTCACCTACACAGTGGGCCCACTTGTCCCCAAAGTTGCTGGTACCAGTGTTGCACTGGCACCTGTAGCCTCCGTCCTCATTCTGGCACATTCCCAGCTTCCCACAGATGGATGTATCAACGAGACACTCGTTTATGTCTGAAAGAGAGAGGGGGTGGTGTGCATAAAATGAGCTCATGGCTGTAGCACAGCCGTATACATACACTTTGCTGATTCTGTCATCTTGAAACACCCAAAGATAAAATAGTACAGCCAACATAATGTTCAATATCATGTTCTCACTCACTGAACTGTACATTAATTCATCTACGAATAAGGGACCAGGGACCTGGCTGAGTGCTGAGGAACCTCCCAGTCATCCATGAGCTGGACTGGGGCAGCCGTATGCGACGGTACGAGCTGTGTATCACCCGGATACATAAGATCTCCTGACACTCATCACTTACTCTCCAGGTTGTGATTCACCACACTCATCTCTTGTTCTCCTGGTTATGACTCACCACACTCATCGCTTGCTCTCCTGGTTGTGACTCACCACACTCATCTCTTGCTCTCCTGGTTGTGACTCACCACACTTATCGCTTGCTCTCCTGGTTGTGACTCATCACACTCATAGTTTACTCTCCTGGTTGTGACTCACACTCATCACTTGCTCTCCCGGTTGTGACTCATCATAATCATTACTTGCTCTCCTGGTTGTGACTCACCACACTCATCGCTTACTCTCCTGCTTGTGACTCACCACACTCATCGTTTACTCTCCTGCTTGTGACTCACACTCATCACTTACTCTCCTGGTTGTGAATCACCACACTCATCGCTTGCTCTCCTGGTTGTCACTCATCACATTCATCGCTTACTCTCCTGCTTGTGACTCACCACACTCATTGTTTACTCTCCTGGTTGTAACTCACACTCATCACTTGCTCTCCCGGTTGTGACTCACCATAATCATCACTTGCTCTCCTGGTTGTGACTCACCACACTCATCGCTTGCTCTCCTGGTTGTGACTCACCACATTCATCGTTGCTCTCCTGGTTGTGAATCATCACACTCATCGCTTGCTCTCCTGGTTGTGACTCACCAAACTCATCGCTTGCTCTCCTGCTTGTGACTTACCACACTCATCTCTTGCTCTCTCGTTTGTCACTCACCATAATCATCGCTTGCACTCCCGGTTGTGATTCATCACACTCATCGCTTGTTCTCCTGGTTGTGACTCACCACACTCATCGCTTACTCTCCTGGTTGTGACTCACCACACTCATCGCTTGCTCTCCTGGTTGTGACTCAAGATTCTCATCGTTATTCTCCTGATGCTATTTCCTTACTCTCCTGGTTGTGACTCATGCCAGTCATCACTTACAGGCACTCTCCTACTTACTCTCCTGTTTGCAAATCACTGGACTCATCACTTACTCTCCAGGTTGTGACTTGCTACCCTCCCTGCTCACTCTCTTGACTCTGATAAGGTTTACTCTCACTGTTGTAGTGACTCACACCTTACTCCGCTACATATCTGCAGCTCCTTACTTACCAGTGCAGGACATGTTCTGATCTCCTATCAGGCTGTAACCCTCAATGCAGGAGCAGTAGTAGGACCCTATTGTGTTCTGGCATTTGGCTTTGGGGCCACAGATGCCTTTGACATCCAGACACTCGTTTCTGTCTGGTGGGAGAGGGACCAAAAGTCAGTCAATCAGCCTGTGGCGGGTATCTGGCTGGGGGTGGTGGGGGGGTCTACCCTGTGAGTGGCACTAATAATGATCTGTGCCAGGATTTATTTGAGAAAAGGGAGAGTGAGGATGAGAGGGAGAGCCTGTGGAAGAAGAGGGAAGGTGAGGATGAGAGGGAGAGCCTGTGAAGGATGAGGGAGGGTGAGGATGAGAGGGGGAGCCTGTGGAGGAAGAGGGAAGGTGAGGATGAGAGCGAGAGCCTGCGAAGAGTGAGGGAGGGTGGGGATGAGAGGGGGAGCCTGTGGAGGAAGAAGGAGGGTGAGGATGAGAAGGGGAGCCCGCGTTGGAAGAGGGAGAGTGCAGATGAGAGGGGGAGCCCAGGGAGGAAGGGGGTAGTTCTGCACTCTCATTCCTTAATTGAGTGGCTCTACCTCCTTAATATCCATTCTACACCCTTATGCTTTCATTGAGTCTCCATCACCTCATTATCCATTATAATCCTTCAGGTCTTCATCAAGAGGCTCCTCATCCTCATTAGTGTATGTGCATGAAAAGTATTACAGCATTAAGTATAGGTATTTGAAAAGCATGATGGTATAATTTATTAGATAATTAAAGCACGTTTTATAAGGTATATATGAAAATAATATGAAGTACAAACATGAAAGCATATTTCTTACCAATGCAGAAGCCACTCACAGCTGTGAAGGTGTCAGTTTTTGATGTAGACACAAACCCATCATCACACGTGCAGTAGTAGTTGCCCTCAGTATTGGAACAGCTTGCATTCTTTCCACAAATTCCAGGGAACTGAATGCACTCATTAACATCTGTGCAAGGACAGACCCATCAGATTATGACTCCTTTAGATCAGGTCTGAAGCAGATAGTAACTCTGGTGGTTAGTGTGTGGATGTGCGGTTGTGTGTGTGTTTGTGTGTGCGGTTGTGTGTGTCTCTGTGTTTTTTATGTGTTTTTGTATATGTGTGTATCTATGAGTGTCTCTTTGTGTTTACATCTTGTTGTTATTAGTATGTTGTGTGGGCCAGACTTCCCCACACTATTATAAAAGCCTGTAAGTTTTCACCTTGTGGGGACATTTTTTTGGTCCTCACAAGAATAACCTCAATTTTATATGAATTTGTAACTGCAATCAAAAAGCTAAAAACATAAAAAGTGTTGCATTTTGTTTGATTACTTATGGTTTAGGTTAGGCCTGGGTAGGGATTATGGTTGTGGTTTAGGTTAGGGATGGGTAGGGATTATGGTTGTCATTGTTGGGATTAGGGTTATGACCCTGGAAATGAATGGAGAGTTCCCATAAAGATATGAATACTGGAATCTGTGTTTCTGTGTGTGTCTGTGTGTGTGTGTAGTATGTTTATGTGCGTGTGTGTGTATATTATGTTTCTGTGTGTGTCTGTGTGTGTGTGTATGTCTGTGTGTGTGTTATGTTTCTGTATGTGTCTGTGTGTGTATGTCTGTGTCTGTGTATTATGTTTATGCGTGTGATCGTTTATGTGAGAACTGCGTACCTTTGCATTTTCCTTGTAATCGTTCTTGACCAAAAGGGCAGCTGCTTGAACCCACAGCCATCTGCAGCAGTGACAGATGAAGCCCTGAAGCAGAAGGACATGGACTCCTGAGTCTCTTTGCAGTCTGGGATCAATCACAAGAAATGTGTTTCTGATGTATCAGTTCAGTGTGGACATGCGCGGTTTGGACACATCTATAGGATGACTGGGTCTTATTTTGACATGAATGTGACACTTATGGTTTTGAAGACAGTGTTTCATTTTGCTCAGAGTACATAAAAGTTTGCTAAATGTGTCTGCAGTTTAGAGAAATACACTACAGCATTTGTCGTGAAGAGACACTGTTTATAGATACGTCTGTGCAACAGAGCAAACCTGTAAAACATAAGTCCTCACAGTCTGACTGCAAACAAGGAACCCAGTGAAGGAAATAGCACGTTGTCTCATCACGCCATCTCATACTCCTGCCTCTTCACCCTGTCATCACACTGCCTCAGATCATTGCTTGTGATGTAGGTGAAGTTCTTGCCTGGACTTGCCTGGACATGACGATGAAGGTAGAGATAAGGAGCATGCGCTGAGGCCGTGTTGCCGCACCCACCACACAATGAACCACCTCAGTGAGGAGAACCCAAATGAACCACCTCAGGGAGGAGAACCCAAATGAACCACCTCAGGGAGGAGAACCCAAGTGCAGCCACAGTGACTCCTCAGCACCACACTAGTCCCAATGGACCAATGTGAGTTTTTTCCAGGGGCTGGAGTGCCAATCCTGCCACCAACCCCCAAATGTCCCTTTAGGCTGGAGGACCTGCTTGCAGGCCTGCTCATGGGCCCAAAAGAGTAGGATCACTCCTGGCATTTGAACCAGCAATCTTCCAATTGGGGGCACAGATCATCCCTCATAATGAAGTGGAATGACTATTCTTCTTTGACATGCCAGCCTAACATTCCTTTCATTTGGATGAGCCTTATGCTTACATATTTCTTTACGTATAGTTAGGAGAATAAGAAAATAAATTTACAAATGAGAGGAGGCCATTTGTTTGAGGAAAATTCAACTAATTGCTTAAAGCTGTTGAAATCTTATCTATCTAGCTTATCTAGCTCTGATGTAAAAGGAGCCCAACAACAGGAAGACTATTCCATACTCTAACTACACACTGTGTAAAGAAGTGCTTCCTCGAGTTCATTTTAAAATGTTCTCCCACTAATTGCCACCTATGGCCATGAGTTCTTCTATTTGAACTGATATTGAAGTAACTATTCGGTTGAACAGCATCTAGACCTGTTAGAATGTTATATACCTGGATCATGTCCCGCCTTAGTCTCCTTTGTACGGAAGCCCTGAAGGGCAAAACACGCCAGCAAATTCGAAAACACTCCAGCAAAAGCAAAAACACGCCAGCAAATTCGAAAACACGCCAACAAAAGCAGCACTGAAAACGGAAAGGGTATGTACCAACTGATCATCACGTGCTTGTTACTGATCGGTCAGGGAGCCTGTCAATCAGCGTCCCAGCATCTTACAGGGGTAATACATGAAGAAAGGGAAAATGTAAGCTCCGT
>JAODKC010000095.1:533792-545215 GCA_026777985.1 Mormyrops attenuatus
GTGCTCCACATGGGAGAGTTAATTTGCAGTATCCTCGCTTCACATGGGTACATATACCCGCATAACCACACTCCATGTGGGTGACTGTGCTCCATATGGGAGAGTTAATTTGCAGTATCTCTGCTCCACATGAGTACATATACCTGCATAATCACGTGCCACACCATTAAAGCACCTGGTTCCAGTGATCTGGTTGTGCAGCACTGAGTATTTCACCATACTGAGATCTACTCTATCTATGATGCCTGCTTGCTCTCCTGGGCTGTTTCCTTGCCTGGTGTTCTGCATTTACCTGCCCTGCCCAGCCTGTATTCCTGATATTGACCCTTGCCGGTTTTTGGACTATATCTTGGGATTATGATTTGGACCCGTTTCCCTTGGTTTTCTTCAACCTGGTTTTTGACCCTTTGGCTCTCTGTCAACTAAGCTTCTGGAAATGAATTTTGAACTTTTGCACTTGGATCCTGCTTCGGTCCAGTTACAGGCAGGCTGTTTTAGCAGTTATGGTCACCCTTTCAGGAAGTGCTCTGTTATTCTTCAATTTTAATGGTTTACCCTAAATTATTATAAAGATATTGCAGAAGTCTGGGCACAGGCTATTCTTTATGAAATTCAGAAAAATGTGCCAGAAACAAATAAGCTGCCTGTGGATGCCATCACTTATTCACATCACTGCATTTCTCTGCCTGTAGATGCCAGCTTATTCATATCACTGCATTTATCTGCCTATAGATGCCAGCTTATTCACATCACTGCATTTTTCTGCCTGTAGATGCCAGCACTTATTATCATCATGACATTTCTCTGATGCTCGGCTTTTTAAAATCCCCACATGAGATGTCCCTGAGATGAGTATTTTTTTTGATTGAAGTTCAGGACAGAACTTCCACACGTCTCAGTATGTTCTGTACATCGATGGCAGCAACATGACCTCTGTGCTGCCTCAGCAGTCAGTAGACCCTTCGCTGTGGACGTGCTTCCTGTTCAGCTTCCATCTGCAGCAGGATTTGCTGGAGTGAGAACAGAAATTTAAAAAATTACAAAGCAAATTTAAAACAGCAAACACTGAACAAGGTGCTGTACAATAGTAATTCACAGCTAATTTCACACCCACCCGGGCACGCCCCCTCCATCATGACAGCTGGTCCGGCTTACCCACAATAGGACTCCCTATTTAAGCCTCGCACCAGCAACAGGTCGGTGTGAGGTAGTTTCACACCCACCCGGGCACGCCCCCTCCATCATGACAGCTGGTCCGGCTTACCCACAATAGGACTCCCTATTTAAGCCTCGCACCAGCAACAGGTCGGTGTGAGGTATTGTTGGCATGCCACTACCGAGCACTCTAACTCTCTGTTTTCCCCGCAGTTACGTTCCGTCCGCCTGGCCCTCCCCGAGTTACCCGCACCTCCTGCCTGCCCTCCTTCCCATCCGCCCTCCCCGTGACCTCCCTCATGGTTTCCCCTTCTTCGTGCATCTGTGTCCTTGGACAGACTCCCCGGCTACTCGACCCTCTGACCCCCTCTCGACTACGGCTTCGGAACACGTCTCGGCTCTTGGTGATATTTACGGACCGATCCCGGTTAAGACCCTGCTTCGCTTTCTGACTACTCTCGGTTTCATTCACAATAAACCTGGTCGCTCGGAACCCTCTGTCCTGGTCTTGTGTCACGGTACAACTAGAATTTAAAATGTACAGAACAATTAAAAGGATAACTGAAATATATAATAATAAAAATAAAACATACAAGTTTAAAGCATAACATACAAAAGAGAAAGAAAAAGAACACTAACATAAAAAGACTATCAGGCACATGTGAGAGAAGAGAGAAGATGGGTTTTCGAGTGAATTATGAAGATCTCCAGAGCTGGGGAGGACCTAATGAAAGGAGGCAGGCTGTTCTGTCTTGGAGCTATGACAGAAAAGGCAGGATCTCCCTTGAATTTCAGCCTAGACCGTGGAATTTTAAAAAATGACAGAGTTGATGATCTAAGGGCTCTGGATGTGTAATGGGTGCAAAGAAGATCAGAAATATAGGAAGGTGCCTATCCATGCGGAGCTTGAAAAATAAATAATAAAACCTTAAAATAAATGCTGTATTTGACTGGTAGCTAATGGATTGAGGCTAAAACAGGGGATATATGGTCCCTCTTCTTAGTACCAGTCAGGAACCTTGCGACTGCATTCTGAACAAGCTGTAGGTGGAAGAGAGAAAGAGAGATGACTGACTGTTTCCAGAGTAAAGGTCATTGTAATAATCAAATCTTGAAGAGATGAAATAGGTCAGGAGCACACGCTGATTTCAGCACATTGCTGCACCCACCACAAAACAAATCACCTGAGGAATGAGAACCTGAGGGCAGGTGATTCCTCAGCACCACATTAGCCCAAAAGGAACAGGGGTGGCTCTTGGAGTGCCAATCCTGCTACCAATCCCCAAATTTTCCAGAAAGTTGGATGACCTGTGTGCAGGGCTGGATGTAGATTACAGTCACGCAGGTTAAGGGCCTTGCTCAAGGTCCCAATGGAGTAGGATCACTCCCAGCATTCACAGGATTCGAACTAGCAACCTCCCAATTGCTGGAACAGATCCCCACCACTCTACTTAAAGACATAGATGAAAGCATGAAAGAATTTCCAAAGCCTTAAACAGGAGAAATTTGTTTATGGCTCTTAGCTGGTAGAAGTTATCTTGCACTACTGAGTTTATTTGTTTATCAAATTTTAGGTCAGAATCAGAAATGTCACCAAGATTTTTGATATAGCTGTGCATGTTTATAGGTAGAGGACCTAAATTCTTACTAAAGTTGGGTTAGCGTTAAATCAAGGGGGGCAAACAGTATCACTTCAGTCTTATTTTCATTTAGCTTTTTTGCCGTCTTTAATGTCTGTAAGGCACTCAACCAGAGACGCCAAGAAAAAGGTGCTATATAAAAATAAACTGAATAGAATTTAATTGACTTTAGATAAAAATGGAAGTTTGGAAATAGGTCAAAAATATTAAAATTTGTTGGATCCAGGTTCGGTTTTTTAATTAGAGGCTGAATTTAAAACAAGGTGGAGCAGCTATTTATAATAGATAAAGCACTGGGACTAGTGGTGGCTACCACATGTTCCAGCAGCTGTGAGGGAAGAATAGTAGTGGGTTTCATATTAGAGATGATCTCTAGGTGAAGGAGGGCTCAGGTTCAGGCTAATTCCGGAAACCAGAGGGGCTAAAGGCAGGTGCTAAAGGCAGTGGCTAAAGGCAGGTGCTAAAAGCAGGGGCTAAAGGTAGGGGCTAAAGGCAAAAATTTGAATATATGATACTGTTAATAGTATTAAACAGAACTTTTGGTCTATGAGAGTTTTGAGAGATTATGTTAGAGAGACGTTTTGCTCTTGCTCCTTTAACTGCCCTCCTGATATTTAACAAGACAATTTCTCAATTTCACAGAACCTGCAGCTTGTCTTTGTTCCATTTCTGCTTTTCTACAGTCCTGTGTAAGAGAGCGAGTCTTATGATTCAACCCTGATTGTAAAGGAGCCACAAAGTCCATAATGTCAGTACAGGTGGAATTAAACAAAGCTATCAACCCTTCAGAGCAAATCATGGAGGAGGTGACTCAGTAAAATGAGTAGCTGAACACTTAATACACACGACCAGTCAAGGTTTCAAACACCACACGTTTTTACCACTTTTCCATGTGCAGATTCCAACTGCAGATTTTTCATTCTTGTTCATTGGAAAATTGAGTGAACAACTATAAATAAAAATATAAGTAAAAATAAAACAAGTTTCCTTTATAACATGGAAAGAGTATGTAACAGTGCATGTCTGATTAACTGTCCTGTTAACTGGTTGTGTGGTGATGGTACAGTCAAACCCTAAGCTGTCCTTTAACTTTACATGCATTAGTTAACAGTTTCGTTCAGAAATAGTTGAGATTGCATAAGATTAGATCGTTAAGACAGATGATCACGAATGTAAATTCTTTGCTTAAAGAATGATGGGGCCTGTAGCTCTTTTTACTTTCGTTTTATTTGTGAAGAGGCTCCATCTTCCATTGCTGCCCTTGTTGTCTGGGAACCAGCGCCACTCCCTTCCTTCGCAGGAGTAGAAGATGGATGCTGGAAATGTCATTTGCTTAGCATTTTATCTGCCTGCGGCAGGGAACTGGAAGAACGTCTACTTTGTCACGCTTGATGGCAGCAAATTTTCCCACTAATGATTAGTGGAATAATGTTGCATCACTTTTATTCTCTGTGTCCCAGCCCTGTACCTCCTGCTCTTTTAACGAGCCCCCAGATCACAGATCGTGCACGAGGCTCTGCAAAGGCTCACGGCGTGATCTGCTTTGGTGCCATTGTCACAGGGCTGCTGACCCTTAAACATGCTTTACGCTGAATGCTATGCATACAGACGTCCGTGTGAAAGGTGTGGGGGCAACTGCTAACAACTGCACATTTTTCTGGGCTTTTAGTTTCACTTCATCGCCATCAGTACATGCAGAATATAAACTGCAAGTGAATGTCAATGACTAATTTATGTAGATCCACATGCACTCCAACCTACACCTTGCTAAATAAAACAATTCAGGCCTTAAAAAGAAGCCTGCGCCTCTTTATCTACCCATTAGTCATAGCAGTGCGCAACCTCATAACCAGTGTGCGAAATACCCATCAATATTCGGGGGGTCCCCATCTCCCTATTGTTGCGCAATACTGATCTTGAGACCCCCTTCAAATTTTGCTTTTGAGGCTTTCGGGGGGGTCTCATGGGTTAATCGGGGGTGTCGGCCCCCCTGTTTTTCGCACACTGCTCATGAGAAGTGTTATTTCTTCCTTTCTTAGTTTGTTGTAACTTGTGTTGTGTGTATGGATAATGGTGTTATACATGTTTACTTTATTATACAGGATAAACCCAACAGAAATGCAACTCTCTGGGTTCCATGTGTTTCATTTGTGGGGCACTGACACACCCAACATGCTAAAATAAACCACTGCCATTATGTTTGCTTATACACTGTATTGCCCTTTAGTATTGGGCCACCCCTCCAAATCACTGAAATCAAGTGTTCCAATCACTTCAATAGCCACAGGTGTATAAATCAAGCACCTATGCACTGCTTCTACAAACATTTGCGAAAGAACGGGTCGCTCTCAGGAACTC
The DNA here is from genome assembly GCA_026777985.1 of Mormyrops attenuatus. Lineage (NCBI taxonomy): Eukaryota > Metazoa > Chordata > Actinopteri > Osteoglossiformes > Mormyridae > Mormyrops > Mormyrops attenuatus. Next base: position 538,946 of record JAODKC010000095.1, read on the forward strand.
AGTGGATTCAAGCGTGATACAGTGATAGGATGCCACCTTTGAATAAGTCTATTTGTGAAATTTCCTCACTAGTAGATATTCCACGGTGAACTATTATTGGTATTATAACAAAGTGGAAGCAATTGCAACCAACAGCAACTCAGCCACAAAGTGGTAGGCCATGTAAAATCACAGAGCGGGGACAACACATGGTGAGGCACACAGTGTGCAGAAGTTGCCAACTGTCTGCAGAGTCAATAGCTACAGACCTCCAAATTTCATGTGGCCTTCAGATTAGCTCAAGAACATGGAGTGACGAATCATGCTTCTCTGTTTGGCAATCCGATGAACGAATCTGGGTTTGGCGGTTGCCAGGAGAACGGTACTTGCCTGACCGCATTGTGCCATGTGTAAAGTCTGGTGGAGGGGGGATTATGGTGTGGGGTTGTTTTTCAGGGGCTGGGCTTGGCCCCTTAGATCCAGTGAAAGGAACTCTTAGTGCTGCAGCATTCAAAGCCAGTTTGGACAATTTCATGCTTCCAACTTTGGGAACAGTTTGGGGATGGCCCCTTCCTGTTCCAACATGACTGCACACCAGTGCACAAAGCAAGGTCCATAAGGATATGGATGAGCGAATCTGGTGTGGAGGAACTGACTGGCCTGCACAGAGCTCTGATCTCAACCCGACAGAACACCTTTGGGATGAATTAGAGCGGAAACTGCAAGCCAGGCCTTCTCATCCAACATCAGTGCCTGACCTCACAAATGCTCTCCTGGAAGAATGGTCAAAAATTCCCATAAACGCACTCCTAATCCTTGTGGACAGCCTTCTCAGAAGTTTTGAAGCTGTTATAGCTGCAAAACTCCATATTAAAGCCTATGTATTAAGAATGGAGTTAAAGTTCATGTGTGTGTAAAGGCAGGTGTCCTGTTACTTTTGGCAGTATAGTGTATGTTGATTTATATGTTTCAATCGCCCTTCCTAGTCACTAATCACATTCAGGCTCTGGATTCAGCTAGATGAGCAGATGATAGAGACACTAAATGTCTGAAGAGCATAGCGATGTCGCTAAGCACTCCTCACTCAGATCCTTTCTGGTTCCTTCTGTCACCTTTTAGTTATATAGCGGATATTTTTAACCCTAACCCTAATGTCAACCACTTCCCCATAGGGTGGTGGCGATAACGCCCACAAGACAGTAGAAAAACAGTAATTAAAGAAAATCCCCATGAATGTTCCACAGAAGAATATTATTTTGCTGTTTCATTGAAAGCCACTCTAACCTCTTTTCATTCTGAAATGCCACAGTCTGTTCACCTTCCTAAACAAGCCCAAATGTCTGCTCTGGGCCAGTAGCTGCCCTCCAACACCCTCATCCTTAACACTGGAGCCCCACAAGGTTGTGTCCCGAGCCCTGTGCTTTACTCCCTGTAAAAACATGACGGTACAGCACTGGTAGCTGGTAGCTGTTGCTGATAGGTATGATCTCCAACGGGGTTAATATGGCATACCTGGATGAGGTGGTGGAGCCGTCTCTGTGGTACCAGACTAAGCAACTTGGACTTGAATGTCTCCAAGACCATGGTCTTGTACTTCAGGAAGGAGCAGTACAGTAAGTATAGACTCCTCAAGATTTATGGGACTCTTGTGGAGAGGGTCAGCAGCTACAGGTACTATTGAGTAAATGTCTCTGAGGACCTAACATGGAAAGGCAGCATGTCCATCCTGGTGCAGAAAGCGAGACAGTGACTGCGTCAGCTGAGGCAGTGACTGCGTCAGCTGAGGCAGTGACTGCGTCAGCTGAGGCAGTGACTGCGTCAGGTGAGGCAGTGACTGCGTCAGCTGAGGCAGTGCCTGCGTCACCTGAGGCAGTGACTGCGTCACCTGAGGCAGTGACTGCGTCAGCTGAGGCAGTGACTGTATCACCTGAGGCAGATGAGGAAATTCTAAATCTTTGCTACAAAAAACATTCTACATCACTGCTGTGGTATCTGTGCTGTGCGGGAACATCGCTGCCTGGTATGGTAGCTGTAGCTGAAGCCTCCAGAGCCTTCAGGACTGAGAGGCTGAGGAGAAGCTTCTACCCCTCAGGCCATTAGGACCATTAACTCCACCGATTAAAAACCAAAATAAGCTCTGACTGCAAACTGCACTATACATATTTTTTCTAATTTTTTTATAACTCATTCTCTTTACTTTTTAGATATTTCAATATTTTTAGCATTTATTTTGTTAACATTTTTATTTTGCTATTCTGTGCTGCACATTGTGGAGTTGGGGGCAATTCCATTTCACTGTTGGTGTAGCAGTATAGTCATGCACATGACAAATAAAAATCTTCAGTCTTTAATCTTTCCAAATCTGCATATCTGTAGTGAAGCTGACAAAGTGAAAATGTTAACAGGCTGTGTTTCCATTAGTGGATGTTATAACAATACTACTTATCCTGTGTGACCAAGATCCATGATTCATACTTCAACATGGAGCGGGTGTATGTTGCAGAAAGCAACACATATACATACCTGTGTCTAAAACGTGTCTTGGTCTCGTTAAGCTAGAATTGAGAAGAGTAATGAGGAAAGTTATAGGGTCTGACTTGAGAGGTGGGGATGCTACTGCGTGCCTTGCTGATCATGTAAGAATAGATCCCTTGCAAATAAATCATCCTGAATAAGTGAGAAGGCAATTACTATGTGACCTTTTGTCACGGTTCTGGGGCGGGGGCGAGGCATGGTGCAGGCAGAAAGGTGCACGACCCACAGGCGGCTCACAGAACACAACAGGGGTTTATTAACTAAACTGAAAAGACTAGAAACACTTACAAAACAAAAACAGACCACGAGGTGTCAAAACTAAAAAGGGGATAACAAAGACTACCTACAAGAGTGTCAGGGCAACAAGGGGCATGCAGACAGGCAGGCAGGCAGGTTGGGAGGGCAGGCAACAAAATACAATAAACAACATAGGGGAACATTCTCAATACACTGAAATACCCCACTGACATACAATGACCCACTGAGGAACTGAACTAAGGAAGACGCCTAAATACACAACTGAACCAGGTAATGACACAGGAGGAGTGAGACATGAAACAATTAACCAATCAGAAAGGGGGCAGGACACAAGGACTGGTGCAAGAAAACAGGCAACAGGTGAAACTAATAATGAAATCAATGAACTGGGGAATTAAACAGGGAACCTAAGAAACTGACAGGAACTGGTAAACTGAATCTAAGACTGGGGAATAACAGATAGGTAAAAACACAATCACGGGCACAAAAACAAAAACCAAAATCGAATACAAATCACAAAACACAGAAACTAGAAAAACTGATACAAATGAAACACTAGGAAACAAAATTCTACAAAATACCAAAAACAGAGGAGGCAGGATTACAACGGAGGTGTTTACAGGTAGCCGCATGCTCAGCTCGGTGCGCCCTGTGGCCAACAGGCAGCAGGGGAAACACAAAGGCTGACAACTGGGAGGACAGGATGGCCAGAGACACCTGCTGGCCAAACGGGGAGGAGACACGAAAGACTGGGACAAACAGGTGCTGTCCATGACACCTTTAAAGTATTATTTCTGTTTATAGTATTGCTGGTGGTTCCCAACGGCCAGAGCGGTGGCATGCTGGACTAGGTCCAAGTCTAAATAGTGTAAATATCTGTGCATGTATTGTCATTGTGTTATACCGTAATGTCATACGTAGTGTTTAATGTTACCTGTTGTACATAATGTGTGTGCTTGTGCGTGCGTGTGTGCACCCACTATGTAGCATGCGAGTAGTCAGGGCAGCTAACACAGTGGGCAAAGTGGGTGTGCTTCTCCCTTCTGGCCTTATTGTTACTGCACTGTCACTGTGCCCAGTTCCCATGACACAATATCAATACATCATTTACCATCAATAGTGTTAATTCAGTTGTCAGTTTTAATGTAAAGCACTTGGTACACGATTACCACGCATAACTGTACATGTCATGGCAGGGGGTGATGGTTGATGATGAACTTAGCTTGAAAACAAAGGGGACTTTATTGTACACTGAACTCAAAGGCACAAAAGAAACAAAAGGAGAACAGGAGAGAACTAACACACAACATAGCGCATGGAAATATACCGGCTAGAAACAGGGTATGAGTGAGTAACCACTAACTACACGCTCAACACCTATAGTACACACAATGGCCGACAGAGGAACAGAGCAAGGGCAGCACATATATACTCAAGTAGTGAGGGCTAGATGAGGAACAGGTGTGGGTAATAACAATCAACCAAACACTAGGGCTACACAGAAGACACTGGGAACCTAGTTGCAACAGGACATAACTATAAAAAACTAGATATAAACAGAGATAACTAAGTACAAAACCACAAAAACAAGAAGTAATACAGAAATATATAAACAAAATTACATAATAAACATGGGAGCAACTGATAACTAAAATAACTAACCAATCTGAGGCTGGCCTCCAGCGAGTCTCAAAAACCTATGATGGTAGGGGAACACCAATCCCAACCACATGCTCAGCCTGTTCACCCACTTGGCAGTTCCTGAAGTAGGGGAAAACAATAGGAACTGGCATAAGCACTAGACCAAGGGAAAAACAGAGAAAACGGGTTGGCTAGTGACACCTGCTGGCCAAATGGGGAAATAACGGTCGGGAACTTATCCTGACCACAGCCTAATTCACAAATTCTGTTTCATTTGCAGTTTTGCAGATGGCTTCTTTTTCAACTTGACAATAATTCCACCTCAAGGTAATTTTAAAACTTTCCTAAAATATTTGAAGTTTGCTTTATTATTGTTTTGTGTTTCCATTATCAGTTTTTCAGTTTGCGACTTGTTTGCAAAAAAATCTAGCTCAGTGGGAGTAGCACTCGACAAAAACAAGTAGGAAGAGTGGCAGGAGAAATGAATGACTCTGTGTGCCTCTTGATTGGTCAATGCTCAGAAAGAATGTGGAGACTTGTTGGTTTCCATGGTGAGAGGTGCAGACAGCAAACAAGTATCACCCATCCCCCTACAGGACAAACACTTTCTATTCTGCTACAGTTAATGAATAATCAAAGTAAATAATGACACTCACGTCGCACAAGCAGAGGGCGCCTTTCAGACAGCTTCTGTATATCCAGGACAGACAGTTAGGTGATGTTTCTTTTACATCATACAGGCAGTGCACAGAGACACCGTGCCGAGATGAATGTAATAAACACATATGCGTCCTTTTGTTATTAACTGCAGTGCACTGGATCACAGCCGTAACCCAAAAGACATTAAGCCTGCTACTTATCATTCACACTGGAACATGTTGCTTACTGTACATTAGCAATAGATATGTATGTAGACCCGGAATATAAATATGTAACATTACAGGATGGCAGACTCGTGTATCAGTGAAGTGACAATAGATTCATTACAACTACATTTAATGTTAATAAATGTAACTGTGGGACAGTCTGCAGTACAGTAGAAGTGACTCCCCTAGCTAGTGCGCATGAGTGTCTCCCATTGAGTATGAACAATAAAGTCGGGGCAGTTAAGCACTTATTCATACGTGCAGCTCTGTGTTACAGAGAAAGCAGGGGTGGAATGTAGGGCATCTGAGGTAGACACCATTTCCTGGCAGATAGAGGCCTTTCTGTGGCCCAGACAATGAGGGTCTGTTCCTCAAGACGACAGGCCAACTCCATCCGGGACGGGACGCTGACTCACTCTGCCTGGATGTGCAGCCCGAGGAGATCGGGGTGTTTTTGTGCTTTCAGTGTGATATGCAGAAGCCCTTATACACCATACACAAAGTTTTATTGTCATATGTACAATGTACAATGAAATTCTTACATACTTAAACTGGAAAAAGAAATTCAGACATATTTGCAAATTTATTAAAAATAGAAATTTGTAACATCACATTGAAATAAGTATTCAGACCCTTTGCCATGATGTTTGTAATTTAGTTCAGGTGCATCCAATTTCTATTACTTATTTCTGAAAAGTCTGTAAAGATTTCATTAGATTCCACCTATGGTCAGTTTATTATTCATAATGTGTATTAGTTTATTAATTATTATTATTTTTATTATTATTATTATATATATATATATGCACACACACAAGCAGACACACATGAACTTTAATGACATTCCATTCTAAATACACAGGCTTTAATATGGAGTCGGCCCACCCATTGCAGCTATAGCAGCTTTAACTCTTCTGGGAAGGCTGTCCACAAGGTTTAGGAGTGCGTTTATGGGAATTTTTGACCATTCTTCCAGGAGAGCATTTGTGAG
>JAODKC010000095.1:582980-593467 GCA_026777985.1 Mormyrops attenuatus
CGTAGACTAAGTACAAGAGGTGACGAGCAGGAAACGGACAACAGCTGGTAAACGGGAGGATTCCACACGGGGTTAACCAGGAGGTGTGGTCCACAGGAGGGTGACCGGGGCTGGGCGTGACACTCAGGACTTGAATGGCAGACCTGCAAGACGGATTGACGCGAAAAGAGTGGCCCTACTGCTTAAGGGGGCTTTGTCAGAATGTATTAATAGACTTTTTCTCCCCTAATCCTCCCCATCACATAATAACGGTAACCCCATACTCTATTCTAATCATTGCACGTGTGTATATGTGAGTGTGTGTGTATCTGTGCTCTTCATAATAGTCCACATATTCATGCTCTGTTGAAACGTGTAGCTCTAAGCATAGTGACTTTCTGGCACTTGTACTTTCACTCCTTACGTAATCATTCCATTCAAACTAATTCTCCCAGGAATGAGTCTAATGCATGCTTTTGTCAGGGTCAGATCCTGTTTGTCCCAGTCTTTTGCGTCTTCTCCCCGTTTGGCCAGCAGGTGTCACTGGCCATCCTGTCCTCCCTGCTAAAGTATTTAGTGTGCTTCCCCTGCTCCCTGAATGGCTGCATTACTCAGTGAGCTGAGCATGTGGCTGCCTCTCAGCCCCTTACTTGTGTGTTCAAATCCTCCCTCCTCTGTTTTTGTATTTTTGTAGATTTTGTTCCCTAGTGTTTCATATATCAATTTTCTAGTTCCTGTGATGTTGTGGTTTGTTTTCAGTTTGGGTTTTTTGCTTTGCCTTGGTTCTGTTTTACCTGCCTCCGTTATTTTCCTCATGTTTAGATTCTGTTTCCTTGTTTCTTTTTCAGTTCTTAGTTTCCCTGTTAGTTTCTGAGTTTCTTCAGTTAATCAGTTGTTTCACCTGTTGCCGATTTTGCCAGCCCTTGTTAATTGTTCCCACCTGTCCTGCATTATTCTTGTATTCTTGTACTTAAGTCCCTGCCTCAGTTCAGTTCCCTAGTGGGTCATTGTTGTAGGTCTTGTTGTATGTCAGTAATGTATTTCAGATTTTTGTACTTCTTCCTTGTCCGCCTGCTCCTTGTGTTGCCTCGTTTCCTGGACCTTGTTCCCTTGACATTTTTGTAGTTAGTCTTTTTAGTTTTGACCCCTCGTGGTCCATTGTTTTGTAGTGTTTCTAGTGTTTTCAGTTTTGTTAATATACCCCTGTTGTCCCGAGCCGCCAGCGGATCGTCCACCTCCTTGTCTGCCAGCACCATGCCTCGCCCCCATGCCAGAAACTCCAGAGTCTTTGACATGCTTTGATGGAAATACACATTTTATTTATGCATACATTTTTCCATGTTTTAAATTTGGTGGTTTCATCATTTATCAGAATTGTTTGCATGACTGACTTAAAATTTGAAGCCCCCAGCCTCCCTTGTTTTTCATATTGTTTGTATCTGCTCTCTTGTGCCCTCTATTGGCCATTCAGGCTCCTTGCTCATGGGATGTGATGTTACCTTCAGCCTTTTGGTTGGGGAAAGCTGCCAGGCTGGGAAACGGGGCCACGTGGCTCGACAGCAGGGCTATGCCACTTTTTCACTTACTGTACAGTTCATCATTTGAATAAAACATCCATCCATCCATCTTCTACCCTATCACCCAGTGCAGGGCCATGCTGGGCACAGAGCATATCCCAGGAAGCAGAGGGGAACACCCAGGATGTGATACACTCTCACACGCACAAGCGTATCAGCAAGTAAGGAGAAAACTCTTATTGGGAGAGCTCAAGGGCGAGTGTCTGGTGGCCGGGCTTCTGCCTATGGGGCCCAGCTGGGCACAGCCCGAAGGAGTAACATGGGTCGGGGCTTGGGTCAGCATGTGGCTGTAGAGCCTCCTTTTCTGGATGCGGGGCCCCGGGGTCAGGCCTTGGGTCAGCATGTGGCTGTAGAGCCTCCTTTTCTGGATGCGGGGCGCCGGGGTCGGACCTTGGGTCAGCATGTGGCTGTAGAGACTCCCGAAGGAGTAACGTGGGTCGGGCCTTGGGTCAGCATGTGGCTGTAGAGACTCCCGAAGGAGTAACGTGGGTCGGGCCTTGGGTCAGTATGTGGCTGTAGAGCCTCCTTTTCTGGATGCGGGGCCCCGGGGTCAGGCCTTGGGTCAGCATGTGGCCGTAGAGCCTCCTTTTCTGGATGCGGGGCGCCGGGGTCGGACCTTGGGTCAGCATGTGGCTATAGAGCCTCCTTTCTTGCTGTATTTGGATCTAACACAGTTGGCTCACAAATGGCGATCAAATTTAAAATAAATCATATTAAATCTACCCACTACTTGCATATTTATCCCCGGTAGGCTGACGCTATCGCTGCTTTTCAGTTCAGTTTAATCAACCATTCTTAATCTCCCTGCATTCAAGGAGCAATTTTCAGTTTTTCTCTTATCTTATCCTGTGTTTAATAAAGGTAAGATAAAGCACATGTTAATGCATGCCTTTCCCCCATGAATGTATTTTAAACACAAAAATGTTTTGACTTCCTGTTGTTTTCCATTTTATTATAGGAAAATTGTTGACATCACCCACAGAAATATGTACTCTATGTTTACACACAACTAACATACAACACAGTCAGGGGTGCAAAGCTCTCTCTCTCTCTCTCTCTCTCACACACACACACACACACACACACACCTACCCAGGTATATTAGGAAACAAGGAAGTGTTGCATAGATAAAGGTCCAGAAAGGTGGAGAGTTCCCAGTGCTAAGAAGGACATTAAACAAACAAAGGGCATGGTCAAGACTGACTCAGCGTACAAACACAGTATGACTCTGCTGGACAGGGAGGAGGGAAGACAAACATACAGCTAAGAGATATTGGACTTTTTGGGATTTGGGTGCTGTTAATTTTACACAGTATTACAGTGCTGTTCACTTTCATACAGTACTACATTGATGTTCATTTTCATACAGTACTACAATGATCTTCATTTTCGAACAGTACCACAATGCTGTTCACTTTCATACAGTACTACAGCACTATTCATTTTTTTTTACAGTACTACAATGTTCAATTTCATACAGTACTACATTCATGTTCATTTTCATACAGTACTACAATCATGTTCATTTTCACACAGTACCACAATGATGTTCATTTTCATACAATACTACATACTGTTAGGTTGTGTAAAGTGTTACAGTGGTGTGTGTTTATATCGTACTGCAGTAGGAAGAATGTCTCTTCAGATAAAGGTTCAGGTGTATGCACTCTATAGGCCTGTTTGATTTTCAAATGGTGATAAACATGCATGAAGCTTCAGGAGAGTTTCCCCGCCAAATAGCGTCAGATCAACAAGAGCAGCATGGACCATGGATGCCTACGAAAGAGGAAGCAGACCATCCTGTGACCAATGCAGAGAAAGAACAAGTGCCAGAGCTCAAAGCAGAGCAGGGCTGTGTGCAGAAAATGAATCAACCAGAAATCTGGATGAAATGGATTGTGGGATTTATTACATGTGATATTTTTTATTTATTAGGCTCTAAATCAATGTGTTTTTATTATTGTGCAAAGTTGCTAACTCTGCACCCTGTCATTGTCTGAGAAGAAAGTGAGTCTGGCTTTTGAGGTTCAAACTCGCTTACACACACACACACAAACACACACACGTATTCACATTTATTGGGATTGTCCATTCATTTCTGTGGGCTTAACCCTAATCCCAACAATGACACCCTTAACCCCTACCCAGCCCTAACCTAAACCATAATCATAATCCCTACCCAGCCCTAACCTTAACCATAACCATAATCCTTACCCAGCCCTAACCTAAACCATAATCATAATCCCTACCCAGCCCTAACCTTAACCATAAGTAACCAAACAAAATACAAGACTTTTGGCATTTATAGTTTTTTGATTGCAGTCACAGACTTTTATAAAATTGAATTTCCCCTGGTGGGAATGGTAAATGGACTGCATTTATAGAGCGCTTTTCTACTCCTACAAGCACTCAAAGCGCTTTACAATTCCTGCCTCACATTCACCCATCCACACACATGCATTCATACACCGGTGGCGGAGGCTGCCATGCAAGGTGCCAATCTGCTCACTGGGAGCAATTTGGGGTTCAGTGTCTTGCTCAAGGACACTTCGATGGGGTCAGGAGGAACAAAGGCTCAAACCGGCAACCCTCCGGTTGCCAAACAATAGCACTACCTCCTGTGCCACCATCACCCAAAAGAATGTCCCCACAAGTCAAAATAGCAGGTTTTTAATCACATTGTGGTCCCCACAATGTAGTGTATATCTGAACCACACACACACACACACACACACACACACACACACACAGTTTGCCGTGAGCTCTGCCATGTGGTTTGCCGTGGGCTTTGACACGATGAACACAGGTATGTGAGGTATGCAGCTATGCAGGAGAGCACACACAATACGGTCAGACGTGGCATTTCAGGTGAGATGGCAGAATGGTGTATGGGTTAAGGGTCTTGCTCAAGGGCTCTATGATGAAATAAATGGTCTATAAACCAGCGACCTTCTGATCACAGATACAGCATCCTAACCTGCTGAGCTACACACCTCCGTGTGAAATGTAAGTGTATAGAAGTTATGTAACAAACACTGACCAATGACCTCCTGCAAATGGCCCACATTGCCGAAGGGTGGACCAAAGATCTTACTAAGTACAAGACCAGCTCTTTTTCATCATCATCATGCTCCAAATGGCTGTCCAGCACCTGACTCGGTCCCATTTAAATAACACCTACTGTATCCTTGGCTGAATATCCTTGACTATATAACAGTTCAACCAAGGAGACCTCAATAGATAGTTGACAGAGTGTTTATTTGATTAAACAATTTAAATAAGTATGAAAACATTGATTTGGCAAAGCCTGTCTCTTGGTCGTCGGTTCCATCGACTCTGAAGACAACAGATCTGGCTGGGCGACCAGGCAGGAGGCGAAGGAGCCAACCCCGGACCAGGCAGGAGGCGAAGGAGCCGACCCCGGACCAGGAGCCGAAGGTGGTGGAGGGGAGGAGGTGGGCGAACCAAATAGCTGTAACGACAAAGAAGTGGGTTAGACTTGCTCTTTATATAAGACCTGGATCGATGTGATTGGACATGCTTGCATTCATTAGGTCTCCTTGTTTGAACTTTTGTATTCACTTTCATAACAAAGAATGTGTGCATTTCACAAGGAATAAAAAGTACTTACACAGGTTAGGACAGAGTAGAACGATGTAGGCTGTTGTACAGTGGTGATTCTCAGCCACACTTCCTTAAAAACCTTCACCCCTACATAACCCGTGATGTCTGCACAGGTGCATCTGCTCGCTCCCCCATGGCTGTGGGGATGTGCAAGTCAATCCTGCACACAGACGTCCCCGGCTCAATCCCTTCATACATTTTGTTTGGATTCTCTCTTCCCCACTTACATACTGTTTGGATTCTCTTCCTCTCTTACATACTGTTTGGATTCTCATCCCTTCATACATTTTGTTTGGATTCTCTCATCCCCTCTTACATACTGTTTGGATTCTCTCTTCCCTCTTACATACTGTTTGGATTCTCTCTCCCCTCTTACATACTGTTTGGATTCTCATCCCTTCATACATTTTGTTCGGATTCTCTCCTCCCTTCTTACATACTGTTTGGATTCTCTTCCCTTCTTACATACTGTTTGGATTCTCTCTTCCCCTCTTACATACTGTTTGGATTCTCTCTTCCCTTCTTACATACTGTTTGGATTCTCATCCCTTCATACATACTGTTTGGATTCTCTTCCCTTCTTACATACTGTTTGGATTCTCTCTTCCCCTCTTACATACTGTTTGGATTCTCTCTTCCCTTCTTACATACTGTTTGGATTCTCATCCCTTCATACATACTGTTTGGATCCTCTTCCCTTCATACATTCTGTTTGGATTCTCATCCCTTCATACATTTTGTTTGGATTCTCTCTTCCCCTCTTACATACTGTTTGGATTCTCATCCCTTCATACATACTGTTTGGATTCTGTTCCCTTCATACATTCTGTTTGGATTCTCATTCCTTCATACATTTTGTTTGGATTCTCTCTTCCCTTCTTACATATTGTTTGGATTCTCGCTTCCCTTCTTACATACTGTTTGGATTCTCTTCCCTTCTTACACACTGTTTGGATTCTCATCCCTTCATGCATTCTGTTTGGGTTCTCTTCCCTTCATACATACTGTTTGGGTTCTCTCTCTTCTATGTCTGACTTTCCATTGTGCTTTGTTCCTTATTTTCTGTGTTGGGTTCATCACTCTCATCTCTTGCAACGGTAACCTTTTAGTGTGGATGTTTCCGTCACGTCTCTCACTATGTTTGGTTTCTGGCACATCACAGGAAGCAGACCACAGTGAAGTGTGTGTTTCCCGGCGCATGGTTGTGCTAAGGAGCTGTAGCCATGGTGATCACTGTCATGTGTCAGCTGCTGTGACAGAGAGGGAGCGAGAGGGGATGATATCTGCAAAAGGGGACGACAGTGATGGTTAAAAATAAGCATCTCTGAAACCTCTTGACCCACCTGCCCCTCCTCAGTGGAACTGCAATTAATTCTGCTCTCTGTATGAGCCCAGTCACTGGGGAAGTAATGGTGCGTTCCAATTGCCTTTGGATCCGAGTTTCGGTTGCCGAGATTGCGTCACATCCGCCACAAACTCGGGGAAAACCGAGTAAGATGCGTTCCGTTTGCCACAGAGTAGACAATACCATGGACCCGTATCGAAAAGCAATATTTTTTGCTTTGCCGGACAACTTGTTGGATTTAAGGTACCTCATTTTAAATGGCATTATCTTTGTTCAGTTACAATTAGCCTGAACTACCTTAAATCCAACAAACAATCCGACTAATATGAAATCCAATTTTAGCCCGGTTAATTGTTAAAGCCATTGCTAGCAATATCAGTTGATAACACATTACGCGCGGTGCTTTACGTATAAAACTCCGTAACAACACGTCCACAGATAAGTTGGAAGGTATAGTGTGTGCGACCGATTTAATGAGCCACAAATGAGAATTAAACATTATAAAACTACAACTTTACTTCGGTTGATAATGGGCGCAGCCATCTTGGATTCTGAACCTGGGATCCTCTGTGCTGCTCCAAGATATTTCTCGGATCTCCGAGAAACGAGAGCACGCATGTCGTCACTTCTGGCTTCAAAACTCGGAATCCGAGTTCTGAGGGCAAAAGGAACGCACTATAACTGGTATTGAGCTGTGTTTAGTGTGGAGAGCTGTATCAGAGCCATACTGTAAGTCCAGGTAAGTGCTCAGTGTCAAAACGCGCGCTTCATGCGAGGCAGTGTTATACTGACCTCTGTGAGGAGAGCAGTGGACAACACGGAGGACATTCTAATATTAATATTAAATGCATGGAAATTGCATAAAAAGGCGAATAAAATGAGACTTTCTACCTATTAGATGCACGGCTCAGTGGTTTACGACTTTGTGTCCCCAATAAGAATGTTTCTGGTTGAAGTACCAAGACTGGCAGAGTGACGTCACCATTGGGCCCCAGACCAAGGCCCTTAACCCCAGTTGTTCCCAGGACTGTTTCACCCTTCTCTCTCAAAAGTATGTGTCATTTTGCAGCATCACCTTGGCATTAGTACCTCACTCTGTAACTGCACTCTGGACTTTCTGACCAGCAGACACCAGTCTGTTAGCTTAAGCAGTTGCACCTCCTCCACCCTGTCACTGAGCACTGGAGTCCCGCAGGGCTGTGCACTGAGCCCTCCCCCTACTGCCAGTTCACCTATGGCTATGTCCCTACAAACAATCTAACATCATCATCAAGCGTGCAGGTAGCATGAGAACAGTGGGGCTGATCAGCAGGAATGACATGAAGGCCTACAGGGAGGAGGGTGACCACCTGACTGCGTGGTGTGCTGACAACATTGGCTCTCAAAGCCAGGAAGACTAAGGAGCTGAATGTGGACTTCAGGAAGCCACAAACACCACCATCAAGGGGGAGAAAGTCTCCAGCTTCAAGCTCCTGGGAGAGCACATCTTAGAGGATTTCTCCTCATCTACTAGATCCTCCACCATGGTCAGAAGGGCTTAGTAGTGTCTTTACTTCCTGAGGAGACTGAAGAAAGCCTATCTGTCAACTCAGATCCTGACCAACTTATATGGTGTACTTTTAAAAGTGTCCTGATCAGCTCTGTAATGTTGTCATACAGCAGTTGCTCTTCTCCAACTGGAAGACCCTGCAACGGGTCATACAAACAGCCGAGAACATCACCTGCACTCAGCTCCCCGCTATCGAGGATCTCCACCAAAAGTAATGCCTGAGAAGGACACAAAATATTACTAGATGATTCTCCCACCAAGACCACAGACTGTTTACTCCCATCTGGGAGGAGGTACAGAAGCCTTCATGAACAGCTGTCCATGCTGACCTCTCAATATTGGCATCTAGCACTTTTGCACTATTTTGCACTTTTGAATTTGATGCCAAAATGCATTTCATTGTCTGGGCACTGATACTTTGCACAATGGCAATAAAGTTGAATGAAATCTGATCTAATCTTTGGATAAAAATGTCTTTTCAATGAATTACAAGTAATTATTCTGTCAGGGTCAGCTCCTGTTGTCTCAGTCTTTTGTGTCCCTTCCCCATTTGGCCAGCAGGCGTCGCTGGCCACTCTGTCCCTTCTGTCAGTCTTTGTGTTTCCCCAGTTTCCTGTCAGCTGCATGGCTTAACGTATTGAGCATGCGGTTACTTGCAAATCCCTTTGTTGCGTGTTCAAATCCCACCTCCTGTTTTTGTATTTTGTTCCCTAATGTTTCATTGTATGAGTTTTTCAAGTTCCTGTGTCTTGTGATTTGTATTTGGTTTTGGTTAAATTCTTTGTGCCCGTGCTTGTGTCTGTTATTCCCCTAGTGTAGATTCTGTTTCTTAGTTAGTTTGATTTCCCTGAGTTTACTTATTAGTTTCAGCTGTTGCCTGTTTTTGTGCCTGCCCTTGTGTGTTTACCTGGTTGCTTGTTGCCCTGCCCCCTCCCTGATTGGTTAATTGTCTATGTCTCACCCTGTTGTGTCGTTACCCGGTTTAGTTTTAGTATTTAAGTCCCTGCCTGAGTTCTGTCCCTTAATGGTTCATTGTTTCATGTGTTTATGACAGATTGAGATTCTTGGTGTTAGATATTTATTCTGCTTTCCTGCTCTGTTTTTGTTATTAGCCTTGTTTATTCCAATTTACTTTGACCCCTCATGGTCCTTTGTTTTGGTTAGTGTTTTCTTGTGTCTTCAGTTTAGTTTCCTTGTCACTGTCCTTTGGGAAGCACTGGAGCATTGGGGTGGGGGACTTTAATGTGGTCTATTATAACAATTGAGCAAGTCCCTTAACCCCAAACTGTCACTTTAAGAGACCCAATTTATTAAGGCATGTTTGCAGTTTTGTATTTAAAAAAATTATCTGTGAAATAAATTACATGTAATGATTCAACCCATAGCTCTGCTCTGCACCCTGCAGGGATCGTGCTACATTATTAATTCACTCATGGCAGATTCATGTTCCTTACACGCCTAAGACACATGCCCCACATTGTATCTCCTGGCATCAAAGGTTCAACAGAAAGATCCACTGGTTCAGCTCCTTAACCACTGCACCCCTGCAGCTCCAGAGAGTAAGGACAGCCAACCATCCAATGGGAAAGGTGGAGAGAGCTGTTTAACGCTACTGTGGTTTCCCAGCCTCACAGACGGTGTTGGTTTCCACTTTCCAGTTCAGATCCAGCATAGTAGTCCTAGGGAGACCTTACTGGTTAACTAGATATTGCAATATTTTAAGCTTTTTTGTATTATTGATAAGAATGTGTTTTTCATATACTTTTTGTGCGTCCTCGTTTTAATTTGCACACCGCAAACGTGAACTGTAAGTCACACTGGATAAACCCATAACCGACGTAATCACTGAAACAGGAAGGAAATGCATTTTACAGCGACTGTAAGTATATTTCTATTAAAGCAGTATTTACTTCAAACAAAAGGTATGGTATGTGAAATGGCAGCATATCGCAAACATGCAGCGCATCGTAGGGTTGGGTACCGAGGTCGGTACTTTTAAAGGTACCGATCGAATGATGTCGGTACTACAGGTATCGGTTCATGTCAAATCAAACGGTGCCAAATTTCGGTACATTCACATGCTCATCAGCAGAACTGGGAGAAAGGTTTAAATTAATCAACAGCTATCTCAGCGTTTCAATGCAATTTACATTTAAAGCGGCAATAGGATAGATATATATTTAATGCAGTTACATTTCAATTTGCTATTTAAGCAATCCTGTTAGTTTTGTTTACCATGACAATGGTTGCCAGGGGAAGAAAGCTCGTGCGTGGAGAAACTGCGTTGAAATCTGAAGACATGGCGGCTGCAAGTCGAAAGCGTTCGCCGGTGTGGCTACACTTCACTAAAACTGATGCAGACAGCGCGACATGCAATATTTGCCACACAAAATGCAGAACTGGGGCTAGCAAT
>JAODKC010000095.1:637024-655759 GCA_026777985.1 Mormyrops attenuatus
ATACTGCAGGGGGTCCAGAGTGTCTGGGATGTTGCTCTGGATGTGGACCTGTTGGGCCGGTAGGCATACTGCAGGGGTCCAGAGTGTCTGGGATGTTGCTCTGGATGTGGACCTGTTGGGCCGGTAGGCATACTGCAGGGGGTCCAGAGTGTCTGGGATGTTGCTCTGGATGTGGACCTGTTGGGCCGGTAGGCATACTGCAGGGGGTTCAGACTGTCTGGGATGTTGCTCCACATGTGGGCCAGCACCACTCTCTCAAAACACTTTGCGATGATAGGATTGAGTGCTACTGGTCTGTTGTCATTCATACAGGATGTCTTCAACCAGATTGGAGGTTTTATATTGAAGATTGACTGAATGGGAGCAATTTGGAAAATTTCCTCATGCAAGTCTATGGGAAAATTTTGAGAGAAGGAAGGATGAGAAATAAGGAGACAGGGCTTGAAAATCACAGGAAGAATAGCAGACCCTAAGAAGAACAATATATAATTGGTGCACAATCACATAATAATAATAATAATAATAATAATAATAATAATAATATCAATGGTATCTTCTTTCCTACCCCCCGGTGTCCAGGTGCTGGGGGAGGAACATCAGCATGGGCTTCTGGTGGATCATCCGCTCACCGATCGTGTTCGCTGTGCTGGTCAGTCCACTTCACTGCTCTGCTCTCCTTCCTCTGTGCTCTCCTTCTTCTCCTCTATCCTTCCTCATAATCCCTGCTGTCCTTCCACTCTGCTGTCCTTCTTCTCCTCTATCTTTCCTCATCATCCCTGCTGTATTTGCTCTCTGCTGTCCTTCCTCACTGCTGTGCTTCCTCTCCATGGTCCTTCCTTGCTGCCAACCTTCCTCTCCACTCCCCTTCCTCACTGGTGTCCTTCCTCTCTGCTCCCCTTCCTCTCTGGTGTCCTTCCTCTCCGCTCCCCTTCCTCACTGGTGTCCTTCCTCTCCGCTCCCCTTCCTCTCTGGTGTCCTTCCTCTCCACTCCCCTTCCTCTCTGGTGTCCTTCCTCTCTGCTCCCCTTTCTTTCCGCTCTCCTTCCTCACTGGTGTCCTTCCTCTCTGCTCCCCTTCCTCTCTGGTGTCCTTCCTCTCCGCTCCCCTTCCTCTCTGGTGTCCTTCCTCTCCGCTCCCCTTCCTCTCTGGTATCCTTCCTCTCCACTCCCCTTCCTCACTGGTGTCCTTCCTCTCCACTCCCCTTCCTCCCTGGTGTCCTTCCTCTCCGCCCCCCTTTCTCCCCTTTCTCTTGCTGGTTTGTGACTGTGGCAAGACATTTATTATTATAAATTCATCATTACATGGGAGTTGGGGCTGGGCCCTTTGAGGAACTTGGGCTCCTCCTTCCTCCACTGATCCCCACCCCACCCCCACCACCTTTGCGCCTCCGCACCCCGCATCATGGCCAGGTGAGCAGACAGCCACATGACCCCTCAGGTTGCTCAAAAAGCACATGCACCCATAATACAGCCATGCATAAACACGGTGCATTCATGCACAGACAAAGCTGGGCCCCTGTTACTGGTTCTGTTGGACTGTTCTGTCAGATACACACATAATGTCATGCATGGATGTGTCTGTAGCCCAGGGCTGATGCATGTGCAGTGTGTGGTTTTGCTACGTGCCGTGGTGCATCACTGTCAGGGTCCAGGCCACCTCAGCATCACCACAACCTACGCAGCTCCATTCTGATTAGTGCAGCTCACAGGAATGGCCATTTCTGATATTCGGACATTCAGATACACACAGTATGTAATGGGCTTCTTTTCATTTTGAAACACTCTTGGAATGTATAACTAAACAAGGGATACACAAGGATTCAACGATTACACATGTTTTTTTATGGTGGCATATGTACAGGAATAGCAATAGCATCCTGTTGTGAGCAGGGGCTCGTAGGGACGAGGATAACATCGACTGCTGGATCAGCCGTTTAGTGTGAATGGAATGTAATTATACCTTCAGTCATTCATGGAAGGCTGTGAGGTGTTCGCTGCCTCTCCAGATTCAACAATAAACACACTCAACTGCAGTGCCTAAGTTACCTCATTTTATAAGACATAACCCAGCGTTATCACCAGGAAAATGTCCAGAAGGTCAAAAAAACAGACACATAAGAAAAACTCTCAAGGTGATGCGCGAGAATCTCCCCTTGCTATAACTCAATACAGATGTGGGCTACTTACACTAGAGTTGCCCATGTGCATTTGCCTAGGAAGCTCCATATGTGGACATGGTCTCCCAGGGATTTGGTGGATCGGTTTACTCTCTCTCGCTTCATCTCCCCCTCAGGTGAACTTCTTCATCTTCATCCGGATCATCCGGATCCTAATGACCAAACTCAAGGCTCATCAGATGAGATACACAGACTACAAATTCCGGTGAGGGACCTTGCTTCCTGACCCTGTGTCTGTAATCCGCACAGCTCAACCTTTTCCTTATTAACTTTTCTTCTTTGTTATTTCCAACCTGTTATTGTTTGCATTTTTTATGAAATGTAATTGAAGGTTATTAAAGTCTTGTATCCTTACAAAGCATGCTGGGTAATGGCATATAATCTATACAACTTCTTTGCATTTAGACTGGCCAAATCAACTCTGACCCTAATTCCTCTGCTGGGCATCCATGTCATCCTCTTCATCTTTGTGGTGGATGAGAACACAGCTCCCATGGACCCTCTACGCCTTGCCAAGCTGTTCTACAACCTCTTCTTTAACTCCTTTCAGGTATGATTCAGAAGTTTTGCTGGGTAAGTTGCTTTTAGTGGGTGACAAGTTGAACAAATGCAGTATAACTATTGCATAACAGTGTGGTAACTTGTACCTGAGATTCCAATGACACTTTTTCTTGAGTTCTGTCATTGGTTTGTGGGCTGTGGGGATCCAGGATTGACCTACATTCAGGGTCCCTCCCCCCATCTAGGGCTAAGTTTTATTGCAGCCCTGCCTACATTGTTGATATGCGTGGTGATCCAAAGAGTTGTGAGTAATGAAAGTTATGGATTTAGTAAGATTTGTGATGATTTATTAGGATCACAGAGTAGTGCCCATGATCATGGTTCCCACTCTCCAAGTATCCTTCCAGTGTTCATCTTGACTGTATCTCAGGTGTCATTATTACTCTACTCTAGGAACCGAATAATAAATATACAAAACTGTAAGACTGATGCCATCGTCATTCCAGGGTTTGTTGGTGGCCATCCTGTACTGCTTCGTCAACAAAGAGGTGCGTCTCCACTTCCCCTCTCAATACAAGAGTTAGTTTATCTGTAACATTGAAATTCTCCTTCCTTTTTTCTCCCCAGTTCTATTTTTCTTCTTCATAAATTAGCTGCCTTGTCCAATAAGCTGTGACCCTCCTCTCTGTTTCGTACCTCGGGTCCCTAGGTGCAGTCAGAGATCCTGAAGAAATGGAGGCGGTGGAAGCTGGGGAAGGACATCGATGAGGAGTACCGGCACACCCACAGCCAGACACCCCACGTGAAGAGTGGCAGTCTCGTGGCCAACCCGCCCGAGCCACCTGAGGCCTCCGTGCAGGCAGAGCCCACAAATCCATCCACGACTGATGCTCAACCCACAGAGAGCTGCCAGCTGGTCACCAGCTGTCCAAATGGTTCCAAGTTGGGCAACCTTGATGAGAAATTCCCTGACCCACTACAGGATGGCACCAGCACCAGTAGCACCTTTGTTGAGAGTGCCTGCGTGGAGGATAACATGCAGCACTATGAATTCCCACCAGTTGTTGCTACTTCGGAATGAAGGCATGGTGGTGGTTAACCCCTCTGGAAACACTGTTGACTTGTAGAGCCCTGTCAGGCATGAGCCCCAGACAAGGAGGGTACAGGGAGAGGATTTTTCCTGTGGCATTGTGTGCCCTGGGAAATACACATCATGTTGCCCATCGTTGTGCCAGACCCTCTCCACAATCACAGACTCTGAGAGTATACTCTCTCCATGGTCTCCATTGACCATGCTGAAGAGTATTTGTGTGTGCCTGTGGAGGCAGCCATCTTTTTCCCCTCTATTTTAAATGTGCAAATGCTGTGGTGATTGTCTGCACTTGCTTATGTCTGTTTTATGAAAACATAGACACATGGCATCACAAAGGTCTGGGGAATAGATCGCGCTTACTAAAAGAAGACAAGAGTTTATCTGGGATACTCAGTTTGGAGTTTGATAAAAATCCACAGCGCACAGTCATGATATGTCAAAGAAGTGTCAGCTGGGAGATGCAAAATGAGCAAAAACATGTGAGCAGATCCTAATACTTGCTGAGGACAGTGTACAGGAGCGTAGCAAGCATGCTGACCAAGTACAGTACACCGGAGAGTAGCAAGCATGCTGACCAAGTACAGTACACCGGAGCGTAGCGACCATGCTGACCAAGTACAGTACACCGGAGAGTAGCAAGCATGCTGACCAAGTACATCACATCGGAGCATAGCGAGCATGCCGACCAAGTACAGTACACCGGAGCGTAGCGAGCATGCCGACCAAGTACAGTACACCGGAGCGTAGCGACCATGCCGACCAAGTACAGTACACCGGAGCGTAGCGGGCATGCAGACCAAGTACAGTACACCGGAGCGTAGTGGACAGGCAGGCCAAGCACAGCCTACAGCAGTGTAGCAGGTATGTTCTGTTCACAGAGCATATTACTCACATGCAGATGTGACATTATATGCTGACATGTGCAGGCCTTGGTTGGCATCAACATCCTGAATAAAATGTGGCAAAATTCAGTGAGAGCCAGGGTTTGCAGCTGAAGACAGGGTCATCCACCTGGCATACTAGCAGCAGCAGAACTCAAAGGAAGTGAACGAGTTACATATAAATCTAGCCTGTAAAGGCAGGATTCTGTTGGAGTGACTTAATGGTTTAACTAAGTCAAAATCATTTTGCAATATCATTTCTTAGAGAGGTGTTAATATTTCGGGATTATTACATGTTTCAGAAAGAGTAACATAGTGAAAATATGTCTGTGCAGACAATGCCTCTCCAGAAACTGCAGGAACATGTATGTTCCTATTTCACCTCAGCTTGTCCACTCTGGCGTGATGATAACAGTCCCTAGTCGACCGTGGTCACTAAACATAATACCCATCAAAGACACCACTGCTACTGCTGGCTCCAGTCCAACTAAAATGCTGTACCATGATGTGCTCAGTCTGAAAGAAACAGCTTGAACAAACCTAAGCTGGACATTGAACAAACCAAAAAAACAACGGTCAAATTGCTTGACCTTTACTCAAAGCCTCTTTGGATTCACACTCCATGACAAAAACATTCGCTCATGCGCGCACACAGAGATTTCACTGTGACACAGATGGCCTCTTTCAACATCCAGAAGATGGAATCATAATCTCTCCTTGAATGAAATGGCAGCTTATTTGACCCAGAGGTACCAAAATGCCTCCTGCCTATGTGGGGAAGTCTGTTGGATCAGTTTCGTTTGAAGATTTTTTAAAATAAAACGCATAAGAAAACAAATAACTTCTTGGACTGCTGGTTGATCGATTAATGAGTTGTATGACTATTGGCTAACTGATTAATGATGTAAATGACTATTGGTTGATGTAAATGCACAGTATCCAGTGTATGTGCTTCCTCTTGTTTACCTTTGCCAGATTTGCTCAGACTGAGTGCACAGCTTCACTTGAACATTGCAACGGTTAGTTGGACAGGGGGCTGGAAATGAGTCATGGTGGAATGGAACCTCAGGGTCTTCGTCGGCTTATGGGAAGGCCATAGTGAATTGGGCTTAGTCTGTCCTTCCTTTCTACCCTGCATTCACTCTCCTGCTACGTCTCCTCTTCCCTAACCCATGTTAGTATCACACCTCACATCATTACCCAGAGCTTTGCGCTGCATGGGGCATAGTCCAACTTTAAATGGACTGATCCAGTGCAGCTCCCCCTACAGGAAATACTAGCTAACAAGATAAGAATAAGATTAACTTTATTGATTCCAGGGAGAAATTCTGGTGCATAGAGCAGAAATATACAAAAGTGCAGACAAACAAATATACAAAGACAGTGCAAAGCAGGACAGAGTAGAAAGCCTGTACTCACAGTGCTAACAAATATACAAAGACAGTGCAAAGCAGGACAGAGTGCAAAGACTGTACTCACTGTGCTAACAAATATACAAAAGTGCAGACAAACAAATATACAAAGACAGTGCAAAGCAGGACAGAGTGCAAAGCCTGTACTCACTGTGCTAACAAATTAGAAAAAGTGCACAGTATACAAATGGAACATCCTAAAAATTAATATTAAGTAAATAAACAGATATAAATAAAAACAAAAAACACAATAAAAGCTAATGGAAGGTATATGTGCAAAAGATACAACAGATAGCACTGGGCTTTTTCTACAACAAAGATGGGGGGCATCCTGGCTGGGGTGGGGAGTGACACTGGCACATCAGGAGGAGGCGCTGTACTGTCTGGTGCAGCAGGAGGAGGCGCTGTAGTGTCTGGTACAGCAGGAGGAGGCGCTGTAGTGTCTGGTGCAGCAGGAGGAGGCGCTGTAGTGTCTGGTGCAGCAGGCAGGAGGCACTGTAGTGTCTGGTGCAGCAGCCAGGAGGTGTTGTAGTGTCTGATGCAGAAGGAGGAGGCGCTGTAGTGTCTGGTGCAGAAGGAGGAGGCTCTGTAGTGTCTGGTGCATTAGGCAGGAATGATCCCCGGTAGCATTTTTTTATCATGGTAGAATGAGCCGGCTAAATATGCTCCAGGATAGCACCCCCTGGAGTGGAGCGGGGAAATTGTTAATTATATTGTCCAGCTTTGCCACTATTCTCTTCCCCGCTAGTGCCACCATCCTGATGACCTCGTCCAGGCCACTCCCCAGGCTTCCCCAGCAGGCCACTCCCACTCCCAGCTTCCCCAGCAGGCCACTCCCAGTTTCCCCAGCAGGACACTCCCCAGGCCTCTCCAGCAGGCCACTTCCAGGCTTCCCCAGCAGGCCACTCCCAGCTTTCCCAGCAGGCTACTCGCCAGGCATCCTCAGTAGGCCACTCCCTGCTTCCCCAGCAGGCCACTCCCCAGGTCTCCCCAGCAGGCCACTCCCAGCTTCCACAGCAGACCACTCCCAGTTTCCCCAGCAGGCCACTCCCCAGGCCTCCCCAGCAGGCCACTCCCAGCTTCCCCAGCAGGCCACTCCCAGCTTCCCCTGATCTTCTTCAGGACCTTTTATCTCTGTATCACTTCCTAGTTTATCACTTCCTTCTGTCTCCAAACAAAATGACCTTCCTCATGTGGCTCAGGCTAAACATCCCAGCTCCTCTGGTCCTCTCCAGGGGGCCTCATTGAAGTGCATGGGCAGCATGCCCCCTCCGCCACATCCCCTACACACACAGGTGCCCCTGTACGTGTGAACAGTGGCTCAGGAGGTCAGTATAGTCTATATGCTGAGGAACAGCCCAGTACTGGTAAGGGTCCTTGGAAACCAGAGTAGCTACAACAGCAATGATAGTTCTGACCTACTGAATCCTTTTAGAGAGCAGAGGATGCCCCGTGATCCACTTCAGTGTTGGGTCAGAATGCAATAGTTGCTTTAGTATATAACCTGCATTCCGAACCTGTTACGGATTGCGTCCGGGAAAGCAGCACAAAAACTGTGAGGTCAGGTAAACGGGGATTTATTATCAAAGACAAAACCACAGGACATAACGCAAGCACAAACATCAATGACCGGACAGCGGTAAGACAGACACGGAAGCACTAAATACACAGAATCAATTAACAACAACTAGATACGGCTGAAAACACCGGGATTCAATACAAGGTAACGAGGGGGGCGTGGCACACGGAGTATCAGACGAGCAGGGCATGACAGAATCCTAATGCGGCAAGCAGACTCTGAGGGTCTAAGGAAGCATTACCAACCCCGGTACTTTGCCAGCACCGCAGGAGGCTGGGGGTTTGGGGGAGGGTTTGGTCACATACTTAAGATAAACAATATATGTCCTGCTGATCGATCAACAAATCATGTGAAATTTGTACACAAAGTGAACCGGTCTTTATTCATGAAAAAGTTAGTGATGCGGAGTCTATGGTCTGCAGCCTCCTGCATGTAAGTGAATGAAAGTACAGGCCTTCGAGACAAGTCACAAGTCACAGTAGCTCCCTGTCACTGCCCAATGCTGCTGATGGCATCTAACTATAACCGCAGCCCCCCCAGCCTGCAGAATCAGCCACTCCTTGCATCTGTCTTTCCATGTCACTTCATGCCGGGGGGGGTGAGCAGACCCCTTGGGGAGGACACTGACTACCCGAGAGCCATATTATCAGTCCAATGGCAGAATGGCTTAAGACATAAAACAAATAGAAACCAAAGTGATTTTTACAAGGAAATACATGTTCCAAAGAGGCCAGTGTCTAAATAATCTGTAAGGTGGCACTACGGACACAAATTGTCACGTCAAAGGCAAGGACGGAGGCAAAGGCAGGCATGGGGAAAACCAAAAGGGGCCTTATGAAATGAAACTACAGGCAGTGAGAAAGGAAACAGAGCACGAGGGGTCAAACAGGGGAGGGAGGATTAGGCGAGGGCACAGGGCAGACTGGGGAGCTCGAGACTGGGAGGCACTATATACATCGATGACGAGGGAGCAGACAAGAGGCACCTGGGCAGATCAACATTAGGGATGTAACGAGAGGTAAGATTAAGCAAGTAACAGGTGTGGCTCATTAGATGGGGGGGGGTAATTATATAATGTGTGTACAGTGATGGGGTGGGTATCTAATATGTGCAGTGATTTATTGTGTTCAGTGATGAGAGTGGTTATTTTTTGTGTGCATAGTAACAGGGATTATTTAATGTGTGTGCGGTGATGGGGGTTATTTAATGTGTGTGCGGTGATGGGGGTTATTTAATGTGTGTGCAGTGATGGGGGTTATTTAATGTGTGTGCAGTGATGGAGGCTGGTTATTTAATGTGTGTGCGGTGATGGGGGTTATTTAATGTATGTGCGGTGATGGGGGTTATTTAATGTGTGTGCAGTGATGGGGGTTATTTAATGTGTGTGCAGTGATGGGGGTTATTTAATGTGTGTGCAGTGATGGGGGTTATTTACTGTGTGCAGTGATGGAGGCTGGTTGTTTAATGTGTGTACAGAGATTACATCAGTCATTATTAGCACTGGCAGCTTAGGCTCAGCCTCTTCCCTGGAAGGGGGTGGTGCCCTGGCCGGTCTGCAGTCTGGCACCACTCCCAGCTGCTGCCACAAGTTCTATGGAAGCCAGTGGACATTTTTAAGATCCACACGCACTGATTAGAAACAAGCCCAGTTGTGTATTTTCCAGTCTAAAGCTATTGTACTTTCTTATAAACACAGAAACCAAGCAAATGTTCCCAAGATCCGACTCTCACCGGCTTTCATACAATGTGACAGAAATTATGTGTATTTTTATTTTACCCATAACGGCCGTCCAGACATTTTTAAAAGGGACACTGCTCGTTTGAATCAGACTCGGAGGTCAAGCTAAATCGCCAAATCGAGTCAAGCTGTCTTGTTTTGCATTCCTTCCTAACCCATCTTCTGGCCAACGGACAGCAGCTTGCGGGGGTAGTAAGGCCAGCCAAACCTGGCATGCGATTTGAGTAGAATATCAGCTGTCGCAGCTTGAACTTCGGCTACTAATAGCTTATTTCCCTGCTTCGTTAGAGATTTTTATAGGGCCTGTTCTATCCATACACACTTTTACTCACACAGTTACCTCTGGGTATAGAACTACCAGAGCAATTCATAATGGTCAAGTTTTCCTTTTGGACATTGAAAACAAAAATAATAAATATCTTTATACAATATAGGATTTATTAATGCTACATGGGAGTAGAATAGGGAGTAAGCAGCCCCGCGGAAGGACCTCATGAGTGCTTCATCTGAACACGCATGTGGAAATGGATTTCCTCTGGGTCTCTGCCCTCACCAAGATCCCCAGCTCAGTCATTAACGTCATCTCAGGTCTCGACAAAGGTTAGTGTCATCTTTGCTCCGTTTCCCTCTGTATAGTCTGTAGGTTTGTGTAGTCCCAGTGCCCAGTGTTCTCCTTGTTAAACCATCCCTAGACTCTCCTTGTTGTTTGTCCCTACCTATGTTTGACCCCTCATGGACCTTTTGTTTCCAAATAAAGTCCATAAGTTCCCCTACATGCTGAATTCCCTGTGGGGAAGAGATATCTACTGTACAGCCTTCCTGGAGTTTACCTGTGGGGAAGAGATATCTACAGCCGTCCTGGAGTTTACCTGTGTGTCGGAGATCTCTACAGACTTCCTGGAGTTTATCTGTGTGTAGGAGATCACTACAGCCTTCCTGGTGTTTACCTGTGTGTAGGAGATCTCTACAGACTTCCATGAGTTTACCTGTGTGTAGGAGATCTCTACAACCTTCCTGGTGTTTTTCTGTGTGTAGGAGATCTCTACAGACTTCTTGGAATCTTTATGCTGTTTGACTTCAGCTTCTATGGCACTTTATGGGAAGTATTTTAGAGACTGAAATCACTGTGCAGTTTGTACACGATGTGTTCTTCAGAATTAATCATGCACCACAGAAGGAAATCAGGAAGCACTTCCAAAGAAATCCTGAGCTTTGGAGAGTCTCCAGCTGGAGAAGTGGAGCCACGGGGCCCTGAAATCCCTCTCACTGATGGTTCTGGGCGAGGCTCGGTATCTCGACACTTTACCCTAAATCTCCACTCCTCTTCCTTCTCATTTCTGCTGGGCAGCTAATGCCATTTGGGTAGATCATAACCCCCCACTGACAGGGCAGTGTGCTGCAGATCATAACCCCCCAGTGACAGGGCAGTGTGCTGCAGATCATAACCCCCCAGTGACAGGGCAGTGTGCTGCAGATCATAACCCCCCACTGACAGGGCAGTGTGCTGCAGATCATAACCCCCCACTGACAGGGCAGTGTGCTTCAGTTCATAACCCCCAGTGACAGGGCAGTGTGCTGCAGATCATAACCCCCCAGTGACAGGGCAGTGTGCTGCAGATCATAACCCCCAGTGACAGGGTAGTGTGCTGCAGATCATAACCCCCCAGTGACAGGGCAGTGTGCTGCAGATCATAACCCCCCAGTGACAGGGTAGTGTGCTGTCTTTCTCTAAGGGTGAAATTAAGCCTATTTGAATATACCTGGAGCAACTAAAGTTATCACACTCTGGCCCAAGACCAAACTTCTATTAAAATGCTGCAAATAACTACAGACATCTGCATAAAGTCAACAAGATGTGACATTTAAGATGTCAGTAGCTGTGCCATTTGTATACACCATTCACCTCCTTACCACCCCCGGCAGTGAGCTACGGCACTGTCGGCAGTGAGCTATGGCACTGCACCCCTGCAGCAGCACCAGCCCATTCAGACTGAAGTGCTAATTTATCTGGGTGTTACTCGTCGTAATTGTGCTACCGCATGTCTAACTGCTTGCTGTGTATTGATTTCTTATTTATTTCTCACTGTTGTTCCTTGCACCAAGTCCAGCAGCATGAGTATAAGTGCTCCAAGGCACTTGTGGCACAATAAAACATCTTGAATCTATAATCATTAAACTTCAGATGGGTGTCTGTTTCTGGAGCCACACTTCATTTTATTTCTATGGATAAAGTTCCAACCGTCTGTGAGTAACTGTCATCTGACCTAAATGAGAAATTCTGCACCTCACAGCATCGGATGATGTGACACGAATCTGATATGACAACAATATTTATCCAGGATCAGGTGGGTGGGTGCCCATCCAATCACGTCACCTGGTGGGTGCCCATCCAATCATATCACCCGGGAAGGTGTGACTGTGCCATTGTGCTTCAGTGACTTTACTGCAAATATGGATGGACTGGGTGTGTGTGCCCAGGGTGTGTGCCCAGCTGCAGTGGCCAGGGTTGCTTTGCCAGGACCTGGATCGCTCATTGGGTTAGTGGCTGCTGAGGTCATGCTGAAGGAACCAGGATGAAGCCTACGTCTGCATTTTTTGAGTAATGTGTGGCTCAGCGGATCAGGACCTGGTGCCTGGATGCTATGCCTGCGATGGGAAGGTCACTGGTTCAATTCCTGCAGTCAGTAGAGAAGTATCAGAAAATGCTTCAAATGTAAACCATTTGGTTAGAATTCATTCTTTAGCAAGATAATGACCCAAAACACACTGCGATTCAGAATAATGACCTGACCCTCCTGGCTTCCTGACCTAAGGCTCATGGAACTTGTGTGGAATGAACTGGACAGAAGAATCCAACCAAGTCACAGTCTCCTCCAGACTTTGCTGTGATTGTAGTTACTATTCATACTGCATACTCACGGACTGCAATCACTATGGAAGACCCAACAGTGAGGTTTGGCTCCCCCATTCAGCTATGGGCATGCTGGCAGAGTTTCATTCCCCTGGGGGGGAGGGGACATGGAGTTTGATGATGCCATAATCACTCCGGAGTGACTCGAACCCTAACCTGCAAACCACAAAACACCGCCCCCCTGTAATCAGCCGGTTAATCAGCGTTTTGGTCTGCACCTTATTTATCTCTTTACATTTAGTGCTTGAACGTGAAAACCATGACTGCCAGCGCCACCCAGTGGTGTCACAGAGATCCTCCAAACGTCAACTCCCTGCTCCCCTCCATCACCTCCTCCTGGCTCCCCCGCTGCTAAATCCCCTCCTTCTTTGTATTGCTGGAGCTTCCTGATGGAAAAACGCAAAGACAGACAGACAGACGGCACTTTAGCTAGCTGCCCTTGGCATCACGGGAGCTAGCTTGGCGTTTAAGCATCCTCTCATGTTGCTATGGAGACTAATTATAAAGCGACTCAGGTTGTTAGCTTAAATATCTCATTAGAGTTATTCGGAGGGTTAGCTGGGGGGCTCACAGGGCAGCCAAAACATCGAGGGTTCCTCCGTGGGAACCATTTGTTATGTTGTTTATTTGGCTGGTTTTTCATCACTTTTATATATATCACCCCTTCTGCATTATACCTTTCTTCATAAATACTGTCTTTCATTATGCCCACCTTCTTTCTCTTCCTTAAGTATGAACAGGATGTTGATGTCTGGCCAGTGACAGTCCCAACTTGAGCAGAGAGATTTTGCTGTTGTGCCCTTGTGAATTTGTACCTTGGCGTATTAATATCTTGTGCTGAGTGTCTGATTAGTCCGTGGAGCATGTCAGTCACTTTCTCACTCATCTTCAGGTAAATGGAAACTGCTTTCCGCTCCCTAATGACGGGTCAGAGTTTCTGTGGGGAAAACGACCAATCAGGGTCATTGGAGACCACACCGATCTGAGGTCGAGGCGAGGCAGAAACGCCGCCAGCGAGGCAGCTCTCTTCAAGCCATGTGAAATTTAATTTCTTCTTATTTTTCTTAAGCTTAATTTCTTTGTGGTGAGATTGAAAGTGCCGAAATAAATGAGAACACACCACCTACAGAAGAGCAGAAGACGATGATGAATATGAAGCAGTCTGGTGCTGAGCAGTGCGGATGCAGATTAACACACCTGAGCGACGAGCCCTCAGTTCTGAATATCAATGTGCGGCTGCGCGGCTCTCGCCATCTCAATGAGCTGTGCGGGCGCCGTGCTTTATATCTGACTGATAGCTCAACATGGTCTGCGTTCAGGGGCCCTCTTCCACTGGAACGTGAGAGGATGCTAAATGTTTGTTCTGCTCAAGGTCACACTACCGAAACTCTGAAGGGTCTCTGAGGCTGTGCTCTGAGAGTCATGGGTTTTGGCATGATCCCTCACCAATCAAAAACAGAGTGTGTGTATGACGATATAGAAATAACACAGTCACCAGTACTCGGTCGTCAGATAACTTTAGGGTTAATAAATGATTAAAGGATTTAGCATTGTAGCTAGCCTGTCGTTTTTATTACTTAAAACTTCCATGCCAAATTTTCGAGTTATAAAATGTGCCAAAGCAGGGAGTTCGCCTTTGGTGTGCCCAGGAGACATTAATTCACTTTGCTTGCAGAGCGGCATACACATCAAGAACAAAGGCGATAATTACAAAATGCTAATTCAGCTCCAGCTCCCGTGGGAGGATGAATGTTGGAACTGTGGTTCCTTGTGCTAATTCATCATCCCCCAGCTGCAAATCTGGATGCCGGGATATGAAACATCTCCAGTATGGAGCAGTATGTCAAGCAGGTGCTTGGAACAATCCAGAAAAATACCCCACAATACAGTAACATGCAGCAGAAATGGATGAGTATGTGTATGGATGAGTATGAGTATGGATGAGTATGAGTATGGATGAGTATGTGTATGGATGAGTATGTGTATGGATGAGTATGAGTATGAATGAGTATGAGTATGGATGAGTATGTGTATGGATGAGTATGTGTATGGATGAGTATGAGTATGGATGAAGGAGTTTGCTAAAATCGACTTAGATGGGTGTCTCTACATCTGCTCAGCTGAAACGGCTCACACATGCCAACCATTCAGCCCCTGCTTCCCCACACTTTTCAGTACAACACTTACATTTGTCTGAGTCTGAGCATCCAGCTAGTATGCAGTGGTGGCCATGACACTGATTGTCTGTACCGTGGGAGCTCTTTTCCCAGCAGAAGCTTCCAGCGCTCTCCGAAGGCTCCTAAAGAGAGTTTCAGTGCTGGAGGAGAACAGAGCTTGGACCATATAACGGCCATTGGCTGCTTCCTGCTTCTGGCTACCATGGGATGAAATGGGGGTCCTGGAAAGGGAGTAGAGTTCAGGGCGGCCATGATTACTTAACCAGGTCTGGGAAGCCATTGGTCGACCCAGCTGGGAGCCCCAGCCTTTGGGGCCCTATCAGCCAATGGGAACAGAGAAAGAGGATATCGGTCATCATTCTGCTATCCTAGTGGAATTGAGGAATGCTGGTGAGCACAGATGGCAGTACCGCCAGCTCCTTGGAAACTGGAAATGTGTGTCAGCCAGCCGCAGAGGGAGTGGGGAACGTACTCCAGTACCAGGCCCCAGTTTTAGGGGTCCCACCGGGTTGCTGAACAAGATCCCTATAGTCTAATTTTCTTCGTTTTGGGGGTGGGCAGTCAGATGGAGGGAAAGGCCTGGTACGGGTTTTCCCAAGGCCTGCGTAGGATGTGCGTGCCGGGGTGTTCCCACCCAGCCCCACAACGGACTGCCCTTCACCATGATCCCATCCAAGACAACAGCCAATCATAAGCATCCAATTTGTCTCCTGTGCTTGGGGAAATACTGTAGATTTGGCTCGATACCAGGCTGTGTGCTTCTCCTGAGAACCTTGTCCTGCCACCACATCTCATCCTTAAAGGTGTGTGTGTGTGTATCTCTCTCTCTCTCACCCAGCCCTGAGCCCCCCCAGAAACAACCCAGGACTGCTCTGTGGACCCTGACCGAAGCATAACTGCCAATGTGCGGCTGAAATGTGAGGGAGCGGGGCTGTATTAATTAGAGGTCGCTCATCTGGAAATCCCAGCTACTCGTGCGGCTCTTGCTGAGGTGTATGATGGCCCGGAGGGGCACCAGCCCATCTGGGCGTGTGCCTGTGTGTGTGAAAGTGTGTGAATGTGATTGTGTTTGTATGTGTGTAGGTGACAGTGTGTGTCTGTGATTGTGTATGTTGTTCATTAGTTTATTTAACAGGGGCCATGTACAGAACAAATCCCGTACCAGAGTTAGCTATACAGCTAATTTACATCTGTGGTCCCTGGGCAGGGGGGAATCAGAAGTGTTGTTATCAAAAAATAAATGGCTTCCAATGGGTATAAGGCCATCTCCAAAGACCTTGGTATCCGTTTCAGCAGTATGCAACATTATTAAGAATTTGATAAGTATGAAACTGTCAAGAACCTCCCTGGATGTGCGGGGAAGAGGAAAATTGATGAGAGAATTCTTCATAGGTTGGTGCAAACTGTGGAGAAAACACCACCAACATCCAAAGACCTAAAGGCTGAGCTGGAACAATCTGGAGTCATGGCTTCAGGATGTACCATACACTGCACATTGAACCAAGAAGGGCTTTATGGGCGATGGCCAAGGAAGACCCCACTTCTGGAGAAAATACATCAGGATGTACCATACAGTGCACATTGAACCAAGAAGGGCTTTATGGGCGATGGCCAAGGAAGACCCCACTTCTGGAGAAAACACATTGAATGGAACAAATGATCTTTTCCAAAGAGCAGCTGGACAAACCACAATCCCTCTAAGCAAATGTTCTGTGGGCAGCCAAATCCAAAATAGAGCTTTTTGGCAATGTGCACCTGCATTTGTTTACAGACGGCAAAGGAAGCTTATAAGGAAAATAACAGCCTACTTACAGTTAAGCATCCCTAATGCTGGGGGCCTTGAGCTTATCACAGGAATCATGAAATCAGAGGATTACCAAGGGATGTTACAGCAAAATGTGCTACATAGTGTAAGAAAACTAGGTTTAAGTTGAAGATTATGGGTTCCCCAGCAAAACAAAGATCCAAAGTGCACCTCCAAAGGCAGACAAGAAAAGGGAAAAATGGGTGGCCTTAAAGTGGCCAGCAATGAGTCCGGGGCCCAGCGAGATTCAGAAGGAAAGGCCATGGCAGCTGCCTGTCGCACCCTGCTGGCCTGCAGGGGTATTACAATGCCAGTAGTAAATCTGCCTCCTCCTTTTGTGCCAGATTAGAAGGCCTCACTGAGGTTTCATTACATGGAGAGCACACTGCACAGAGCCACTGAGAATCCCATTGACTCTCAGTTTGATGGTTTACCTTCCAAGGAACAGGCACTTGGAATGTATAAACAGGCTGTCTGTCATGGAGCATTGTGGGTATTGCTGACCTTGAGCTTTCTCTCCACCCCGTGAGATGATGGTTCTGCCGATATCAGTAAGATTTACACGACTCAGTCTAGTAAGTTCCTGCCTCCAGGTGGCTGAGCCACTGAAAACTAAAAGACAGTGAGCCATAAGAGAATATGGAATGCACAGCTATAGGAAAGAGTAATGCATAAAAGAGGGAGGAACTCTCCAAGCTTAGCGCATAGTCTGACTGAACATCTGACAATATGCGGAGTGACTCAGCTGAAGTGAAACTGAAGTAACGGTATGACATAGCAGCCCTGAGGGATCTCTTTCGAGGGATCTCTTCTGAGGGATCTCTTCCGAGGGATCTCCATGTGCTTCCCTTCTGCATGGAAACCTAGCTTGCTAATGTTACTTGAACCTGTGACATGTCGCCAACAGATTAACCACCGACACCCATCAAGGCCTGCAGAGACCCGACAAATGCTGATATCAGGAGAGCTTGTGTCTACCTTTTCAGTTTAATGTTAGATTTGATTGCCAGTCTGACACTACTTTTCAAGAAGGGAATCGATAGCACAAAGTCAATAATACGAGATAGGTAGCTTCTCCTCCTGGGCACTCTGACTCCCGCACTCATGTCAGACACATCTTCAGTGTACCGGTGGGGGGGGAGGGGGGGTGGTTATGGAGCTGCACCTGTGAAGCAGGCATGGATCTGCTGGGGTGTGTGTAGGGGGCACTATGAGAAGTCAAGCTGACGCAGACACATGACCCCACATGCTAACTCTTAGCTTCTTCCTGTGAGGATATTATGTGCTCATGTCACCCCATCTGCTCTACTTCTACAATGTGTAGCATGTGAATGAGGATTTTCAGCTATCGCCAAATTGTACTGATCAATGTATCAATCATATTTCCATAATTTCCTCTGCTTTCACCGAGAATATGTTTACCTGATGTATGTACATTTTGTTTGATTTTAGCCCTTAAACCTGGTAGGTGAGGTCACCCAGGATGGGCTGAGCACACAGAAGCACAGCGCCTCTCTGTGGCTGCCACCAGAAGGGAGCAGCATCGAGGTGACATCCTCAGGCAGGCGCTGGTTTGTGGGATCCGTCCAACACTCAGACAGCTTTTTGGGGGGGCTGTCTCAGCATCCATCGTCATTTATACCGATGTCTGAGAGCACAGGAAGCCAAAAGTAAGACCGTGGCTTCCTGTTTGTGTCAGTGTCATTCAGTTGCACTCAGAGCAGCCGAGAGAGTTCAGCCGAAAGCCATCACTGGCATGCTCACCAACATCCACCTGACTACTGTCTAGTTCTGGATTTTCCATTTGGAAGAAAGTGAAACAAAGCCAGAGTCTTTTCTCTTATTTCTTTGTTTCAGCTGTTACAGAGAGACTAATTTAATTAAGGGAAGCCTCCTTATTAATTGCAATTGAATTGCCCTTATTTATAATTGATGCTGGCATCCAATTCTCTTTCTGTCACTCTTAATGCTCCTCGTATCTCTTTTGATGGATTAACTGCAATTGCAAAACAAAGAAGCAGAATGCATGGCTTTTTAATGGTGCTCCCAGCGAATGGCGATGGGTGAGCATCATACTTCACAGATTAGCAGTGAGGGATGTTACCAATAAACTCACTGATGATGTTTTGAAAGTTGAACCGCATTTGAACACAAACTCACTCTGTATTTGAAAATGAGTCAATTGCCATAGTTTGTCATTCTGCTGGAACACATTAGTGCAGTTTTAAGTTGCTTTATACTTATTATTAAACATTAATTCAATGTTTTCTAGAGAATTTTAAAACATAATCATTTTTTCTCCATGTAATAGTTAATGCATCCTACAGCTTAATTATCTGTCTAAGTACATTAACATTTATTTAGACTTATGACACACAATTAAAACATTCACCACCACTAACAACAGCATTCATTTCACCACCACTAACAACAGCATTCATTTCACCACCACTAACAACAGCAT
>JAODKC010000095.1:674993-698866 GCA_026777985.1 Mormyrops attenuatus
CGACTTGAGGAACATCGTCAAACCGGTAGGCGCGTCCTTACCTTACAGCGCACACCCGGCACAGGCATGCGGAGCATCGTCACACTGGTGGCGCGTCCTTACCTTAGAGCGCACACCCGGCACAGGCATGAGGAGCATCGTCACACTGGTGGCGCGGCCTTATCTTAGAGTCCACACCCGGCACAGGCATGAGGAGCATCGTTACACTGGTGGCGCGTCCTTACCTTAGAGCGCACACCCGGCACAGGCATGAGGAGCATCGTCACACTGGTGGCGTGGGGCAGTGGGGAGGGGGGCAGTCATGCTTAGGCAACTGTGCCAAGTGTGAGTAGACACTTAGGTCAGGGTTGGGGTCCTGGCCCCCTTTGCTGGATGTTAGGATGGAGATGCTGTGTATATCACCCCTTAGAGGCAGCCTGGTCCTTTACCTGAATACAAGTAT
Organism: Mormyrops attenuatus; assembly: GCA_026777985.1. Taxonomy (NCBI): domain Eukaryota; kingdom Metazoa; phylum Chordata; class Actinopteri; order Osteoglossiformes; family Mormyridae; genus Mormyrops; species Mormyrops attenuatus. The sequence continues at coordinate 675,436 of JAODKC010000095.1, forward strand.
GTTTGCTTCTCTCAGGAATCCATTCACAGTCTCCCACGGTTCTGCTTCCCGTACGACATAGAAAGGTAAAGTCACGTGTCATTTGCTAATGAGCCTCCAGTTCGCGGAAGAAAATTACAACAGGTCTCTGTTTATGGACATAGTGCACTGTTACTTATTGGGTCAGGCGCACTGTCCCTGTTTTCTTGTGTAATAGTGAGAGTAATAATACTTATTGTCTTTATGGGTTCAATACTCAATTACTCTTTCTGTTACGCGCAGGGTGAAACCAAGTATGGTAGTACAACACTTCACCTTTGTACTCACCGATCTAGAAGGATGTCAGCGTTTCGGATTTTGCCGTCAGACTTCTGGGTCTAAGAGTTGTCTCTGCATGTTGAGGTAAAGTAAAATGAAACTGACTGAAAAATGAACAGTTCCCTCTGTAGATCTACTGCCACCTGCTGGATGTGTGGAGGTGTACAGGTGGGGTTCCCACAATACTGCAGTAGGATCCTTATACACAGTTGTGAAGTGTAGTGGAGCTCATGTTTCCATCAGTTTACATAAGCTTGCTACTATCTCAGTTACTGTTAGTGCTTTAACACCAAACCAACTAGTTGGGCTTTCACAGGCGTACCCTCCATTGATAGCTGTAATGGGTAAACCCCTTAATGAAATCTATCACAGGCATACCCTCCAAAAAGGGCTTTCACAGAAAAACCCGCCAATGAGATCTATCACAGGCGTACCCTCCAAAAAGGGCTTTCACAGAAAAACCCTCCAATGAGATATATCACAGGCACACCCTCCAAAAAAGGGCTTTCACAGAAAACTCTCCAAGGAGAGGTATCACAGGTGGACCCTCCAAAAAGGGCTTTCACAGAACAAAACTCCAATGAGAGGTATCACAGGCATACCTTCCAAAAAGGGCTTTCACAGAAAAACCCTCCAATGAGATCTATCACAGGCACACCCTCCAAAAAAGGCTTTCACAGAAAAACCCTCCAATGAGATCTACCACAAGCGCACCCTCTAAAAAGGGCTTCCACAGAAAACCCTCCAAGGAGAGGTATCACAGGCATACCCTCCAAAAAAGGCTTTCACAGAAAAACCCTCCAATGAGATCTATCACAGGCACACCCTCCAAAAAAGGGCTTTCACAGAAAACCCTCCAAGGAGAGGTATCACAGGTGGACCCTCCAAAAAGGGCTTTCATAGAAAACCCTCCAAGGAGAGGTATCACAGGCACACCCTCCAAAAAAGGCTTTCACAGAAAAACCCTCCAATGAGATCTATCATAGGCACACTCTCCAAAAAAAGGGCTTTCACAGAAAACCCTCCAAGGAGAGGTATCACAGGTGGACCCTCCAAAAAGGGCTTTCATAAAAAACCCTCCAAGGAGAGGTATCATAGGCACACCCTCCAAAAAAGGCTTTCACAGAAAAACCCTCCAATGAGATCCATCACAAGCGCACCCTCTAAAAAGGGCTTTCACAGAAAACCCTCCAAGGAGAGTTATCACAGGCACACCCTCCAAAAAAGGCTTTCACAGAAAAACCCTCCAATGAGATCTATCATAGGCGTACCCTCCAAAAAGGGCTTTCACAGAAAAACCCTCCAACTAAACATATATTTTTATATTTTTGACACATCATGTCCATCACGTGATGCAAAACTCTCACATTAACATATCTGATGTGTAAGCCTGGGCACTAAGATGGGCTCCTCCTGGTCAGGACCTGTACATACGAGACACAAGTTTTTTGGCACCATCAGCCTTGTTCACTTGAGTGCTCTCCGGCCCCTTTTCAGACCTAGCGACTTCGCTAAACTCATAGCCAGATGCAAGGCTGTAGAGCTAGGATAAGGAGAACAACAAAGCAGCCTTCATACATACAGACACCTGTTAGAAGGCTGAAACCACTTGAGGAACTTAACTGGGTAAATGTAAGCTTAAGGTTATAAAAGATGGCAATGTCCTTTCACACACTTATAAGGGTAGTTGAAAGGGTAGAGTGTAGGGGATTTGAGAAGAGTGCATGCACACAGCGACGATGACGCAGATGCCAGTATTCAGGATGAGGTTCTGAATTACTCCTGTACCTCTGTTTTGCCACTCGATGTGCACAGTGAGCTATATTATTACAGAAAGTCTGTTAGAACATCCCCAAGCTGCCCTCAAGCCTCTCATTTCTTTTTGTTGCAGTTACCTACCCTGGTTTGAGGTATTCTACAAACTCCTGAATAATCTGGCTGACTATTTGACTAAAGGACAGGTAAAGCCACAGTCATTTTTAGTAATCATTCCCTGGATTAGGTGGGTGATCCTTGTGAAACAGGATTCTAACAGCACCATGTCCTGTTCATGTCACGACTCGCTGCTGTCTGACAGACCAATGAAATGCGAGAACTGCTGTCCGCCCTCCACAAGCACCCCATCCCACAGGCTGACAGCTTTGCCACCCTACCGCTGGTAAGTCAACAGCAGCCAATGGCACCATGTTTCGGGTCAATATTAAAGGATAAATCTCCCAAAAAGAATATGTTAATTGTCCTTTGTACTAATACAAATGACAGAATAACAACCATTTTTCTGAAAACGTTGCCCTTTGCCTGCTGTGCCATGGCAAGTGTGATGTGAGGAAAATGCCTGGCATCTGCAGACATTTTGTTAGACATAGAGCTATGATAAACCTAATCTAGCTCACAAAAACAGGTCGACTGTGGTGATGCCAAATTATCAATGATGCATCTATTCCATTGTGTTGCATCAATGCAGTCCTGCTACAGCTACGCTTGGTTGACTTGCTGTAAATTGTAACTGTGCTGTTTGGTAAGTTGCCACTCTTCTGTGCTGTGTTGTCACGATGATCTGTTGTGTTTTGCCTGCGTCTTTGCTGTATCTCACTGACCTGTGCTGTCAGCAGTCTTACGTCATCTCACTGACCTGTGCTGTCAGCAGTCTTACGTCATCTCACTGACCAGTGCTGTCAGCAGTCTTACGTCATCTCACTGACCTGTTGTGTCAGCAGTCTTACGTCATCTCACTGACCTGTGCTGTCAGCAGTCTTACGTCATCTCACTGACCAGTGCTGTCAGCAGTCTTACATTATCTCACTGACCTGTGCTGTCAGCAGTATTATGTCATCTCACTGACCAGTGCTGTCAGCAGTCCTACGTTATCTCACTGACCAGTGCTGTCAACAGTCTTACGTTATCTCACTGAGATGTGTTACATGTATCTGTGCTTTTCTTGGCCTCGAGGTTGCACTCTGTGTTATTATAGACTATTTTTTTTAGTTCAGCTTTTTTTAAAATTATATTTCAGTTAGATTGGGAAGCAGTGTTTAAAGTTTTCATTTACTTGTGGTTTATCATTTTATTTTCGTAACTTGCTTCATTTCAGTTTCGGTTTTCCTTTTCGCTGACTCTGTGTGAGCTGCGCTGTGAGATGAAGTTGTGTTATGAATGTCAGCGTGTCTCTTCCTCCTTGAGGGTGGGCAGCTACAGGTCACCACAGGGGTACAAGACCTTTTGGGAGGCTGTTGCCCTACCCCGTCAGGGGAGTCAGGGGTGAGTTTTGGGACTTCACTGCAGCTTGTGCTTCAGCTGCCTAAACCCCGGAACACTGGGGCAGGATTCACCCCAAAGCATGAGGCGGACTAACTGTGCTGGACTAATTACTTAAGACCGGACTAACATGAGATCCCAGCCTGGAATGACCCTAAAATGGGATTAACTCTGAATTCTGCACAGGACTAATGCACAGAGAGACTCTCTTTTTGAAAGAGGGGGGGAAACTATAAAGGCATGGATCCACCTTAACCCTTAACCAGCAACCCATAACAAACTCATGCTGAACACCACGTGGCACTAACACTCTGTTTCCCACCCTTTCTGTACCTATGGGGTTCCATGCAGCTTCTCCTTGGCCATGGATGCATAAGCATATGTGAAGATTCATGTCGCCCTCTGTTCTGTTGGGCCTCTAAGCCACAGTATCATCCTGCAGCAGGCTTTTCAGGTCTAACCGCACCCAAGGCCATGCAAGGTCAGTTGGTGTACTGGCATGACCATTGCTGTGGTAACCTGCTGACTGTGGCCTGCTCTCTGTGACATTCTGACAGGTACCGTACTTCATCGCTCCAGACCCCAAGAGTCTGCCCTCCATCCCTGAGAGTGTAAGCTTCTCCGCCAACACCAGCAGCTGCTCTAACACCCCCTTGCTGTGTACCTGCTACTTCCAGCGGAATGGATTATTGACATATGATCACACCACTGACCATCCCGATGTGTTTGTTTGGGCCTGTGTGTGTGGTCTGTGCACTCATGGGAGTTCTATTTACAAAAAAAAATGTTCTGAGGGCAGAACAAAAAAATGACTGGTTCAGAGAGATAACCAATCAGATTGTACTGGAGGTGGCTCAAAGCAACTAGAGGAGGCGCGACCGAGACACCTGAATTGTTGGTCCTGCCACCTCTAGTTGCTTGGACCCACCATTTTTCATTTTGCCCTTGGAACATTTTTGTGCAAGTAAAACTCCCTCGTGCATATGGGTGTGGCCTGTGCTTGTATGTGTGTGTGTGTGGTCTGTGCTTGTTTGCATGTGTGTGTGGTTTGTGCTTATGCATGCATGGTCTGTGCTCATGTGTGTGGGTTGTGCATATGTGTATGTGGTCTGTGTTCTAGCATGTGTGTGGTCTGTACTTGGGCATGTGTGTGGTGTTTGCTTGCGTGTGTGTTGTTTGTGCTCATGGGTGTGGTCTCTGCTTGTGCGTATGTGTGGTCTGTGCTCGTTTGTGTGGTTTCTGCTCGTGCGTGTGTGGTCTGTGCTCGTTTGTGTGGTTTCTGCTTGTGTGTGTGTGTGGTCTATGCTCGTTTGTGTGGTTTCTGCTCGTGTGAGTGTGTGGTCTGTGCTCGTTTGTGTGGTTTCTGCTTGTGCGTGTGTGTGGTCTGTGCTCGTTTGTGTGGATTCTGCTTGTGTGTGCACTCATGCGTGTGTGTGACTCTTTTCCAGAGGAACCTGACAGAATTGGTGGTTTCAGTGGATGTCAGTAACCTGTTGCAGCTTTATGCCAGCATGCTGTTTGAGAGGCGCATCCTCCTCTACTCCAGCAAGCTGAGCACAGTGAGTGCCCCGCCCCCTCCTGCGTCACTATTGGCTCTCACCAAGTGTCATGTGACGGCATTTCAGAAGTGATGATTGGCTTTAGGGCCTGCACACAGATTGGCTGTGATTGGCTTTTTCAGGACTGCAGATTGGCTGTCCTCTTATGTGATTGGCTGTGATAGTGTTTCAAAAGTGCTAATTGGCTGTCTGCCCCTCCCCAGCTAACGGCCTGCGTGCACGCCTGCAGCTCTGTGCTCTTCCCCATGTACTGGCAGCACATTTTCATTCCTGTTCTTCCTCCACATCTACTCGACTATTGCTGGTGGGTCTCTCTGTGATTGTCTGCGGGTCTAGAGGATGGTATCTTCTTAAGGATATGTGAGCCGCAGTGATTATTATTGGCTGAAAAAACAAAAAATTAAAACATAAATAATGATAGAGCTGGAGGTGAGGAAACCAGATGGGTGATGGAGTTTTCTTTTGTCTTTTTTCTTCTTCTCTCCTCTCCCTCTTCATGCCCTAGTGCTCCCATGCCGTACCTGATTGGAGTCCATTCAAGTCTCTCTGAGGTACCGACCCAGTCCCATTCAGAATCAGAATCAGAATTAGAATCCATCATTGTTGTTGCAGAATTGTAGACACACAAAGAAAGTCCTGATGGCAGCATAAGTAAAACAACACAGACACGTGTCAAGGGACAGTTACAGAAACAATGAAACAAACAATTAATAAACAATACACAATAAATAACACAAAACTGGGATTTTTATAGTAATATTTCAGAAAATGTGAAATAAAGTTTAAAAACCAAGTGGAATGTGGGTTGAATGTAAAAGATGTAAGATGTAAAATAAGGTGACGCGACAAGTATGTGAACAAAGCACCAAGTGTAGCAGTGTTGACCGCGGGTGCCATGCCCTCTGGTGCCTCGCCCCCGGGTGCCACGCCCTCGGGCACCACGCCCCCGGGTGCCACGCCCTCAGGTGCCTCGCCCTCTGGTGCCACGCCCTCGGACACCACGCCCCCAGGTGCCACGCCCTCTGGTGCCACGCCCCCGGCTGCCACACCCTCGGGCACCATGCCCTTAGGCACCCGGGCTGCTCATTTGGCTGAGAGCTGAACACTGTGTGTCCTGCAGAGGGTGCGAAGCTGTGCCTTGGAAGACGTGGTGATCCTGAACATAGACACGAACACCATGGAGTCTCCCTTTGACGACCTGAGGAGGATTCCCTCACACGTGGTGATTCCCTGAACGGGCTGAGGCTTGGCGGGCGGGGGAGGGGGGTGCCCGTCAGACCTGAACCTCTTACCTGCCAGTGCTCCTCAGGTATCCGCTTTGAAGGTGAGGTTGAAGAAGCAGTCTGCAGCCACGGGGACGGGCGTGGCCAGGGCCTTCCTGAGGGCGCAGGCCGAGCTCTTCGGGGGTTACAGAGAGGCCCTGACCCGGCCGACGGTGAGCCAGACTCTGGGGGGGGGGGGGGATGTTAATGTTCTGTTTGTGTGCATTCTCTTAAAAACATAGACACCCAGCAATGTTATGTGAGAGGAACCATCCCTTAATCTAGTTTTTTTACTTCCCAAAGGAGGGTGGACCCATTGCTTTCTGCAAGAAATCTTTTCTGAACCATAAATCCAAATCCATGAGGCACTTCCTGGAGAGTGCGGTCCACTTGCAGTTCTTCAAGCAGGTACCAATGTAGAGACCATTGGAAGTGGCTGGATGGCCTACCTGTGGGACGCTGCCTGCTAGTGGTTGTGGAGCTCGCTAACATGAATGTGGGATTACAAAATGAAATGATATGATGCTTTATTTGCCATTTGCACAAGTATAGGTGCATTGAAATTCTTCATTTCGCATATCCCAGCATGCTCTTCTTTGAGACACACACACACACACAGGTGAGAGTAAAGTTTGGGGTCTGTGCAGGGTCAGGTTACTTCTCCGGCATCCCTGGAGAATTTTGGAGGGTTAAGGACCTTGCTGTGACTATTCTGCCAAGGTCCAAACTGGTGCCTCCTGATCTCCAGTAGGGCTGTCAGGATATCTGATTTTCACTACACGCTTATCATGGCCCAAAGAATTGCCAATATTCATATAATTGCAATATCCAGGGCTACTGTACAGGTATTTACTTATACCATTCGCAGCTGAGTGTGAAGCAGCAGGGGTGAGAATCAGCACTTCGAAATCCTAGACCATGGTCCTCAGCCGGAAAAGGGTGGAGTGCTCTCTCTGGGTCGGGGAGGGAGTCCTTCCCCAAATGGAGGTATTTAAGTATCTCAGGGTCTTGCTCACGAGTGAGGGAAGGATGAAACGGGAGATTGACAGGCGGATCGGTGCGGCGTCAGCAGTGATGTGGGCGCTGCATTGGTCTGTCATGGTGAAGAAAGAGCTGCGCCAAAAGGCAAAGCTCTCAATTTATCAGTCAATCTATGTTCCTACCCTCACCTATGGTCATGAGCTTTGGGTAATGACCGAAGTGGCCAAAATGGGTTTCCTGGCAGGGTGGCTGGGCTCTCCCTTAGAGATCGGGTGAGGAGCTCGGTCATTCGGGAGGGACTCAGAGTAGAGCCGCTGCTCCTCCGCAGGGTGGCTGGGCTCTCCCTTAGAGATCGGGTGAGGAGCTCGGTCATTCGGGAGGGACTCAGAGTAGAGCCGCTGCTCCTCCGCAGGGTGGCTGGGCTCTCCCTTAGAGATCGGGTGAGGAGCTCGGTCATTCGGGAGGGACTCAGAGTAGAGCCGCTGCTCCTCCGCATCAAGAGGAGCCAGATGAGGTGGCTCGGGCATCTGCTTAGGATGCCTCCTGGACGTCTCCCTGGTGAGGTGTTCCGGGCATGTCCCACTGGGAAGAGGCCCCGGGGAAGACCCAGGACATGCTGGAGGGACTTTGTCTCCCGGCTGGCCTGGGAATGCCTCGGGACCCCCCCGGAGGAGCTGGACGAAGTGGCCGGGGAGAGGGAAGTCTGGGTCTCCCTGCTGAGACTGCTGCCCCCGCGACCCGACACGGAAAAGTGGTAGAGGATGGATGGATGGATGGATAGGCATAGTCCTAATTGTCAATTATTATCAAATTGTCTGTACACCAGTATGCCCATTATCCAAAGCACTGGATATTGTCACTATTGTTATCATGAATTCTTTTGTCCATGATAATCGTGTCATGAAAATCTGATATTGTGACAGCCCTATTCACAGGCATGGAAGCACAACCTTAACCTGCACACAGTTCCCCCTGGTAACAGAGCTGGCAGAGCAGGCGATATCAGCATCCGTGTGGCACACAGCGCCCCCTGGTAACAGAGCTGGCAGAGCAGGCGATATCAGCGTCCGTGTGGCACACAGCGCCCCCTGGTAACAGAGCTGGCAGAGCAGGCGATATCAGCGTCCGTGTGGCACACAGCGCCCCCTGGTAACAGAGCTGGCAGAGCAGGCGATATCAGCGTCTGTGTGGCACACAGTGCCCCCTGGTAACAGAGCTGGCGGAGCAGGCGATATCAGCGTCCGTGTGGCACACAGTGCTGGCGTTACCACCACTCAAACCACGCATTTCTGCCCCTGCCCCCACCCCTATTGCCCACGAACCGTCACTACAGTAGGGGGGGCCCAAAGTGTCTTTCTGAGAAAGAACAAATGCCCCTGTGTCGGCACCTGGGGGCACCATAGCCCCTTCTGACATTTTGGATTCTTATCGATACATATTGGTGCACCGCTCAGTTCATCGATGCACGCCTGGACATGCTGAACCGAGGGAGGGAGCCAGCGGACTTCTTCGAGGACGAGATCCTTCAGTGTGCTGCCTCTGCAGGTGGGAGCTGCCTCGAGAGAGGACAGGCCGCGCGGTCGCCCATGTGCCTCTGAGCATCTCTCTGAGATACTGAAGCTGGCTCTGTTCCCCTTCCAGCACTAGGTACTAGGCCATACCAGCAGTGGGTGGGCAACCTCAAGGTACTTACTACTCATACGCTGTATTACTCATCCAAGTGCATCTAACTAATGCGAGTATTACATGAGTAAAATTTAGCATTGCTTTCATATATTACATTCTCTTTCATGTTTTTTCATGGATGCAGTTGCAGACTGTCCTTTTGTCTGGATAAGACAAAGTTTTTTGACTGGTCGCCGTGGTTGCTAATTGGTGGCTAGTGATTTCAGCCACGATTCTGTGATTTCTGTGTCCTTAGATAGGAGGCGGGGCTATCCTCCACACTGTTAAGTCCAAAGCCAACATGTGCAAGTCTGTGAGTACCGAGCTGATACCCGGAGAGCTGTCAGAAAGCCTGTGAGACGCGTGTGATCACTGCCTGAACTATACTCTGTCCTTGCAGGCCACGGCTCAAGCCAAGTCCTGTCTGAGGAATATCACTGCCAGTAAGGTAAAAGAAAGTGTGTGTGTGTGCGTGTGTGTGTCTGTGTGCATATGTGTGCCTGTGTAGGCGTGTGTCTGTGTGTGTGTGTGTGAGTGTGTACATGTGTGTCTGTGTGTTTGTGTGTGTGCATGTGTGTGTCTGTGTAGGCGTGTGTCTGTGTGTGTGTGTGTGTGTGAGTGCGTACGTGTGTCTGTGTCAGTGTGTGTCTTAAACAGAGAGTTTGCCTCTCTGTTTAAGTTAACAGATTGAGAATACAAGTAAACAAACAGCAGTGATGTTGTGAACAGTTATAGGATCCCAGCTGCGTAAAGTGTAAAGGGTCTGTTGTTAGCAGACCAGTCACTCTTGGTGAGGGATGCTGCTGTGTGAAGAATCTGTTCCATTGTGTCAGCGTATGTGTCTTCGTGCACACCAGGAGGACAGTGAGGCCGCCATGCTCTACAGGGTGGGGTCCCTTCACTCGGAACCCATGGGGTCACAGCTGCACCGCAGGGCCCAGTCTGACTGCCTGCAGAACCGGCTGCCAATCACACAGCACTTTGGGAAGGTAGGCTCCTCCCTCTGCTCATATCGTGGCCACGCCTACCTCATAACTTACTCAGTTTTCATTGTAAACTGAATCCAACAATTATCAATGCAGAAAATAATTCCTGTGCATCTATGTCGATCTGCTGTCTGTGCTGCATCACCATGCTGTCTGTATGTGCTGCATCACTGTACTGCATCACTGTCTGACTGTTGCATCACTGTGCTGTCCGACTGTGCTGTGTTCATCGCTGCTGATCTCCCTCTTGTCACCTGTGTATTATTGCTTCTTATGTGTTATGTGGTTACTCCATGTTGCACCTTACCTCTGGCTCGGCTGGCCTGCACTGTGCCGCACTGTGCCGTACTGCGCCATGCTGTGCCGCACTGTGCTGTACTGTGCCATGCTGTGCCGCACTGTGCCATGCTGTGCCGCACTGTGCCATGCTGTGCCGTACTGTGCAATGCTGTGCCGTGCAATGCTGTGGCACGCCAGTCTCGCCCACGTCGCCCAAACCGCAGGAACATGAGCCCTACGGAGGAGCACAACCAGCTGGAGCCAGGTGGCACCTGGAGCTGCAGCTGGAATTCTGCCCTGGAGAATGGGTGAGTGCACTGGGAAATGAACAGGAAGGCAAGATGGGACTGGAGCAGACAGGGGGACTCAGGCATGCGAAAAGCACAGAAATGAGGGCAGATTCTGAAGGTGACGGGAGGGACTGGAGGAGGAGGAACGTGCAGAAAAAACGTCACGAAGATGCCATGGGCCAGGAGATGAAGAGGAGGAGCTGGAGGGGGAGAAAAGATTTGAAGGTTAGGGGTTGAGGAAAGGGTCAGGGTTAGGGTTAGGGTTAGGGTTAGGGTCAGGCAAAATGAAGCTGTGAAGCTTTGTTTAATGTGAGGACTTTCAGAGTCTGAGTGCAAGTGTGTGTGTGTGTGTGTGTGTGTGTGTGTGTGTGTGGGCATCATTCAGAACACCAGATACTCAGCAGAGCATGACAGATGGCGCCCAGCCGGACGACCTGGACAGCGAGCTGGTGCCAGACCCAGAGGAGATGGACCTCCTGGGGGAGATCTTTGACACCCTTAGCCTGAGGAGCTCCCATGATCGAGGTCTGATCTATGCCACACGCAGCCTAGATCTCTTTGGCTCCGACACCACCGACTTCATCACACGGGTAGAGTATCTGAAGCATGGAGGCCCAGAATGCATTGCCTGCGATGAAACCCTCACACGCAAACGTATAGTCTAATGGTGGTCACGTTTCTGAACTTTTCTGTGCTCATATTTGTTGCAGCACAAGATGACAACCCCAAGCCAGGAGAGTCTGAGCCCCTCCACTGGCAGGAGCGAGAGTTTGCTGAGCTGGGGGCAGGACGGGGACTTAGAGGAGGGGCAGGAGGGTGAAATGGGGGAGGGGCAGGATGGGGACTTGGAGGAGGGGCTGGATAACAGTCTCGGGAAGATGGGGAAGGAAGATGAGCTTGCTGAGGGGACAGAACTGGAGGCTTCTCCTGTGGGAAGTACAGGGGTTGCCTGGGAAACAGGCACCAGCACCGAGTGGTGTGAACCCTGCAGGGGGTGTGGGGAGGGACAGGACTCACTTTCAAAGCCAGAGACTTATCGAACGGAAGGCTGTCCCTTAGCGCAAGGAGTGGAGGCGGAGACCAGCAAAATCTCTGCAAGGATGCTGGAGCAACTAGTCCCTCCGGGCCCACAGGGGGAGCCAGGAGTTTTTTTTTCAAGAGCAGAGGGGGAGGAGCTAGTCACTTTGAATATACTGGGGGAGGAGCCGATCCCTTCAAGCCCACGGGGGGAGGCGCCAGTCATTTCAAGGGCACAGGGGGAGGAGCCAGTCCCTTCAATTGTACGGGGGGAGGAGCCTGTCCCTTCCAACCCACAGGAAGAGTCAGTCCCTCCAAGCCCACAGGAGGAGGAGCCAATGTCCCCAATACCCAGGGTACAGGAGACAGTGGCTCTGTTCCAGGTAAAGACCATGAAAAAGCCAGTCGATGTGTGGAGAAACACCCGCAATGCTTCTCCCAATGGGAGGCCGGAGATGGCGGCCACCCTCGCGGCTGTCGATGATATGGCAGCACCAACCAGGAGTGAGACAGGGACTGTGGGGGAGAGCGAAAGCTTGCCTCTGGTCAAGGTGTCAGAGCTGAAGAAGAGGTTTGAGGCCTGACATTGTGCCGGTGGCCTGACCCCATAACCAAGGCCTGACCCCATAACCAAGGCCTGATCCCATAACCAAGGCCTGACATCGTGCCCGTGGCCTGACCCCATAACCAGGGCCTGACCCCATAACCAGGGCCTGACATCGTGCCCGTGGCCTGACCCCATAACCAGGGCCAGACCCCATAACCAGGGTCTGACCCCATAACCAAGGCCTGACATTGTGCCCGTGGCCTGACACCGTAACCAGGGCCTGACCCCATAACCAGGGCCTGACACCGTAACCAGGGCCTGACACCGTAACCAGGGCCTGACACCGTAACCAGGGCCAGACACTGTCACCGGACAGTAGGCATTTTCCTGCAGATTTTCCGGTGTCACTGGTGATGAATACTGTTGGCATTAAACCATTAAGTATTGGGACGGTCGTCTTGCTGACTGTTTCTCTGCAGGGAATCAGAGATGATCTGCTGGATTCAGCTCTGCTTGATGCTTGAGAAGCAGTGACACCCGTTTACCGATCTTTTGTAAAGCAGGCATTCTTGACTTAATAAAAACATGTTTTTTATCTAGGAATAATGGTTTTGCAGTTCTGATTGACTGTCTGGTAGTTTGTAAAAATCTCTCACATCTGGCCGCCATCTAATTGGGTTAAACATACAGTCACTGCTCTCATAATCTGCCCTTTCTTCAATAGTTTTGTACTTCATGTTAAATAAATAAATGTATGGGATTTTCTATTACATGCTTGATGTTAGATCACATTAAATGATTGTTAAATCATTTAATCTTGACCAAGTGAAGAACTTGCTTTGATATGGTACATGACAAAACTTGCTGCAACAGACCCTGGAACAAATCCTGGAACAGATCCTATAGACATTTCTTAAGGAGCATTATGGGAAGGTTTCCTAAAATAACGAGGCCTGATATTGTTTAAAATAAAATACACAGAGTAGGAGAATAAATAGTTTTCAGAAATCATAGAAGTAACAAAATAGTGAAAACCAACTGTAGTTATTTCTATACCTAGTTTACTGAGAGGTTCAGTAAAGTCTTCCGACTCATGGTTTGCACTGACTCTTGTTTTCGTTCACACTTATCCACGTGTCGGTGAGCTCTTTTCCTGCCTAAAGTTGACAGGTACAGATTCGGCCAAGGGCAGTGTCTCATTTTTCATACCATCACACTGTTCAGAACTTATACTATAGTATACAATTTTTTGATAGTAATTTCAAAGGAAAAGATATCAGAATCAGCTTTACTGTCATTCAAACCACTTGACATGATTAGAACGAAACACAGTTTCTCAGGTCTCGGTGCGTGCAGCGTGCTACTAAAGAATAAATAGTAAAATACTAGAATAAAATATCTGAACTGGAAAATGAAATGATCTAAGATACAAACCTCTGAAGTAAAGGATTATAAAGTAATGTACAATATTGCACAATTATATGGCTGCAGCGACTTCAAGTGATAAGTGCAATTTCAAGGTTAAGTGACAGAGTGACATCAGGGAGCATTTAGCCGCAGAGCTGTGCTTTAGTGCCGGTTTTCTGATTGCAATGCTAGTGCTAACGCCGAGAGATAGTGAAGCCGCTGCACTGTTGTGCGCCGCCGTCTTGAGAAACTCCAGTATTTTAAAATCTTGCTGATAAAACTCACTGAGCAAAGGGGTGTCAGGGTCAGCACCTGTTTGTCCCAGTCTTTCATGTCCCGTCCTCGTTTGGCCAGCAGGTGTCGCTGGCCATCCTGTCCTACCTGTCGGTAGCCTTTGTGTTTTCCCTTGCTCCCTGTTGGCCGCATGGCTCAACGAGTCGAGCATACAGCTACCTGTTAAATTCTCTGTTGTGTGTTTGAATCCTGCCTCCTCTGTTTTTGTATTTTGTTCCATTGGTATCAGTTTTCCTAGTTCCTGTGATTTTGTAGTTTGTTTCTGTTTTGGTTTCTTGCTTTGTGCCCTGGATGTGTTTTACCTGCCTTATTTCCCCAGTTTTAGATTCCTTTTAGATGCATACTGGTGAATGGGTTATCAGCTTCCTAGACTGACTGTCAGCCAATCGGATCGCTCTGGGTAGGGTCGTTAAGGTCCTTTGCTCATTATGGTGATAGGGTCTCCCACCACAGTAGAATTTACCTGAATTTTTAAATGTTCCTGATATGAAAATATGCTGCTTTGGGGCTGAGACCACCATAGCCATCACACTGTGACCATTAAAGCGGGATCATACATAGGTGGGTGTGTTGCGTGCATTAACCCTGAACAATGCAGGCATTATCTGTAAGGAGACACCAGAGGAGGAGGAGAAGGGAGGCTGAGTTTCTAGCCAGTGAGTTTGTGGGGGTCTGCCGGGGGGCTCTTCCCTCCTCGCGTGAGATTGGTGATGTGACTGATGGTCTGCTGGTCAGAGCCCAGCCTTGTCTGAGTCAAGTGGACGGTTCCCCCTGGGGTGAGAATCAGTGTAGCGGTGTGTGCCCAAAGGAGCCCATGATCTTAGAGTCTTGTGGGGCCAGTGGCCTAATAATATGCTTATTTAATGTCTTAACAATCAGTGAAACTCACAGCCGTATACAAAGGGATAATATTATTATTTTGGGAAATACAACTAAGAAAGTGCCTGCAAGTCTTTGTGTGAGACGTTACAGGGAACACCTGTGTGAAGAGCAGTGAACTTTTTGCTTGTGTCTCCATACTTATGCATCGGGAAATTCAATCAATAACCAGTATACTTCTAATACTGGTGGTGACACTTGCCAGCGCCTATTAGCCGGTCAGAGCTATAATGCTAAACAAAGTGATCATCGTGAAACGTGTCCATTGGGTTCTCCCAGTCACAGAACAGTGTTCTTAGGATGCATTCATTTTCTTCTTTTCTCCCCTTAAACCAGGCCATTTTGTGGCTAACGACCTTAAGTTGTTTTCTTTACTTTTGTCTTTTGTGAAACTGTTTGCCAAACTAGGGATTCATTAAGTATAAGACCAAGATTAGGAGAAAAAGTCAAAAGCTGAAATGAAACATTAAGGAAAATCTTAAGAGTGTTTTGTGCAACTGATATTATTTTAAGGAAACTTAAACTCTGATTTTAAGGAAAATCTTAACTCAATGTGACGTGCAACCGGCCCCTGGTCTTTATGACCAGAGCTGTTTGCTGGTTTTCATTCCAGCTGTGGTGATTATTAATTAATCATTTTGCTGTTGATTGACTTTTCATTTTCTTTGATGTAAAATTGACAGAACACTAAATGTAATGAGGCAGACGAGTCAACTAACCGCAAAAATATAGTGTCCCACCCCAAACCATGACCCAGAACACAAAACGCAATCATGAGATTACCAGACACCAGTACATCTACCCTAATAACAGACAGCTTAGTTAATTACTCCATAAATGCCTGGTGAAACACTGACTGTGATGAAGAGTTGGAATCTCAGAAAGCCTCAGAGCTACAGTGTTAAACTATGTTGAGTGCAAACCGGTCGCTACGTTTGAGGTGCTACTTAATTTAGGTGGTTTTTGTCGTCTGTGGCTTCATTCCATGATGACCTTGTGAGCTTCGTCTCTGTGTAACTCCTGTAGTCTTCAATTGGGAACCATTAGATTAATCATTTCCATGGAAATCTTGGACCCAAGCAGGTTGCGGGTAAAAGCCAGCCTTGCGCAAGGTGTTGTGCAGAAAGGGGGTTTCCAGCTGGAATTGAATTTTGGGTATTGAGAAAGAGAGCACTTATCCCAGCCAGCTCAAACAAATCAATGGAGAGCAGGCACACTCTGGGAACATTTTGAAAAACAGCTTGGTTCCCAAAAACTTTGGAAGTCTGACCAGGCCATAACTGAAGGGAATCTAAATGTATATATATATATATATATATAGGAAGCCACACTACAGGATAGCACAGAAAGAGGAGAACATGTGACTGGACACTTGGGGACCGGGGTGCTGGGCTGGGGGTACGGGGTTGGTCACTTTTCACACAGCCCTGAGGTATATGTGTTTCTCTGTGGGTTAGCAAAGAACAAACAAGAAAAAGTTTCACTTTGTATGTTCAGCTTCACGTTTATTACTTTCCAAACAACCCCACAGAGACGCGTTTTGCCGTAGTGCCTTCTTCAGTGTGCTATTTACAGTGTGTGTATTCAAACCTTAAATAACCACACGCATCAGCCCAGCCCTGTACCTCACTGGCCCTTTAAGACACCGGAGGGTGATATCAAATGCTTTGATTGTGCTGTCAATATGCTCACAGAAGAATGTTTTATACAACCTAACACCAAATGCTTTACGGTAAGGGGCACAGCCACGTGTTCATCCACATTTGTTGGTTACCTGTTGACGTGTCCTTGTGGTTTATATTATGTGGGGCAAACAAAGCAACAACTTAAAACAAGAATTTATGAATATAAATATGCCATTAGTAACAAAAATTAATTGTCTTCACTGGCCCGATAATTTAATGCCACTCATTGAGAGTCATGAGTTCGGAGACTGTTAACCAGTCTGCCAGAGTTAGGGTCCAAGAGAACCGCATTCTGAAAAGGGGGGTTTGGTATATTATGGTGGTGGCCTAATGATTAGGGAAGCCTGCTTGTGATTGGAAGGTTGCTGGCTTGAATCCCAGACCAGCAAGGTACTCTGTACATGGTATCGCCCCCAAGCACTGCTCCCCGGGGACTGAATTAGCTGCCCCCTGCTATGCCACAAAGTCGCAGATGACACATTTCATCGTTGTGTGCTGTGGTGTGTCAACAATGACATTTAATCACTTTCACTTTATTTTTTACCTTAAATACAGTCACACTGAACATAAGAACATAAGAAATTTACAAACAAGAGGCCATTCGACCTATTCAGCTCATTTGAGCAGAACATAACTAATAGCTCAGAGTTGTTAAAATCTTATCTAGCTCTGATTTAAAGGAACCCAGGGTTTTAGCTTGTGCTACACTAACAGGAAGACTATTCCATACTCCAACTACACGCTGTGTGAAGAAGTGTTTTCTCAAATCCATTTTAAAATGGCATGAACGAGGCATTTTCCCTTACCTGCTTCTTGTGATTTTAATCTTTAATCTTTTTTCATATGACGTGTATCAGTAACATTATTCTCATGGTATTTATGTGTGAAGATGAACTGTCATAAAGGTATCTGTGTTAATGTTATGTGTTGATGTCATCGTGCTGATTTTGTGTAGGTACGATTCGCTATAGCAGTGGCTGTGTCTGGGGCTGTGGACAGAAGATGCCCTGTGAGACACTTCTTGAATTGACATTGGCTGTTTTGGTTGTTAAGTGTGGATATCTAAGGTTTGAATCCAGACATTGTAAATTACACACTGAGGAAGGCACTACGTCTAATTGTGTCTGTGCGGAGACATATTGAAAGTAATAAGCATCAACCCAGTCATGCAGAGTGCAGCCAATTCTTGTTATGACTTAATTATGGTGCAACATTCTGAAAGTTGAAAAAGACTGGGAGTGAAGCCCATCTTCATTTTTGAATTACAGTTAGTTACAACACCGTGCCTGTCATCAGAAGGTCGGCAATTCAAACCCTGTGATCGGCAGAGTGATGTGACCATTGGGCCCGTGGGCAAGGCTCTTACCTCTCAAGTGCTCCATGAGGGCCTGGCTGGCCCTGCCTTCTCAAAAAATTGAATATTAAGAATGTGATGTTATTGTTCTGTAGACTATGCAAAACCTCTTCTGCAGGTTATTTAGTAACACTGAGCTGATATTTGCTTTGCACAAAAGGTTCATCTAAGTAACTAAATGTAAACAACTTTGAGTTGCAGGCATGTATTTGTATAAATGGACTAAATCACTTCTGATCTGTATTATTTACAGAGAAAAAAGAAAGCGATAAGATAAGAGACCCTTCTGGGAATCCAGTCAGATACAGGAAATCAGTCACATATCCAGGCCAATATGGCCAAAGGAAGGATACTCGCGCAGATGTACATACATTAGATAGGATAGCGTAAAAACACGGCGTCACTGGTCTGCAGCTAGCGCACGCTGTGCCCAGTCATTTACGTTGGATGTACATTAAAGATCATAAAATGTTGGAAATGCTGAATCAGCCAAAAGTCTTTGAAGCAGCTGATCTCACCAAATATTTGAAGTTGCTTCAATGTAGATAATTTATTCGTTTAACCTGTAAAAATAGGTTTAGCGATAAACATAAGAACAAACTAATAATATTCAACTATGAAAAGAAGGAAAAGAAACAAACTGCAGGAACACAGAGGTGTAGATTTGAGAGTGGACAGTAGGTACATGTCCCTAACAGTATCGTAGGAGTACTGTGTGTGTTTAGGGGAGCAGAGCGTTTATGAGCTGATGTGGTCACTACTAATGTTGAAACCAAACCTTCTCCCTTGAACGAACAACAGCTTTGTTGTATTTTTTCAGTGCAGCTTAATCTTCCGTAAAAGTGCTATGAGCCACAGATTAAGCCACAGCTCACTGGGAGATGCATGGTTACTTGCCAAGCATTGATTTGATTTATTTCACAACAAATTACTGGCACATTTTTGTCCACCAGCTCCATTCCAATCAGTGTTCCAAACATTTACAATAGTCACCACATGTCCTGTTTTCTTAATATGCTACAGCTCACTAATATATTTTACTTATATTTAAGGTGATGGTGGGTATCCACAACAGCCACAGCTAATGACTGTGGTTAACAACTCGATGACTGTAGCATCTGGCAAGTAGTGCTTCAACTTGCAGGGAAAATTTTTGGGGATTGGTGGTGGGATTGGCACTCCAGCCACCGTGAAACAACTCACAACCGCTCGGTATAAACAGGCACGATACCCATCTGCTCTCCGTGGGAGTAGAGTTTGAGGCGGCCTATCTGGGTAGGCACGTGGAATATCTTGCAGCTGGCCTGGCTAATTTGAGCAGCTGTTTAAAGCTGACCCTCCAGCTAGGACATTGGACATCTCTGGGTCCACAGTTCTCTAAGCTGATCCTCCAATCAGCTGTAAACCACCCAATCTCACTGAGATTGCATGGGTGGTGAGTCAGCTGGGGGTAGGGAAGGCTGCAGGGATCTGTGGTATCTGGGGTGAACTTCTCCATGCTGGTGGTAAGAACATAAGACATTTACAAACAAGAGGAGGCCATTCACCCATCAAGCTTGTTTGGGGGGAACTCAACTAATAGCTCCGAGCTACTAAAATTTTATCCAGCTCTGATTTAAAGTAACCCAGAATTTTAGCTTGCACTACACTAGCAGGAAGACTATTCCATGCTCTAACTACATGCTGTGTAAAGAAGTGCTTCCTCAAATCCATTTTAAAATGTTCTTCCACTTAGTCTCCTTTGCTCGAGGCTGAACAGATTCAGCTCGGCTAACCTCTCCTTATACGACATTCCTCTAAGACCAGGAATCATTCTCGTAGCCCTACGTTGCACCCCTTCCAAGGCAGCAATGTCCTTCTTAGGGTATGGTGACCAAACCTGCACACAATATTCTGTCCTCCTGGCATTGCAGGTAATCTTTGCTTCCATTTGTGAGCCAGGCATCATCCCAACTGACTGGAAAATGAGTCTTGTAGTCCCTATCTGGAAAGGGAAGGGTGATCGCCTGGATTGTGGCAATTAGAGGGATAACACTGCTCTCAGTACCAGGTAAGGTCCTTGCTAGAGTCATCCTTAACAGTATCTGTGATCACTTGCTCGCCTGTCAGCGACCGGAGCAGTCTGGTTTATGCCTAAGAAGTCTACCATCGACTGTATCCTTGCACTGAGGGTTCTGATCGAGCGCAAGCGTGAATATTGGCAGAGATTCTTTGCAGCCTCATATTCTCATAAAGAGTTTGACTCAGTTCAATGTGTTGCCCTTTGAGACATCCTGAGACTTCGCTGGATCCCCCTAAAGTTGCTGGACATCATGGCCGGCCTGTACACTGGTACTGTTAGTGTTGTGCAGAGTGAGGGGAGAACCTTTGCATTCTTCCCAATTAATTCTAGGGTTCACCAGGGGTGTGTTCTTGCTCCTACTCTGTTCAGTGCTTGTATGGACTGAGTGCTGGGCAGGGTCGTGGGGTCCAGCAGCTGTGGGGTGTCTGTTGGTGAAGAAAGATCCACTGATCTTGACTTTGCCAACGATGCTGTGATCTTCGCGGAGTCAATGGAGACTCTGATCGGGGGTCTCGACAGACTGAGCGAGGAGACTGAGTGTCTGGGAATGTGGGTGTCCTGGGTAAAAACTAAGATCCAGGTATTTAATGACCTCTTAGCCACAGCCATCAGTAGTGTGCCTGTCTGCAGGGAGAATGTCGACCTCATTAAGAGATTTACCTACCTCGACAGCAACATTCATGTCTCTGGTGACTCTTCCTATGAAGTCAGCATACGGATTGGGAGAGCATAGGGGGTCAAGAGGTCACTGAGGTCAAGAGGTCACCTTTGCAAGAGGACGAAGGTCCAAGTCTTTAGAATCCTGGTGCTCCCTATCCAGTGAGCTAAGATGAAGGCTGCACTGCTTTGGTACTGTGTCTCTTTGGAGAATCCTTGGGTACCACTGGTTTGACTCTGTGTGGAACGAGCAGTTGCTAGAGGAGTCCCGAATGAGGCACATTACCTGCATTGTGAGGGAGCGTCAGTTACGGCACTACGGCCATGTGGCGCGTTTCCATGAGGATGATCCAGCTCACGGGATCCTCATGGCTGAGAACCCAAGCGGCTGGACCAGGCCTAGGGGACGCCCAAGTAACACCTGGCTGCGGCAGATGGATGACCATTTCTGGAGTGTGGGACTGGACCATGTGTCTGCCTGGGGGGTCGCCAGCTGGGATCCTGCAGAGTTTTGCCGTGTGGTGCACAAACCCCAACCTGACCTGACTGTAGTTAAGCAAAACTACAACCGTTTGCACATTCTGACTAGGGACATGATATGTCATGGACATTGGGAGATTCTGTGATCTATATAGTTTGGCATCGGTCTCTCTTTGCGCATCTCCCGTGTTTTTGCACGAAACTCAAAACTTTGGGTAGTGATGGAAAGAATGAGATCACAGATACAGGGTGTCTGGGCTCAGCCTTAGAAATAGCATGAGAAGCTTAGACATTTGGGAGGAGCTCGGAGTAGAGCCGCTGTTCCTCTGCATCCTCAGTATTCTGCCTTTAATATCTTTTAACAAAAAGAAAAGCAGTTTTTAATGACTGACTTTTTATGTCCGGTGCACAGACAACAACACACACCGATTCTTTTTGCAGTTTGAGCCATTTCACTTTTTGTGCAAAATCTTGTTCATAGCTATGAAAAATAAGAAAAAATAATTAGTGTGCATCCTTATCATCAAAAGTCTGTCATTAAAAGCTGCTTAGCTTGCTTTTGTTAAAAGATATTAAGGCCTGAGACCTGAATATCAAGCATGAGGCTAACTTTACTGAAGTGACTGGGGAGGAGACAACAAAGACCCTCGCAAACCTCACTCATTCTTTACCGCTTTTCCTTATGTAGTTTGTTATTCGGTAAGATTGATCGTTATCGAGAAACTCGCTCCTGATTGGCTGCCTCGCCAGAGTAAACGCCCCATCAGCTTTACAATGAGCCAATAAGAAAGCAATGGCTCACTTTCTGAGATTTGTTAAATGCAGTATCACTGCTGGGAAGAAGGGGGTGTTTACTCTTGGGGGCTGGAGAAGCGATAGAAGGGGGGAGCTGGTTTGTATAAAAGAGAAGATGAGGAAGGACAGGCACTCTGTCTCCAGGCAAGCAAGCAGGCAGGCAGGCAGCATGCGGGCAGTGATGGACCTTCTGTGGCTGGTGTCTTTCACCCTGACGCTACCCGCACTCTATCAGTGCCATCCACTGTGAGTAAACTGCTTATCTGGATACTCATCAGTACAGGAATATCGTGAGTACACTGCCAGTCTGGGTACTCATCAGTACAGATATATCGTGAGTACACTGCCAGTCTGGGTACTCATAAGTATAGACATATCGCGAGTACACTGCCAGTCTGGGTACTCATAAGTATAGACATATCGTGAGTACACTGCCAGTCTGGATACTCATCAGTACAGACATATCGTGAGTACACTGCCAGTCTGGGTACTCATAAATACAGACACACTGTGAGCACTGTTGGGTCGGTTACTTGGGTAGAATACTGAATACATGCTCTAAAATGTAATTTGTAATATATCCTGTTTAATCACCCGAGGTCATGTATTCTAAATACTTTGGACTGCTTTCCAAACTTGCTCAGAAACATAATGAATATGGGGGAAAATTACATCAAATTCTTTTAAAATTTATTTTAAATTCAAAGGCATTTAATACACCGACAGTTAATATTATTCTGCACAATAATTTAAAGTGCATCAATAATTTTCATTCAACTATGTAAAATAATACAACTAAAAACAGGAAAAACATGTTGTTAGATTGTTTATTCTGCAGCCACATGAAACATTTCAGTCTCGTGTGGATGATAAAAGCGGTCTGCTAATGCCGTTCTGCGCAGAAAGGCGCGTTGCCCATACAGACAGCTTTCACATCAATCTACATGTCTTTTTTCACATGGTTTTATGGATATTCAGATATCCTTAAGCAGGGGTAGACTAGGGACCCAAGGCTGACATGGTTTTAAACAAAAAAGTAGCGATGTGGATGTAGCCTTTGTCATTAAACCTCAGTTTATGCGTAACTGTGATGGAATACTGTTACTTGTGGTTACGTGTATATCATTACGGCCCAGCCAGCCCTGACTGTGAGTACACTGTCTGGATAATCATACATACGCACATTAATGTACTTCTGTAGTATGAGTCGGACATTTGAAGCACAGTCCTGAACTTTTTAACAGGTCTAAAGGGTAAATGTCACGGCTCAAGCAGATGCAAACAATGAAGGACGGATTAATCAACAACTACAAATGTAATCAAATGTTTGACTTCTGGAAAAAGTTTGAACTTTGATCAATTATTTGGCAACTGCCCCTGCATTTAGTTGCAGCAAGAGTTAAAGGGGTTCTTCTAAAAGTTCAGCCTGCAGCCTGATTGGCCAAAGATGATGACGTTATTCTCCAATCACCATTTCCTATCACACACTCCTATGTGCCTCCTATGTTTTTACTGAGTCAACAAAGGGGACTTACAGACCATCTACTCTGTCTGCCTGACAATCACACAAGGACATATTTAAATAGCATAAGAACATAAGAACATAAGAAATTTACAAAGGAGAGGAGGCCATTCGGCCCATCAAGCTCATTTGGGGAGAACCTAACTAATAGCTCAGAG
>JAODKC010000095.1:710673-752249 GCA_026777985.1 Mormyrops attenuatus
ACTCTGTGGCTGTGCAGCCCTTTGATGTGACTGTATCAGTTATCACTCTGTGGCTGTGCAGCCCTTTGATGTGACTGTATCAGTTATCACTCTGTGGCTGTGCAGCCCTTTGATGTGACTGCATCAGTTATCACTCTGTGGCTGTGCAGCCCTTTGATGTGACTGTATCAGTAATCACTATATGGCTGTGCAGCCCTTTGATGTGACTGTATCAGTTAGCGCTCTGTGGCTGTGCAGCCCTTTGATGTGACTGTATCAGTTACCAGTCTGCAGTTTTGCAGCCCTTGATGTGACTGTATGTCTACGATTGTGCAGACATGTGATATGACAGTATCAGTTATCAGTCTGTGATTACACAACCATTTGTTCAGTATCAGTTATCAGTCTGCAGCTGTGCAGTCATTTAATGTGACTGTATCAGTTTTCAGTCTGTGATTTCATAGCCATTTGATGTGCTCAATCACCATATAACTGCATCCTATCCGCATCGCTGGGGCAGCCAAACTGCCTGCCTGCAGCAGAAACACACTGCTCTGTTACTCAACCATTCCTTTCTGTTTTTATTCATCTTTTGGTGATTGTGTCCCATCCAGTACTTCTACATCAATGGAAATTGCAAACTTTTTGAAGGACTCCATCACCACCTGGGAGGTCACTGCTGTCAGTCTGTCAAAAAAAAGTGGTAGTGTATCAGAATGGACATTTGGGCCAAAAATGCATATTTCAGTGAGTATTTATCCACATTAGAAGCAGAATCACAAACACACTCCCCCTCTGTAGGAATCTGTATGGCAAGTCCCTTTGAGATGAAAGTGATGAAGGACTTCTTCATTGACCTGAAGCTGCCCTACTCTGCTGTGCGAAATGAGCAGCTGGAGGTCAAAGCTGTACTTTACAACTACATGGACGATGACATAAAAGTAAGCTCTTTCTGTAGACCCTCTCCACTCCAGACCCCCCACCTGAGACCTCCAGGATAAACATGAAGCGTCTCCACAGGTTCGTGTGGAACTAATGGACACTGAGACAGTGTGCAGTGCGGCCCACAAGAAGAGGAAGTACCGACAGGAGGTGGTGGTGGAGGCAATGTCCTCCTTCTCTGTGCCATTCGTCATCATCCCCATGAGCCTCGGGGAGCACTCAATTGAAGTCAAAGCTTCTGTCTATGACTCCACCTACAGTGATGGTGTGAAGAAGGACCTGCTGGTGGTGGTTAGTGCCCTTCTCCGTCTGAGTCCTGCATCTGTCCATCAGCATCTCAATCACATTCATTACATGTCAGTAGTGCAATTAACAGCTAGAAAGTAGAACTTATTTGTGAAAAAGTGATACTAAGCAGGGGAGTAGCTAAAGATGAATGTATTGGGGGGCTGAGGGGGGTGACGGCTAACATATATAATGTAAAAAGCTATTCACAAATTTAGCTAATAAATGCACATTTATTTGGGGTGCAAATGCGACCTACATATCAGTTTGATGGTTCGTATGGGGGCTCTGAGGGCCGTGATATTACTTTGCAGTTTCAGCAGTGGGGGATTTTGAATCCCACCCCCTGCACTGTGTGTCTGTGCAGTTTGTATGCTCTCCCTGACTTGTGCGGGTTTCCTCCTGCCATCCTGAGACATGCGATTAGACATGTAACCTGGCATCTAAAAATTACCCATAGTGCATGATGTGTGTTCTTGACTTTGCTGATGATGCTGTGATCTTAGCCGAGTCAATGGAGGTTCTGATTGGGGCTCTCGAGAGACGGCCATCAGTAGTGTGTCTGACTGCAGGGAGAATGTTGACCTTGTCGAGAGGTTCACTTACCTCGGCAGCGACATTCATGTCTTTGGTGACTCCTCCCTTGAAGCCAGCAGACGGATTGAAGAGCTTGGGGGGTGTGTGGAATTGGAATTGAACTGGAACTGGAATTGAACCCAGGTTGCAAGAATGGGAATTTTGCATGATGCCAGTACACTAGTGGTGCTTTAAAAAGTCACAGTTTTAAAGTACTCTTTTCTTTCATAAATGAGTTTCTCACTGTCCTGTTGTTGACGTCACCTGAGGACTTCACCTGTTGGGTCTATAGTCCGAATGTATGAAAAATGGTCATTCTCCTGTTGTCTGAATCAGTTCTTTATGGCGGGCTTCAGCTAAACACGTTCCTCTTGGGTTCCTGTGTTTGTTCTGACAGCCTGAAGGGATACACATCAAGAAGGAGATTAAAACAGTCATTCTGGATCCCGCTGCACACAGTAAGGCTTCAACCAGGATTTCTGTTGCTGTTAAAAAGCCTAAACACCTGTTAAGTGAATGCGTGTATGACAGCCTTGTGCTTGATCCTTCCAGGTGGGAATCAGATGGAGACAGTCAAGGGTGCAGATCTGAGGAATAGGGTGCCTGGGTCCCCTGCTGACACATTCATCAGCGTGACCGGTGAGGAGTCCACCCAGAGCCCTTTCATGACCTTCTGTGATAAGGGTGGTTGGGTGATGTAGTCTAAGCATTTGGCGTATATTCACGTATGTGCTGTTATCCATTCTAATGTACAGTGGCAGTGTGTAAACCCTTTGGGATTATCTGATTTTATGCATTAACTGGTCATGAAATGCGACACAATCTTTATCTAAGTTACAATAGTGAATAAACACACTCTATTTTAACTAATGAAACCCAGACTATTTTATTGTTCTTGTACATGTTAAAGACATCATTCAAACATGCAGAGTGCAGGTTGGAAAAGGATGTGAATCCCAAGGCTGTTAACTTCAACAAAAGCTAAATGACGTCAGGAGATGCAAACCTGGAGTCCAGTGAATGAATTGAGATCACAGGTTTGGGTTATACTTAGTTTGGCTTGTAAAATGTTTTGGGTTTGCTATTCACAAGCAGGATCAGTTCTTGTGAACCTTGTCTTGGAAATATAACATCTCGGTATGCATACACTCAGGAGTTGTCATTTTATGACTAATTAATGCTTAAAACCAAGTCATTCTAAAGGGTTCACATACTTTTTTGCTGCTATATGGCTGCCAAATGAGTAGAAGTTATATTACGTTTACAAGTATTTTTTGCAGATGATTTAGTCCAAAGCAAGGTAGACAATACATCACAAACATAAAGCTGTCAAGGAGCCAGATTAGGTGTAATGGCTGATAGGGTAGAGCTTCTGGTGAATAACCAAGAACAAAGTCAAGATGGTGTTGGAGCAGGAGCCATACCAGCACTGCTAAAACCCAGAATCAGAAGCTATTCAAATAACGTCAAGGACATAATTCCTACAAACTCAAGTGCAAAATATAAAAAGAGAGCATCCAGTATTGCCAAGAGAAACCAATAGAACTGTCAGTGAAGCAGCGATAGAATGAGGTTAGTTGATGTACTGCAGGAAGAGATGAGTCTTAGGATGTTTCCTGAAGGTTGTGTGGCATTATACTGACCAGTTACGTTTAGCTGGGTGATACCACGTGGTGTCGGACTCAACATAACAGGGGCCCAACTTCACATGCTGCATCACTCGCTCAGGTGAGCAGATTGGCCAGACCATCTACCAGGCCATCAGCGGCTCACCGCTTGGGAACCTCATCCAGCAGCCATCAGGCTGCGGGGAGCAGAACATGATTGGCCTCACGGGACCAGTCATCGCCACACTCTACCTGGACAGCACAGGCCAGTGGGAGAAGGTGGGAGTGGATAAACGAGAGACGGCCATCAAATACATCCGTACAGGTGTGTCAAACACAGGCTTCATGCTCCTGAATTACATCACCCTATGCAGACTGTTTCTCTTCACCGCTGATAAACTTGTATGGATCTCTGGTACTGAGACACACTAAGAGACATCAGATCCAACAGTCTAATCATTTCATTGTGCTCAGGTTACATACAGGAGCTGACGTATCGCAAGGACGACGGATCATACAGTGTTTGGAAACATACACCAGGCAGCACCTGGTGAGCAGTAACTGACTGGTGAACAGTAACTGACTGGTGAGCAGTAACTGACTGGTGAGCAGTAACTGACTTGTGAGCAGTAACTGACTGGTGAGCAGTAACTGATTGCACTACTAAGCCATTCCATCGTTGACCAGAACTCCACTAAACTCAATACTCTGCATCCTCCCAACCCCCAGGCTGACAGCATATGTGACCAAGGTGTTCGCCATGGCCTACCGTCTCATCAGCATTGAGGAGAACGTGATCTGCAGTGCCACAAAGTGGCTGATCTTGAACGCGCAGGAGCCTGACGGCACCTTCAAAGAGCATGCCCCAGTCTACCACGGAGAGATGGTGGTATGTGATGAGGAGCCATCTGACAATGCATACATTAGGAGCGAGAAAAACATTTTCTCAAAACACCGACCCACATAACCCGCATACAACTAGCCAGTATCTGCTCGACACACACAAGTTATGTCTAAATAATGTAATACTAATTTCTTAATTGACAAGATGTCTGTGCGAGATGCGCATAGATGACTTGCCAATTAGCAAATGAGTTGAGTATTATATTGTTTAGACAAAACTTATGTATGTTGGGCAGATGATGTGCTGTTAGGGAATCTTCTTGTAAGAACATTTGAAATTGAATAAGTTTATGTTTGACTTGTTTGATAACAACTGACTGTGCAGACAGGAGTCATCATGCGAGGAACCTATTGAACCTACAAGCAGCACATTAGCTTTTAGAGGAGTTTGGAGGAGTCTGTTTTGTATCATTCACAGTGCGTCTGATTCACAGGGAAACGTGCGAGGGAAAGACGCTGATGCATCGCTGACGGCGTTTGTCGTCATCGCGATGCAGGAAGCGCGTCCAATATGTGGAGCAGACAAAGTCAGTGTGAGTACACCTGGGCATCAGCGCGCCTCCCCATTGTGACTGCCCCATGAGCCTCGAAGACCTGTGTGTGGGGAAGGGCAAGCCTTTCCTGCTCATATTCAGCCCAAACTCAGAGTTACACAACATTACGTCACATGGCATTATTTCATACAGCATTAAGTCATACTACATCATCACATCATATAGCATTATGTCACATGGCATTACGTCACATGGCATTACGTCACATGGCATTACATCACACGGCATTACATCACTATGGGGTCCCAAGTGTGAAGCAGTCATTTTTGTGCACAAAATACATTCTTTGCCAGAAAAAGCATTATTTAATGACACAATCAAGCAATGCCTTGCTGCATTTTGTCCACAGAAAGACAAACTCGAGTCACATTTTGTCCATGAAAGCATGAAGATTTCTCTTTCTTTTGTGCACAGAAACTGACACGAATGTTTCATTTTGATAAGCTTGTAAACTACAATTGGAGGTAATCAGCACCAAGAGTTATTTTGAATTTTTATTACATTTAAATTCAAGTTAAATTACATTCCATGGGTCTACAAAATCAATTCTAGCGTTCCATATTCTGGTCATTGGAATGCACTACACCCCCCCAGGGCACCTACTACAGCGTTCCGTATTCTGGTCATTGGAAGGCACTACTAATCTACTGGATTTTGTGGTTCCACAAAAATATTGTGTGAATGCAACAAATCAAATTTCTTCCACAAAACTGGCTTTTATGACTCTGCATTTCATCCACATAATGACTTTCTTTCATTCACGAAATTCATTTTGGCAACAAAATTCATTCATCATTCATGGAATGCATTTTGTGCACAAAATGAATTAATTTAGTTGATAAAATGCATTTTGTGAACTAAATGACTCTCTTCTGTCCACAAAATGCAAGGTGCTGGTATCAATTCTGTGGACAAAATGAAACATTCCTTTTGATTTCTGTACATGGAAGAAAGTGTAGCCATAAGAAGACAATATTCCATTATACTTTCATGGACAAAATGTAACTCAAGTTTGTCTTTCTGTGGACAAAATGCAGCAACACATTACTTGATTTAATAATAATAATAATAATAATAATAATAACAAGAACAACAACACATTCTACTTATATGGAGCTTTTACAGGATCTCAAAGAAGCTTACATAGAATAAAATAAACAGATAACACAAAAAAGACAAAACATATTCTGGATTGGGAAGGTGACATGCTTGAGCAAACAAAAAGGGTTTTAGCTTGACTTTGAAATCTGAGACTGAGATACAACAACTGACACACAGCAGTAGGGAGGGAGTGGCACAGAATGTACTGAGTGCTTGACTCTTGGAGCCCCATCACATGGCATTATTTCATGCACCATTAAGTTGTACAGCATCACATCCTACGGCATTACGTCATGTACGGTATTACGCCGTACACAGCTGTCACACCCAGCCCCGATCGCCCTCCTGTGGACCACGCCTTCCTCGTTAACCCCGTGTGGAATCCTTCCGTTTACCTGCTGTTTTCCGTTTCCTGCTCGTTACCCTGTGTATTTAGTCCGCGTTCTAGTCAGTCTTCCCCAGATCTGTCATTGTGATGTCATTGTATTGTTACTGATGTGCGTGCCTGGTGTTCCCTGTCTGCTTGCTTTCCCCGGAATAATCCCCGTGTTCACCGCTACCTTGGCTTGCTCGCCTGCTTCCCTGCTCGCCGCCGGCCGAAGCGTGACAACAGCATTATGTCACACGGAACTACACCTCTTTCAAACGTTTGGGGTCACTTAGAAATTGGCCATGGAATAATCATCATTCCTCAGAACAAGAACGGACTGATGAGTTTCTCAAGAAAGTTCTTTGTTTCTGGCCATCTTGAGCCTTTGATCAAACCCACAACCGCTGACGCTCCGGACCCTCAGTCCAAAGGAGGCCAGTTTAATCAGCTGTCTTCAGCTGTGATGACATCATTTCAGAAGGGATTTGTAATGATCAGATTTGCATTTTTAAAATCATCAACTTGGATAAGCAAACAAAACATGCGATCTGAACACAATACTGATGTTTGCTGGCCCTCTGTACCCAGACATAGACATTACATTAAATACAATAGTCATTTACAACACTAACACTGAGGTACCCTGAGCAAGGTACCGCCCCCAAGCACTGCTCCCCGGGCACTGAATTAGCTGCCCCCTGCTATGTCACGACGTCACATATGGGTTAAATGCAGAGAACACATTTTGTTGTTGTGCACTGTGTGCTGTGACCACTGATCATCAAATTCTACATTATATTTCTGTTTAACTACCAAATGACACTAAACTTGTAGTGTACGTCACATGGCATTATGTCATACACAGCATTATGTCACACAGAACTACGTCATATGGCATTGCATCATACAGCATGACGTCATGCTGCATTACATCACACTTTACATGTAACCAGAAGATGGTGCCAATTAGGGCTCCATAATATCACATCATAATGTACTCGCACAATATCACTCGTAATGTATGGTGCAGGCACCATAATCACCAGGGCTTTAGATGTCGGACGGAACATTTGGACAGACGCCAGCTTTTCACTATTATACGGACATTTACTTCGATGTCCTGCCTGCTGCGTTGTTCCTTTCTTCAGCGTCACTTCAGCGCATATCGCTTCCATGACATAACGAAACAGTAGTATGTGCATGTTCCGCTAACCGAATTTAATAAACATAAGGATATGCCAAATATATACAGATTACTAACTTATAGGCATCACAATATGCATTTCATTAATATTTTACGTGTACGGCTTCCCAAACTGTGGCCGTGAATAAACATCTGTGGAGTACTGAACAGTTGGCATCCGGCCAGGTGTTTTGCCGGTCATCTGAAGCCCTGGTGATTATTGAGCATGCACCATATAATCACAAGTACATCACAATGTGATATAATGCAGCCCTAGTGCCAACTGACTGCTCTTTATCACCAGAGACGTAGCTGAATTCTCCAAGATGAATGTCACATTCATTCATTGCTTAGCTAAATGGGGGAAACTAGGTAGCAGGCACTGTTGTTATTATTTAATGTTTATTTGAGCGAAAAAACAGAAACAATCTTTCTCTTTCCAGAGTCTGCCGGATAGCATCAAGAAAGCCCAGGACTTCCTGACCGGCAGAATGGGCACGCTAACCAACCCCTATGCTGTGGCCATGACCTCCTACGCCCTGGCCAACGAGGGCAAGCACCAGGTGGACACCCTGATGAAGTTTGCATCCATTGGTAAGCTGAACAGCTGTACTGGAGCATCGCAAGAAAGAGGAACATTTAGCAGAGGACATCAAAATATTCAAGTCACATGTTAAGTAATACTGTCATATGCACAGTACTGTAAGCAGCCAGAAAATCTTATTCTACATCTCCTTCCAGGTACCGGTAACCACGAATTAAACAAATAAAAATTAAGATGCTGAAAGCAGAATACAATTAAATAGCAAGTCAACATGAAACAAGTACAGTCAACTCTGATAAAAATGTGTAAACACAGTGCAATGCAAACATATAATGCAATGCAAACATCAAATGTTATGCAAATATTATGAACATCGCAAAGGAGTGGATTAGTAAGAGGTGGATAACTGGTCAGTCCTATGTGCAACTGCAGTTCGTCAGCACGAGGTACAGTACAGTACTGTATGTAGTTACTATTATTATTACTGTATAATCATCATGCACTGTACTATTATTTTTCCGACTTACATACAAATTCGACTGAAAGACAGACTTAGGGAACAGATCTCATTCATAACCTGGACACTGCCTGTACTAAAATTCCTTATGCTAATCGAGTGTCAGGGGTTAGATAAGTTCCATGTTTAGCCTAATCACACAGTGATCTTTTATGGGCCCCTGTAGATAAAACGCACTGGCCAGTCATTGGGAGTCACCTCTTCACGCTGGAGGCCACTGCATATGCGCTGCTGGCTCTGGTCAGTGCCAAGAACTTCGACAAGGCCGGGCCCGTGGTGGACTGGCTGACCAAGCAGCAGTTCTATGGTGGAGGGCATGGCTCCACCCAGGTATAGAGCAGCAGGCCTCGCTGAATCATTAGAACCACACTTGTGTCCAGATCGATGACATCAAAGACAACAAGTTTAGTTTATCTATGTACTAGATGCAGCCAGTGGACTGTCGTCCTTTTGTGTTGTCCCCAGGCCACTATCATGGTCTTCCAGGCCGTGGCTCAGTACTACACAGACGTGACTGAACTGAAGGACATCAACCTCCAGGTGGATATCAGCGTTGCAGGTCGCAGTAAACCCCTCGCATGGACTTTTAACAAGGGTAACGCCTACTTAACCCGCTCCCTGAAGGTGAGACACAGGTGGTACAGTGCTCAAGAAAAATCTTATATACACTGCACAGCATTTTAATGGAAACTGAGGGACAGTGCTGGCATGTAGTGTCATGTGCATGGAAGTGCCTGGAGGTTCCCAGCAGGCTGCTGTCCAGATAGCTGGCCGAGTCACACTGGCTTTAAGTCCCCTGATGTGCATAGTAAGGCAAACTCTGTGTCTGCAGGTCAACTATAACCAAGATCTCAACATCACAGCCAAGGGAGTCGGGCAGGGGGTCGTGTCGGTGAGTGTGCATGCGCCACCTTCTGTGAGGGGGAGGCGGGAGAGTGTCCATTGGGTCCACATCAGATCCAGAAGTTCAGAGGGTTCATCCTTCACACTGCTTCAGAGTCCTGAGCAGGCAGACCCCAGTGTGGCCCGTCCTCATACTATCACAGTGTGATGTATGTTTACATTAAGGAAGATCTGTTAAGGTGTTAAGGCTAGTTTTATAAACCACTGGGAGGGTCTCAGCTTCCTTTATGCTAACCATCGACCCTTTGTGTAAAAAGAAAAACAAATGTCATGACACAGTGGAGGGAGGACCCAGACACAGCAGTAGGTGGGACTGCGGGGGACTAAACAAAAACCAAGGAACCAAAAGTGGAGAACCATGAGGGGTCATACAGAAGGGAGACCAGGGCTAGCAGGGAACAGGATCAGGAACATAGCAACAGACAGGGGAGGTACTTTGCACACTGGACCATAGCGTACCAGGTCATAGCATACTGGGCCAGTGGATCAAGGTGCACTGGACTATATCATACTGGACCGTTGCATACCGGGCCAGTTACCAGCAGAACCATTCTTACCACAGGTCATGACCATGTACAACGCCTTACCTGCTGAAGAGAAAGTGGCCTGTAAGAACTTTGACCTGCAAGTGAAACTGACAAAAACAGGTAATTAGAAATATTATATAGAAGGGATACATCCTTTGGGGTACACTCCTTATCTGGACCTTTAACACCATAGTACAATTTGTAATCCATCCAATTCTATTCCATGGGGGAGGGTAGTCTGTCCCAGGCAGCACAGGATATGAGGCTGGGGGACACCGTGCATGTGATACCAGTCCATTGCAAAACACATGCACACATTTGCATGTTTGTGGGCAATATAGAGACACCAATTAACATTCGTGCATGTCTCTGGATTGTGGGGGAACAATGGAGAAGCCAGCAGAAACCAGTACAACATGAGAAGAACATGCAAACACACACAAACAGACACACATATAAACTCATGCACACACACACACACACACACACACACGCACACACACAGACATACACACACACACACACACACACCCCCAGCCCTGAAGGTGGCAGCAGAGGTGTTCCATATAGCTACCCCCAGCATAATGGTGCCTCAGCTTAACATTTTCACTCATAACTTAGTGTGAACAGATCACAGCCCCCCTTTTTACTTCTGATGAGGACATGGATGCTGTAGATGTTATGGGGTTTTCCTTAAAGATCTTCATCTTGGTTGCCTTTGGGTTACATCTGCGAGATTTTATTCAGTCTAATGTGTGACAACAAATTATGCATTTCACAATTAAAGAACAGATGTGTTTTAGTCATCAGGTGTCCCAATACCACGAATCTAATAGTGATAATAAACATATAATAATAAATAATAGACTGTAAATTACTACCTTAAACTTGAGTCTTACTCAGTACAGTTCTGTATAATACTCATGGTAAAATATGCACTTCTTTTCTTCTTAGCAACAAAGCAGGACTACTTGCAATCGTACAAACTTGAGATCGACATGACGTAAGTCAACATGTTTCAGTCAGACAGTGCAGCATCTGTTGTCTTATTATGTCTATGACGGCATTTCTTATAGCATTTTAAATTTTGAACTTTAATAGCAAACAGAACATAGTAAAACATTTTTTGATTTGAAAGAATTGCAATGGCAGTCTTTGAAATGGCATTAACACAGTAGGCATGAGAATGGAGACTTTGTATTAATGGTACATGAGTTGCAAGAATGGAGACTGTATCAATGGTACATGAATCATAGGAATGGAGACTCTGTATAAACGGTATGTGAGTCACAGGAATGGAGACTCTATAAACGGCACATGAGTCACAGGAATGGAGACTCTGTATAAATGACACATGAGTCACAGGAATGGAGACTGTATAAACGGTATGTGAGTCGCAGGAATGGAGACTGTATAAATGGTATGTGAGTCACAGGAATGGAGACTCTGTATAAGCAGTATGTGAGTCATAGGAATGGAGACTGTATAGACGGTACGTGAGTCTCAGGAATGGAGACTCTGTATAAGCGGTACGTGAGTCTTAGGAATGGAGACTTTGTATAAACGGCACGTGAGTCACAGGAATGGCCTCAGCCTCTTTTTGGTTTGTTCCCTAGGTACCTGTCTAAAGAGAGAGATGCCACCATGACTGTTCTGGACATCACCATCCTCACTGGCTTCGTAATAGATCAGGATGACCTGAGAAAGGTAAAGGGATCATAGCTCCAAACTGGTCTGATATCTGTCTTTTCTAAGGTGGAGTTTGTGCATAATGTGACTGTCTGGTATCCCATCATGTGTGAAGATATGGATGATATGGAAAAATATCTTATCTTCCAAAATCTTATCACAGTCTTTTCATGTTGTTTTTTAAAACAATTTTGCGAGTTACGAAAAAGTAACCATATCTGTTTTGGACAATCCAAAGAAGTTCCATACTACCGATGACGAATTCTACTTAGGGACCAACTCTTCCATGTCACCCATGCCACTACATTGCCAAATAGGGAATATGTTGCATGTTGTGCATTGCACGTTGGGACATTAACGATCTCTCCGTAAAGGCAGATCGTGGAGACATTTTAGATGTTCATGATCTAATATCATCAAATCGCACACCCCTAGTAAAGAGTACCTACAGATCATCTGCAACATGGACACACTAAGCCTCAGATGGTCTCTTCCAGGGCTGTGTACAAAGTTCATGGTCCTGTCGCACAGAATTGTGGGTGATGGCTTTCTCTCTGTCTCACAGCTAACCACAGGAAAGGACAAGTATGTTCAGAGGTTTGAGATGGACAAGCAGCTGTCTGAGAAGGGCTCCCTCATCCTCTACATGGACAAGGTATGAGCGTTCCTCAGGGTGCTCAGGTTTCTGCATTCCGACCTGTGCTGTGACACATCTGCCCCACTTCCTGTTTCTCCAGGTCTCTCGTAAGGTGCCTGACAGAGTGGTCTTCAGGCTGCACAAAGACCAGAACGTGGGCATCCTCCAGCCAGCTGGCATCACCGTTTATGAGTACTACTCCATGGGTGAGTGCCAGCCCTCCACCGACAGCTCGTCATCTTCACGCCTTTGACCACCCGTTTTCCTCAATCATGGGGCAAAGAACTGTCTGCTGGCCCTAGGACTTGTGACCTTTAAGTCCAGAGGATCAGCAGGCAGCCTCACTCAATGCAACTGCTGCTGCTGTTGTTGCAGAGAATCGCTGTACAAAGTTCTACCATCCAGAGAAGAAGAACGGGAGCCTGAACCGCATCTGCCATGAAGATGTGTGCCGCTGTGCTGAAGGTATGAAACATCACTCATGAGTAATAACCAAATGTAATTAACCATGAGTTTCCTGTTCACTACAGAGTACGAGTGAGTCTGAAGTCCATTCTGATCTTCCTAAACCATGGGAATTTGGGTTGGACCAGAGCAGGAGAGTGCTTGATGTGTTTTTTTTTTAAGTACAGGCATGCGATTCTCAGTCTCCCCTGCCCTGTGTCCAGGCCACAGGCACTCTATAACATCATTCTGGATTTTCACTTGTGTAACTTTTTATGAAAAATTGATGTATGGGCGCTAATTCTGTGTTGCCCCCTTAGAGAACTGCAGCTTACAGAAAAAACTTGGAAAAGATGACCTGGACCGCTACACAGAAGCATGTAATGCTGGAGTGGACTATGGTACTAATCTTTAGACGTATGCTAAGTTCACACTACACAATTTTAGCCAAGATTTTCTGCTCAAAAACAGTATCTGGAGATCGCCAACATAAGCCCTAGATCAGTGGCAAATCGGCACTCAATCGCTGTTCATGAATTGTTCAAAGACGCAATCCGACAGACTCATCGGTGTGTCAGAGATGCCCATCAAATATCTAGCAGGCTAAGTAT
Source organism: Mormyrops attenuatus (assembly GCA_026777985.1). NCBI lineage: Eukaryota > Metazoa > Chordata > Actinopteri > Osteoglossiformes > Mormyridae > Mormyrops > Mormyrops attenuatus. The sequence continues at coordinate 724,046 of JAODKC010000095.1, forward strand.
CTGGACCTGTCAGTGACTCCAAATCCTGTGCTGTAAAATGTGTTGTGACCCGGTTGCAACTGGCAATGAATGCGGTGATGAGCTACAGCCAATGACTTGGCAAAACATAGGGTGAGACAAACCTGGGGGAGGAGTTGTACATCATCAACAAGCATTTCCTGCTGTTACTTCTTGCATGTGTTTTCCTGACAAAACGTAGTTTGGAGACCAGATAGACTCAGCAAGGATTCCTCCTGGTTAAAGATCTTCTAGTGTGTGGGCCCCTGTCGCTGATCAGTCATGGAATGTGCAAACGACAATGATTTCAAGATTCCCAATGACTAGACAAGTTGTGCAGTGTAAACAGTACAGCAAACAGACGTCTTTGAGAGTCACACAGTGTAAACTTTACGGGGCATTTCCTCAGTTGTGGTGGGCTACAGCAGAGCATAAACACAAAGTCAAGCATGTGGGCCTGGGGATGTTTGCTCAAGAAGCTCTCCTGGTTTTCACAGTTTACAAAGCCACGGTGCAGGATGCTGAGCTCTCTCATACCCTGGACCATTTCATCCTACAGATCGTCGAGGTGATCAAAGAAGGTACAGCCTGACCTGTTCCCAAGCCGGGCTTCTTCTGAATCTCACACAGGATGTCGCTCTGTGTAAGCCACTGTAACTGCTTGTCCGCTTCGTCTCTGTCTCACCAGGCACTGACACTGGGGTTCAAGGCCAAAGACGCCAGTTCATTTCGCACCCCTACTGCAGAGATGCAATTGACCTGCAGGTGGGCAAGACCTACCTGCTGATGGGCAAGTCGGACGACCTCATGAAGGGTGACAAGGACAGGTGGGGGCCGTTCTCACATCTACTCTTTATATAGCTGTTGGGTAAAACCAAAGATGCATGTAATTATCCAGCCCCCAACCTTGAACCTGCTGCTGCCACGAGCCACAAAACTGGCTGAGTAAGAAAGGACTTCCATCCTTTTGGTGTAAATAGGAAGAAGAGTGCAAACTTATTTACTGTTTAATTTAATTTATACCGCTATTTAGAGCACTTCCAATAAATGATGCTGACCGATGTGGCTCTGAAAGCTTGCTCTGATCTGATTTGTTCTGCGTCAGCCTCTACATGCTGGGAGGTGGGACGTGGATTGAGTACTGGCCCACCAACGAGGACTGTCAGAAAGAGGAATATCGGCAGACCTGCCTGAGTATCGCAACTTCCACCACAGACCTCTTAACTTTTGGCTGTCCCACCTAAGCTGTCACCTGTCCGTCTGTGTGTATGCGTGTTTGCCCATGTGTTGACCTTTACAAATTTCATGCCTGGGATCATGCCGGTTCCTCAGCCGTGCATTACCTGCTTACCACACGGAACAATGTAAACAACAGCATCTTCCGGATCCCTTATAGCTTTTAAGTAGAACCTTCCTTGTCACCTAAAATCAAAAAGAGAGAAGTTTCAGTTTAATTCACTCTTGGCTGTGTTTTGATGTTTAGACTCAAATTGTCTAAAATGCAAAAACAAAAAAACATGAACATACGGAAATAAAATTTTCAGTTATGTAGTATTTTCCTGCAATCCAGTGAAATAAAGAAAGAATTAAATATGAAATTTGTATTCTGAACACATCAGAATGACTGTCCATGCCAAGACTACTTAAGAGATTCACAATATTTGTGCAGAACAATCTGAAATAAAAAAGCAGTATTATATGACCTATTTACGTCATTTATTAAGAATAATACCTGTCCTCTCTCCACATCATGATGTTAGCCTGGGCCAGGGGTCTGCAGGCTCTAACGATCCACAGAGTCGTCAGTGTCACTCGCAGCTGGAGCATCTGGTAGGGTCTTCTTTGGTGAACAGGTCTGTGGGGAGAGGCCAGACAAACTATGATCCAGCAAACACCCCCAGGGAAACGTGCCAAGAAGAACCATGGACCCTGCCCAGAATATGGCTAGAGGGGGTGGCCTGGGGGTGAGAACCTGGACCAGCAACATAAGCCAGCCAGGCTCAGCCCTAGATGCCCTCAGGGAGCCATCTTGTGGCCTCACTATTGTGATGAAAGGCTGCACTTGCCTAAGTTGCTCCTGTCGCAGTCATCCCTGACCGAAATGCAGGGTAACCTCAAAAAATAAGGAAGCGTATCTTAAGGTACTCGGCCAGTTGTAGGGCTCCCCTGGGGCATTGCTCCAGTGACACAAAGACCTGGCTGACTCCTGCCCCATGTCCTCAGGTGGCCTGCCTAGGGAGACGAGCACCTCAGGTGTCTCAACCTCATTCACATCTGACTTAATGAAATGAAGTAGTGCTTCCTTTGCTTTAATTGTTTGCTGGTGCCCGTGAGACTTAACCATTTGTCTATTTTAAATAGCATGTCAATGGTCAAAATTTAATGTATTAAATACACCAATAACAGCACACATCAAGTTTATGCTTGTCTTGAAAGTCAAGTGACTTCATTTACAGAACGCTGACAGAAGCAGGTGCACACTGCCATCTAGTGACGTTAATAGGAACTGTGTTTGATTTAACGATGAACTAGCAACCCTATCACAGGATTTGAGAATCATTTTAGAGATTTATGTCACTCTGTAGGCAGATGAGTTTCCTCGTTCCGTGCTTTCACTGGAAAACCTCATTCATGAGACCTGCTTCACACCCTTCTGTTCTGATGACAATGCAAATTCTTTGACTTCGTAACATTTCATGTTTGCTGAAGGACATCAGAATTTTCATGGCTTTTTAAATTCTAGCACTGATTGGGACTTGAACTAGAAAACAAATATATTCAGGCTTCCATTCAAGAGATGAGTCTGTTTTAGGAAATCTGGAAGGAAACCTGGTATCTCTAAAAACCTTTGTCCTTAATTCATTTTTCATTTCGTTGTTTCTGGTTAATTTGTTTATGGATTACAAGGAACTGTGAAAAGGTAAAAAGCACTTTGCAGGTGGGGGTGGTGATGCAGGTGAATGTGGTGATGCTGGTGGGGGTGGTGATGCAGGTGGGGGTGGAGTTCTATGGCTTTTGTTTCATTCATAAAACGCTGCAGCGAGGCAGCACGTGTCTCCCTCTACTCTCCCATTTTAGGTGTGACGGTCTGGTCTTACACGGGTTGCTAGGCAACAGCATCCGACACAGGACAGAGACATCAGTGCGGCACAGCCCTGCCTTTTTTTTTTATCCCGCCCCCATTTTATGTCTGATCATTCACACTCACCACGTCGAGTCTTAATGTATTACATTTTGAAGAGTTTCCAGAGTATCTATTAAGTCTTTTACACATGTTTCGCATTGAAACGCAGGACTCTGCGTTTGCAAACCCAGCCGACAGATGAACGCAACCTGCAGCGACCTTCCCCTCGCGGCTCCATCGCGCGCCTCACATTCTGGACCGCCTTTCTAAAAATAGCCCCCCCCCCGCTGACGTCAGTCGGCCAATCAGGGATTGGCCAGGCAGGGGAGCGTAAACCCGAGGCAGCTGGCGGAAACGCCTACAAGTGGACGGTTTCCGTCCAGGACCGCTTATAAATCCGACAAGCAGGCGTCTAACCAACAAGAGATAAACAACCGGTGACGTTATTCGGCGATATAACGGGCGGGATTGAAAAAGAAAGAGCCGTTGACATAGCGATACATAACGATGGGCGTCCAATCGGCAGCGGGGATCCCATGTCCTTCATCTTTGAAAGAACCAATAGGATGTCCCTGGAGGCGGGCTTTCTGTGAGGCCGGAGTTCCGTCTGCTGTATAATGAAGGTTTGGCGGGGGGGGGCTCACTGTTGACTCGAGCCATTTTTCATCGGATTAGGGAGAAATAAAACAGTCACTCGGAATCGGGACGAGGATCCAAAACACGCGGAGTATCGCTGCGGGAGTGGCGGGTTTTCTGCGGGGACGGGGGAGCCTTGCCAGGGGCTGCGCGGAGGGACGATCGGGGGAGCGGAGAGCAGAACCGGTCTGGGCTCACCGAATCCGAGCCGGCGGGGCGGGAGGAAGCGGCCGGCCGGGTAGCAGGTGCTGGGGCGCCCTTTGACCACATGCATATAAGCGCGCTGACCGCAGGAGGAACCGAGCGCGACCCGAAAGTCTGGACCCGGTTCGGGACTGAGCGGCGGCAGCCGGAGAGAGAGACCGCGAGGGGGTGCGATCATCCAGCCAGTCGGCCTGCAGTCATGGGCAACGCGCCCACCGCCAGGAAGGGTGGCGAGATGGAGAGTGGTAAGAAGCCGGGCCGGGACACGTCCGATCGCACCTCCGCCGCGCACCAGCAGGGGGCGACCTTGGGTGGGGGGCAACGGCGGTAAGTGATGGGGGAGACCGGGTTCGGCTCTGTGACTCTGCCAGGCCAGGGTCCGGTGGTCCCGCGGGTCGAGAGGCTGCATGGGCCTGCACTGCCATCCTATAACCGCCGTGTGAATGCGGGGCCACGGGGCCACACACACCCCCCTGCGCAGTATCCACATGGGCTCTGCCCCTTGCTCTTTGGTCTTGGGGGAAGCTGAGAGAGGTCTGAGGTTGCCTTTGATCTTTGGGGATACACAGGCGCAGTGGCCTGCCATGTTTGTATACACACCTTCACATGCAGCTTGGACCCACCCACCCCCAAAATCTGCCTTTTGCTCATAGCCTCCGGGATATGCTCCGGACCCCTGCGACCCAAGCAGTTTCAGAAAATGGATGGATGGCTTTGCAAGATACAGTTTACAGTGTTAGGCCTAAATGCTGGCTTCTGCTGAGGTAGCCGGGGAGACCGGCCAGGATTGTTTCGCTGAGATACGTCGTGGGCCTTGGTTCCGAAATCTTCATGCCACCTGTTGTTCCGAATGCATGTCTGTTGGCTGTGTCCGGCTCGTTCACTGTGTCCTGTTTGCTCTGGCTGCGTCAGGCGTTGGATCTTGGTTCTGGGACTTTGTCAGGACAAGCTGAGCTCTGATAGGCTCCCCTGCAGACTGGGCTGGCGGGGGCTTGTCTGACTATGACTAGAGGTATGTGTCTTTTTTTTTTTGTTTTTTTTTTTTTAACTTTACATGGCCCCACCCAGTTCTTAATCTTTCACGGTTTCGCCCAGCCAGTGCTCAGGAACCAGCTGCTATTTTGCAAGATTTTCCTCTTTTTCTAACTGTAGAGAAGTTTAAAAGCATGTGGCTGCTTTGGTTGATCATACGTATATCTCTGCAGTGCGGCGTCACTCCCGGCAGGACGTTTTTTCCGAATTTCCCTTTATTTAAACTGAAAAATATAATCCCCTACAACCCCCCCCCATACTACATAGTGGTGCTGGAAGGAGCTTGACATTGGGGGGATTGAATTTGCCAGGGGTGCAGTGTATATCGTGACATCATAATGGGCACATGTAATACTCACACCGTGGTAACCTTATTTAACTAAAAATTACTGACCCATATGATAAAGTGATTTGGTCCCACAGGATTACAATCATCATCAGGTGTGTGTTTTATCCTGTCGCTCTGCATCGTACGTATAATACATATAACCGTTTCAAAAACCAATCTTTAATTTACTAGTGCTAGTAAGTAAATTAACAAGATCCAGACCCAGATATTAGTCCAGTATGTCAAGTATGTGGCAATATAAAAGTCCAATTCAGTCATACAACACACCACCTCCGTGGAATGGCGTGAATGTGGTCCTGTGTGTGGGGGGGGGGGGGGTCATGTATATCGTATGCCGTGAGAACCAAATGTCCCCACTATGTGATTAAAAACCTGTTATTATAACATTGTCGAGACATCCTTTTGGTCCCCACAAGGGGAAACTCAAGTTTATAAAAATCTGTGACTGTTATCAAGAAAATAAAAGTGCAGGGGCTGTCCAGGAGTGTCAGGCTGCTGTGCGTCAGTGAGGCGCCATAAACCCGGCAGTGTAGGAGTTGTGGCTTTCCCATCATGCTTTGGTGAGCTGAGGTGTCGTCCTCTGACCTGCCCTGCCTTTTGGCCACATGGCTGGTGTGTAGGGAGCTGGCAGTGAACTGGATTAACAAATAGCTTATTTAACATGTGGCAGCGTCAGGCCCCATGCAGCGTCCCATCTTGGCGTTTCTTAGTGTTCAGGCATTGCATTACTTATTTCATTGTGTTGTTTGTGTTTTATTCCAGTGAAAGAGTTTCTTGCCAAGGCCAAAGAAGATTTTCTCAAGAAATGGGAGAACCCAGCACAGGTATGGGAGTGTCTGTGCTGCACAGATATGGGAGTGTCTGTTGCTGTACAAGTATGTGCCTGTGCTGAACCCTTGTGCATTTTTAGGAGCTATGCATAGAGAGGATGGTGAATGACATTCCCTGGCTGAGCACTGTAGAGCCAAGCTGTTCCTGGTCTCCAAATGACATGCCTTTACAGCCGAGAGCTGTCCCTGCTCTCCGAGTGACGTGCCTGTGGAGCCAGGAGGCGTCCTTGTTTTCCAAGTTATGCGCCTGTAGAGCCGAAGGCATCCCCGGACTTTGGGTGACATCCCTGTAGAGTCGAGATGTGTCCTTGTTCTCCGAGTGATGTGCCTGTAGAGCTGAGAGGCGTCCCCGGTCTCTGGGTGATGTGCTTGTAGAGCCAAGTGGCATCCCCGGTCTCCGGGTGACGTACACGTAGAGCCGAGAAACGCCCCCAGTCTCCGAGTGACGCACCTGTGAGCTGAGAGGCATCCCCGGTCTCTAAGTGACGTGCCTGTAGAGCCAAGACGTGTCCTTTCTCTCCGTGTGACATGCCTGTAGAGCCGAGAGGCATCCCTGGTCTCTGAGTGACGTGCCTGTAGAGCTAAGAGGTGTCCTTTCTCTCCGAGTGACATGCCTGTAGAGCCGAGAGGCATCCTCGGTCTCTGGGTGATGTGCCTGTAGAGCCAAGAGGTGTCCTTTTTCTCCGAGTGGCATGCCTGTAGAGCCTAGAGGCATCATCGGTCTTTGGGTGACGTGCCTGTAGAGCCAAGAGGTGTCCTTTTTCTCCGAGTGACATGCCTGTAGAGCCGAGAGGCATCATCGGTCTTTGGGTGACGTGCCTGTAGAGCCAAGAGGTGTCCTTTTTCTCCGAGTGATGTGCCTGTAGAGCTAAGAGGTGTCCTTTCTCTCCGTGTGACATGCCTGTAGAGCTGAGAGGCATCCCCGGTCTCCGGGTGACGTACCTGTAGAGCAGAGAAACGTCCCTGGTTTCCAAGTGATGTGCCTGTAGAGCTAAAAGGTGTCATGCCTATAGAGTAGTAAAGAAACACTTCTCTATCAAAGAGAGACTCTTAGCTGGGTTACTTTGCTATCTTGTTGTTGTTTCCCATGAATAGGAAAATGATTTATTCCTGCACCACCTTGCCAGACAACTTGCCATCTAAGCATAACAAAACATGAAACGCTGATGCTTTTTGACTTGGTTTACCCATTCCTGATCGATGCTGTTGTAAATTTTAATCAGTGCATGGGAACGCTGTTATAAAGAAGATCACACTCACTCTTTCCACATAGAAAGGGTCTGTGAGACTCTCATTTCAATGTGCCTTTGAGCATTTGTGTGCTTGTGATGGAATGGCCCACACTGACTCAGTCACTCCCCCTGGTGGTTGTACAAAGCAGAGATGGAAGACTAGTGCCTAGTACTGTCTGAATTAAGTATGTGTGCAGAAATAAACACACCCAGACTCTCCGGGAGTCACGCGGAAGACATACCTGGACTCTCCGGGAGTCACGCAGGAAACATACCCGGACTCTCCGGGAGTCACACGGGAATCATACCCGGACTCTCAGGGAGTCCTGCGGGAAACAGCTGCCCTGCCCTGCCGTGCTGGTAGTCAGTCTGTTCTGCTGCTGTTCCGTCTGCTCTGTTTGCTTCTGCTCAGTGCTGAATCCTCGGATTCTGGCCTAAACGGCAGACACAATATTCCTTCGGTCTTATTGAGTTTCCACATTTTTTCATTTATGGTTATGCCTGTTCTCTGCTCTTTCAGAACACAGCATCTCTGGACCACTTTGAGCGGTTAAAGACTCTGGGCACCGGGTCATTTGGACGGGTCATGCTCGTCAGGCACAAGGAAACGGGTCAGCACTTTGCCATGAAGATCCTGGACAAACAGAAGGTGAGGAGAGCAGGACCTTCTGGGGGGATGGGGTTACCTGGGGACATGCCCGGGTAGCTAGTTATGTGGGGGGTAGGGTTACCTGGGGGTGTGTCTGGGCAGCGTGCTCCAAGGGGGGAGGGGTCACCCGGGGGCATGACCAGGCACCGAGCCCCATTCCTATATCTGTGCACGAGGTATACTATACAGACGCTCCTCTACGAGATACGTTCCGAACGGCCGCTCGCAACTTAAAATGTTCGTAAGTCGTTATTCAACATCATTTTAAGGGTATACGCGAGTACAAAGAACTAGGATGCTGGGAGTACGCACGCTATGCTGCTGCGCGGCGGGAGTAGCAGGCAGAAGTCGTACTATGTGGAACTGGATTGCAGAAAAAGAAAATGAATGTTGCGGACAGGTAACGGGAGCCCAGTCAACACAATTTGGACTTACAGTCCTCTTTGTTCGTATGTCTAAAAGTTCGTAAGTTGAACGTTCGTAAGCAGAGGAGCGTCTGTATTGCCAAAAGTATTGTGACTCCCCTACAAGTCATTCTCCAATTCAGGTGTTCCAATAACTTCCATAGCCACAGGTGTATAAAATCATGCACCTAGACATGCAGACTGCTTCTACAAACATTTGAGAAAGAATGGGTCATTTTCAGGAGCTCAGTGAATTCAATCGTGGTATTGTGAAAGGATGCCACCTGTGGAATAAGTCCATTCGTGAAATTTCATCGCTACTAAATATTCTACGGTCAACTGTGAGTGGCATTATAATTGGAAGCAATTGGGAACAGTAGCAGCTTAGCCACAAAGTGGTATGCCACATAAAATCACAGAGCAGGGACAGCGCATGCTGGGGCGCACAGTGTGCAGAGGTCGCCAACTGTCATCAGAGTCAACAGCTACAGTTCCAAACTTCATGTGGCCTTCAGATTAGCTCAAGAACAGTGCATGGAGAACTTCATGGAATGTGTTTCCATGGTCGAGCAGCTGCATCGAAGCCTTACATCACCAAGTCCGATGCAAAGCATCGGATGCAGTGGTGTAAAGCACACTGCCACTGGATTCTACAGCATTGGAGACGTGTTCTCTGGAGTGACTAATCATGCTTCTCAATCTGGCAGTCCGATGGATGAGTCTGGGTTTGGCGGTTGCCAGGTGAACGGTACTTGTCTGACTGCATTGTGCCAAGTATAAAGATTGGTGGAGGGGGGATTATGGTGTTGGGTTGTTTTTCAGGGGTTGGGCTTGGCCCCTTAGTTCCAGTGAAAGGAACTCTTAATGCTGCAGCATTTAAAGTCATTTTTGACAATTTCATGCTCCCAACTTTGTGGGAACAGTTTGGGGATGGTCCCTTCCTGTTCCAACATGACTGCACACCAGTGCACAAAGCAAGGTCCATAAGGACATGAACGAGCGAGTCTGGTGTGGAGGAACTTGACTGGCCTGCACAGAGCCCTGACCTAAGCCCAATAGAACACCTTTGGGATGAATTAGAGCAGAGACTGCGAGCCAAGTCTTCTTGTCCAACATCAGTGCCTGACCTCACAAATGCTCTCCCGGAAGAATATGCACACTCATAAACCTTGTGGACAGCCTTCCCAGAAGAGTTGAAGCTGTTATAGCTGCAAAGGGTGGGCCGACTCCATATTAAAGACATAGCCCCATCTGCTGGGACCTCAGTCTGACCCTTCGTTAAACAGCTTTTCCGCTTCACACAGCTTGCTCTTCTCAAAGGTACAACAGATGGACCCTTAATCAATAGGCCAGCTGCTTGCAGTCCCGTTGAGGGTGGAGGGTTTGGCCGGCGTGACCTGGCTGTCGCCTGGGTCCAGCTGACCTTCTCCTGTCCTGTGGTGCCAGACAGAAAGGTGCGCAGCTTCCAGGACACAGCACTTGCCCCCGCAGCTCTCAGCTCTCTCAATTGGCTGTGCCAAACATTCCACCAGACAGCTGAGGGTGGGGCTGAGCTGAACGAGTGACCCCAGCTTTAGGTGACCATGCCCTGACCCTTCCCCCCGCTCCCCCGGCAGGTGGTGAAGCTGAAGCAGATTGAGCACACGCTGAATGAGAAGCGGATCCTGCAGGCTGTCAGCTTCCCCTTCCTGGTCCGTGTGGAGTACACTTTCAAGGTAGCGTTTGTGCTCGTATATGTGTGTTTGTGTGTGTGCATTGCACTCACCACCTCACTACCCTCCCAGGACAACAGCAACCTGTACATGGTGATGGAGTATGTGCCAGGAGGAGAGATGTTCTCACACCTGAGGAGGATTGGCAGGTTCAGGTAAGACTGGTGATGGTGGTGGTCGCGAGGGTGGTGGTGATGATGATGATGGTGGTGGGGGTGGTGGTAGTGGTGATGATGATGATGATGGGGTTTCTGATGCAACGTTGATACGATACCCTGCAGAGTTTGGCATTTAATCAGTCTCAAAACTCGCGCACATGAAAACCACACGTGCATATGTGCTCACGAGCAGAAAACCCATCCTCTCTACATGCTCGCTGGACCCGATCCATGCACTCTGCACAGCACTCATTCGCTTGACAGGTTGAGTTTTGAGACGTTGGAAGCGGGAACAGTGTCTGATTTCTCCACTTTGTTAATTGGTCACTTTGAATCCTGTGATTGACTGTTTGCTTTGGAAGAAGATGAAGATGATCACTGACCAGTCGATGAGAGAATGGCTAGTTTCAAACTTTGTCATGATGTCGGAGCAAGGAAATCTTACACTAAGTAAACATCTTTCAGAGATGCTATTTTAATACTGCACGTTCCAATTGCACGCTTCTAAAGTCTCAAAAATCAACCTGGATGAATGCTGTGCAGACGTGAGCACATGGAGAGGGTCCAGTGAGAGCGAGTGCATGGTGATGGTCTAGCGAGAGTAAGCACGTAGGATTGGTTTTCTGCTCACGAGAACATACACGCGCGGTCCAGGTTCAGTCTGAATTAACGCCCAGCCAGCAAACAAGTGAGGATGGGTTTTCTGCTTGCAAGAGCATATACAAGCTACAAAAAGTCCATCTGTGAGGAGCTGGGAGCTCCTGTGTGGAACATAGGCGTACGGGCATATCCCTGGGTGCACACTCTCACCCGGCGCAGGCAGAGTAGAGGGGCCAGTCAGCCCGGCTGCCCATCTTTGGATGGGAGGGAGGAGCCAGCATACGCAGCAGAAAGCCACATGACACGAAGTGAACATGCAACCTCAAGCCGCAGAGGTGGGATTCGAACCCTCAACTATGAGTGAGGCAACAGTGTTGTCCACTGGAGTGCAGTGATGATGACATTCTTTACATTTATTTACTTAGCAGGCACTTTTTCTTAAAGCGACATACAAGTGAGAATCTGAGAACAGGGTCAGACACTGCTCTGCAACTGCCGGGGTTACGGGTCTTGATCAAAGGCCCGGCCATGATGTGATTGCTCTGCTGGCCAAGGAACTTGACCCCATGACCTTCAGGGCATGGGCACAGATCCTCCATGTTCTGGAATACGCAGTGGCCCTAATGCGGCCTGGTTTCCTTTCCTTCCCCGGTGGACCTGCAGCGAGCCACACGCCCGCTTCTACGCCTCACAGATCGTGTTGACGTTTGAGTACCTGCACTCCCTGGACCTGATCTACCGGGACCTGAAGCCAGAGAACCTGCTCATAGACCAGCAGGGTTACATCCAGGTGAGCTTGTCTGCTAACGAGATGTTCGTCTGCCAGCCTGCACTAAGCCAAATCACCAGTGTGATGTGCTCTGCACCTGTACTAGGTAAAGGCTATCTGTCATGAGATATCGGAAACGTGAACAACTGGGGGAGAGAGAAGCAGCAAACCATTATTACCTCCAAAGTTCCATTTATCAGCAGATGCTGTGGTCTGAAGTGACCAACTTCTTTGATTATGATAAAATAGTGATATTTTATTGATCTCCATGGGGAAGTTCTTTTTTCACCTACCCCATCTTGCTCTCCATGCGACACACACGAAAGTGCAAGCTTGGGGTCACATCTCACCGTCAGCTGATGTGCTGAACCCCTGGAGCTGGGGGTTCAGGGCCTTGCCCAAGGGCTCAGCGGCGGCATCATCAGTATGACGGCCCTGGGATTTGAACCGACAACCTTCTGATTACGGGCACAAGTTTTAAGCGCCGAGTTGCACAGCGCCCCCAGGCTGTGTGGTTGGTTATTATCCTGGAACAGTACTCCAGCTGCTAGCCAGCCCTAGCAGCACATTGGCTGTGAGTCCTGACCCGCTGGGCTGCCTGAAGTGTGACAGGGGCACCAGACAAGGGTGCAGGCTCAGGGGGCCTCGGTATTGGTGTGACGGTGGGATCTCCCGCGAGCGAATCAGCCGGGCCTCTGTGAAGCTCAGCGCACTTTCCCTTCCCGCCAAGGTGACCGATTTCGGCTTCGCCAAGCGGGTGAAGGGCAGGACCTGGACACTGTGCGGGACCCCCGAGTACCTGGCTCCAGAGATCATCCTCAGTAAGGTGAGTAATTGGTAACCTGGAGAGCATCGTGTGTCCATTGATACAGGCCAGCGTTCACAGCCAAGGCGCTCTGGGTGTCTGTGATGCAACAGCTTCTGGGGTGTGTGTACAGCCCCTTCAGAGGTACTGACCTCCCACCCGCAACCTGGCCTCCACGCTGCTGCTTTTATTTGCCAAGTACAGTCACATTTACAAGGAATTTGACTAAGCGGTTGTTCTGAAAAACACAGAAACGAGACAAACTTTAAATAAAGGTCAGCATTAAAACATTTGTGAATCTCAGGCTCGCTCTCTCCATGTTCTCTTGTTCCTCGCCTCTTAGGGGTATAACAAGGCGGTGGACTGGTGGGCTCTGGGCGTGCTGATCTACGAGATGGCGGCGGGATACCCGCCGTTCTTCGCCGACCAGCCCATTCAGATCTACGAGAAGATCGTCTCTGGGAAGGTTTGTGTACTGACTGGGTGGGGGGTGGGGGTTAAACAGAATAAACTGTAAAAGCTATCAGAACTCATTCTGTGGTCCTGTGGTCCTATGAGACCCCAGATGAGGGACATCCACCATATAGTAGCTTCCCCAAGGAATCCCACTCTGGCTTTGTCTGCATCCCACCCAGAGCTGCGGATGGGCACTCTCCCTCACAGCCTTGTTTTTAATGTTTGCCTGTCACTGGGGCTTAGGGTTGATGTGGTCTACAGGGAGAAGAACCAGCAGAATAACCTAGGGTCTGTGCATCTGACCCTTCTTACGTTCCTCTGCTCTGGTCACACCTTCCCGTGGACACACCCCCACCCCACCCCACAGGTCCGATTCCCATCCCACTTTAGTTCGGACCTGAAAGACCTCCTGAGGAACCTGCTCCAGGTCGACCTGACCAAGCGTTTCGGCAATCTAAAGAACGGTGTCAACGACATCAATGGCCACAAGTGGTTTGCCACCACCGACTGGATTGCCGTCTACCAGAAGAAGGTGAGGGGACCGGGTGCAGTGCACTGTGCATGCCTGAAATTTTAGGGAACATGGAGACTATTGAGGACTGTCATCTTCATCCAGCTGCTTGCTGCCCAGGCCAGTAGGTCATGGGTGAGCATGTGGGTAGAGCACAGGAGCTGGAGGGAGCAGCTTAGCGGCAGGTCACATGAGGACTTAAGCCCGTTTCCACAAGCGCGATGCCGGTGCTGATGCTGGACTTTTTCCCAATCCGGCACTGGTTCCACGTGTTTCCACCACAAAAAAATACCTGGAAAATTCAGTCCACCAAATATCCACCAATATATTTAGTCTAATAGCAGCGGTGCTGGCAGTGAAACAACTTGCCAATTTATTAAAGGAATAAGGTGACATCATTTTTTGTATTCTGTGGAAAACAAAAATTTTGATCTGCTGGCCAGGTTTAATAATAAAGTTGTAAGTATGTCACAGGTTGAATAAATAACATGTGGTGTTCAAGTGGCGAAGAGATCATGGGGCGGACTGCAAAGTTCAGTTATTAGCAGACTGTTTTACTGTGCAGTTCTTAAAAGGACCGTGGTAAACCAGCGAGCGAAAATAAACTCCCTCACTCAGATGGGGAGCCTTTACGGCACATGTGTGAAACTTAAGGCCCGCGGGCCACATCCGGCCTGGCGTACAATTATACCTGGCCCGCAAGATCATTTTATATATCCTTTTTTTAACGACCCGGCGATATGAAACGCCGATAACACACAAACTACAAATCCCATAATTCAGCACAACGGCTGCCTTACCGAACAATGGCTACCTGCGATCATTCCCGTGTCAATTACGTCAGATCAGTCGAGCGTCTGTTGATGTATACAACCCTAATTTAAAGTCAAAGCTAGCCCCTAACAATGGCCGAGAGAAAAGTTAATTCTGAAAACGGAGCCTTTCAAACCCGCTGGGAAACTGAGTATATGTTTACTGACATTGCCGGTAAACCCGTGTGTCTTATTTGTGGAGCTAATGTGGCTGAGAGAGAATCTCCACAACACAGAACCCCAAACATAAACGAACTTTTGCCAAGAAAAGATGCCAAGCATCCAGCTCTGACAGAATGGCGTAAGAGCAAAGAAATTGGAACGTTTTGATTTATCTTTTTAACATTCACTTAAAAGCACAATTTTTATTTTTATTTTTCAGGGTTTTTGCAGCATATTCATATTTTGAATTTGATAAGGAATTTGACAGGAGAATTTTTTATGGGGAGCAAAATATTTTCAGTTACTTTAAGTTAATTTATTTTGGAATAATATTGTATCCTGTCTGTTTCGATTCATATTTATGTTCAAAAAACATTTAGTTTTAGTCTATTCAATAAATGTTTATCCTGTTCGGCCTGCGACCTAAAATGTGCTTTGAGTCTTGGCCCCCTGTGCGATTGAGTTTGACACCCTTGCTTTATGGAGACAAAGGTGGATACAGGCATAGAGACACGGGGAGCTTTTACGGAGATTAAAGGGGATTCAGGCATAGAGACGGGGAGCCTTTACGGAGACTAAAGTGGATACAGGCATAGAGACACGGGGAGCTTTTACGGAGATTAAAGTGGATACAGGCATAGAGACGGGGAGCCTTTACGGAGACTAAAGTGGATACAGGCATAGAGACGGGGAGCCTTTACGGAGATTAAAGTGGATACAAGCATAGAGACGGGGAGCCTTTACGGAGACTAAAGTGGATACAGGCATAGAGACGGGGAGCCTTTACGGAGACAAAGGTGGATACAGGCATAGAGACGGGGAGCCTTTACGGAGACAAAGGTGGATACAGGCAATAGAGACGGGGAGCCTTTACGGAGACAAAAGTGGATACAGGCAATAGAGACGGGGAGCCTTTATGGAGACAAAAGTGGATACAGGCATAGAGACGGGGAGCCTTTATGGAGACAAAGGTGGATACAGGCAATAGAGACGGGGAGCCTTTATGGAGACAAAGGTGGATATGTGGAAATGAGGCACGGCACTGGGTGCTTTGGGAAGCCGCCCTGTTCACCCACCCCGCGACCTGCTGACCCAACAGGCAGATTCTGGCTATTCTGTACCCTCTGAAAACAAGGTGTTCTTACTGACCATGTCTGATTATATCACTCCTACGTCGTGGAACATGGGAGGACATCCAGCTTCCCAGCATGCACCTCCCAGCCCCACCGACACATCACAGGACAGTATCACTGTCACACAGTGACTTAACATGCCCGTTTATTGCTATACCACCACCAGGTTGGTAAGGATATGGAAGTGAAGATGTCCATCGCCGACACGCCGTGGTGCTGCTGGCCCTGGCGATGTGATGGGTCCCACTCTTGCTGCCTGGTGTGACATCACACATTCCTGTTACATTTGGGTCTTCGAATGGATTCTTCAAGACTAAAGTTAGAATTACATGAATATGTTAATATATTATCGTGCTAGAGCCAGGACTCTGTCCCTGAAGAGAATGCCTGTCCAACACGAGATGCCCCCCCCAGAGCACCCCAGCACAGATATGTGTCCTACCGTGCCGCCACCTATTCCCTTATAATATTCAAATATTTCAAGTTGCCTCCTTCATTTTCTAGTTTGTAGGGCAGTTTCTCAAGGGTCCTTGGTCATTAAAATGAAAGTCTCCCTGAGAAATGTATGATGCTGTCAGATACCAGCTGGGATCCACCTGCCAGAAAACAAAAAGCAAAAATGTTAACGCTTCCATTAGCCCACCTTCCAGCAACTTACACCGTACAGGGTTAGGGTGAGTCTGCAGCTCTCCAGTAGCAAGGGGGCAAGGTCCCCTGAACGGGATGCCAGGTCCTCACACGGCACACATACACACACACACACACGGTTACTCACCACTGGCATTAGAGATGCATATGGCGCTTTTCCACTGCCACCAAGAACCAAGCCATACTGGCAAGATGATTTTCCATTGTAAATTGTGTAAAGCCGTACCTGCGCTGACATGGCCCTGCTTCCTAGCGGGGTCGACAGTGTGACCAAACCGAGCTGGTTCCATTAGCGGGAGAGCATTTTAAACTGGATTTGAAAAAGCACTTCTTTACCCAGCGTGTAGTTGGAGTATGGAATAGTCTTCCTGTTCATGTAGTGCAAGCCAAAAACCCTGGGTTCCTTTAAATCAGAGCTAGACAAGATTTTAACGACTCTGAGCGATCAGTTGAGTTCTCCCCAAATGAGCTTGATGGGCCGAATGGCCTCCTCTCCTTTGTAAATTTCTTATGTTCTTAACACCGTCTGATTGGTCGAAATTCATGGAGATACCGGTGATCGGTGTTGATATGCATGGATTATCTGAAGGAAAATATGGCATATTCTATATATTATTCATTATTAGTAGTTTTGCCCATCATGATGTATTGATAAATTCCCGACTATTCATAACTTAAAAACATCCTACTTAAAAGAGTTTTGTAGAACAGCAAACAGAATGGATTTGTGATGCAAAATGATGCAAGCGAATGCTAATTCTGCTAGCGTTTGATGCTAACATAACATGGCAATCCTCATAGACGTGCTTGCGGAAATTAGCACATAGTCGCAATGAACATCGTGAGAACAGCAAATAAGCGTCTCTTCGATTTTATGTCGCTCTCCGATTCAGCTACACCAATACCGAGCCAACCCTTCTGCAGTGGAAAATCGAAGCCAGCTGGAACCGTGCTGTAACTACTGTCTCTTTTGCAATATGGGTTGGGTAGCGCAATAATTCACAGAACTGGAAATTGGAGTTCAGAGAGGAAACTCCACACAGAGCAGGATTCGAATCCCCAGCCTTTGACGTGTGATAAGCACCATTTGAGAGGATTTCATATGCTCTCTCTCTCTCTCTCTCTCTCTCTCAGGTGGAAGCCCCCTTTATACCCAAGTGTAAAGGCCCCGGCGACACCAGCAATTTTGACGACTACGAGGAAGAGGAAATCCGTGTCTCCTTTACTGAGAAGTGCGGAAAGGAGTTTGCTGAATTCTAGATCCACACAGAAGCAGCGGAGCGAGAGAGGAAGAGTGAGCCAGAGAGGGGAAAGAAGAGAGAGAGAGAAGTTTAGAGCGCGAGAGCCTGAGCCAGTAGGGAAGCGGTGGAAGATGGGCACCATTCAGCCGCGTCTTCTCTGAGTTGTCTGTTCTGACGTATCAGTACTGCGTTTCCCCCCCTTGAGTTTAATGTGCGCGTGAGCTGCTGCGGGGCCGGCCATGGGAGGGGCAGGTACCATTCACTAAGTTTGCTTGGTCCATAGACGCCACACAGCTCATAGGATCAGAGGGAACCGGTCCAGTCTCAGCATCCAAAGTGATGGGTGTTTGGCTCTGAGGACTCCAGACATTACTCCAGCAGTGGCCTCCCAGAGCAGCACTGAACCAACCAGAAATGTGGATCTGGAAGAAAGAAAATGGCCTGCAATGCAACTCAGCGAGGCAGTTTGTCCGTCACTCCATCCATCTGTTCGTCCATCCATCCATCCGTCTGCTCTGCCCGTCCAGCTGAGATTTGCAATCCTTTTGTCTTCACACAAACCTGTCACTAGATGTTACGGACAGAAAATTCTCAGTTTTGGCCGCACCAATTAGGGCAACTGGTTTCTTTTTGAGACGCACACACGCCTCAGATACACAGTCATACGTAATGAGAGCAGTGTATGTTTCTCACGAGGCTGGAGATGGTCTGCAGGAGGACCAGGGATCTTTCTCAACAAAGTCCACGGCCTTTCAGAGGGTCTGTATGAGGGTGTATGAGACAGGATGGGGTTTTAATTGCTACTGAAATTGTGGTCCACCTTTTTAAGACATTTGTTTACCTTTGTGGTTATATTTTGCTTTGAACTATTTTGTAGAGACCAGCTTGTTTGTGTCCGCTGGGGGTGGGACTCCGTACCGATCTAAGTGTTGCATTGCTTGTGACTGACAGAACTGGACAGTAGAGGGCACAATGCCTAAGGGACACTGGGCATGGTCATTCCATACATTCACAGACGTGTGTTCACACCAGATGTGGAGGGGTTTGCGCAGCCTCAGGCTAAAAAGCACCAGCATTCTCCTTTTCTGTTTTTTGGAAGCTTTGAGTAGGATGACCGAGCTGCGTTGGTCTTGGCGCCTGCACATCTCACCGGATACCTGCTGTAACGGAGGGGGCGCTAAGGAGTTCGCACATGCTGGTCCCTCTCTCTGGTGTTGGTATACCAGTACCATTTTTTTTCCTTTTGCGATTGTCAGTCAATCGCTATGTTATGTTTACGTGTATTGAAAGGCCTATTAACATAGCGTTAAAAATACACCATTGTCTTAATGTATTAATAAGTGTTGCACCGCTGAGTATGAACATGTTAACGGGCTCGCTGGTCTTCACTTATCATAGTTTTATCCTTGTGGCAGGTTGACGCAGGAAGTGAGAACTGCGTATCGGGGCCTTTCGGCATTTCGCCGTACGCCGCTGTGGGGCGCTGCACTGCACAATTCCTATTGTGTGGTTTATTTTCATATGTCTAAGGAAGCATCGCTGTCATGTATGTGTAGTGAATGTGGATATTTACTTTTTTAACTAAATGTTCGCCAAATGTCTGGAATTGGCTCTATAGTGAGACGTTCCAAATACACGCGTAATATTTCTCGTGTTTCCCGGTTCTCATTCGCCGACGGGTTTGGTTTGAAGCCCCCCTTTAATAAAGTTCGTGCCCGGCGCCTGTGTCGCCCCGGGGCGGGATGTGCTTGGCGACCCCCCCGGCTTCGCAGAGAGAGGGGGGGCGTACAGCGGCGTGTCCGCCATCCGTCTTCGGTCTATGTGAGATCGGTGGTGGCGCAGCGGCGCCTCGGATGGCAGCCTGGTTTGCGGGGGGGGGGGGGGTGTAACTGTAAAGTAAAAAAAAAAAAAAAAAAAAACTCCCTCCGGTTTCAGGTGTACCGACTACATCGTGGCCAGTCTTTAATTCTTCCTAATAAAGCCTAAGCGGCTCAACCCCCCCCCCGATACATTTATCCAGGTATATTTGTCCCGATCGATAACACTGTTTGCCATTAACGATGTTGAAAACACCTCTCTTGTTATATTTCAATAACGTTTTACGGAATAAAACGATGAAAGAGAGGAGTAATTAACAACCGGTTGTTACTGTCCTGGTCTCATATTATTGCTTATGTTTAGTCATAAAATGAGGCTTCCTGGGGTATGATCATGTCTGGTACCTTTCGGGAAATAATATCATGCAACTCCTTGTCCCCGGGCGTCCTAAATGACGAAGGGTGGAGAACATTGGGGAACGAAGAACAGCTATCGGTAATATATCGAAACAAATAGGTGTCATGACATAAAAAAAAATCTGCAGAAATTACATCTGCAGACGTCAATCTAGCACTTTTTTGTGCCGCTGTACAAGTTATTTAACCCGGTGATGCTGCGATGATTATATTTATGGCTTCTGTGGTTATTACAGATGCAGAAATTAGCAGCGTTACCAGTTATAATAGCGCCACCGATTTTTACCAGATTAACTTGTGGAGATAAGCTGCTTTTAGGCGGATGAGTTGGCGGATGCCGCGGGTAAGAATGTGCGCAAAGGGATAACTCCGTAATACCACCTTAAATGACCGCCGCACGGCCTATTAGGCAGCAGCGTCTCATCGTCCGGCTCCACCTTAAGCGCACGATGTGGAGACGCAGGCGTACAGCGGGGCTTCCGCCTCATTTCCAGCCGGGCTCGGAGCGGATCGGAGCGGCGGCGCCACTTCGGAGACGGCGGGACCTGACCGAACCCGCCCAGCACCATGTCCGAACCCAAGTATCGCGACTGGATTCTGGAGACTATCGACTCCCTCCGCTCCAGAAAAGCCCGACCGGACCTGGAGAGGATATGCCGGATGGTTCGGAGGCGGTACGGGTCGGACCCGGACCGGACCCGTTCGGAACTGGAGAAACTGATCCAGGAGCAGACGGTACTGAAAGTTAGCTACAAGGGCTCGATCTCGTACCGGAACGCTGCCAAGGTGCACAGAAAGAGCCGCAAGAAACCAGAAGCGCTCGGGGAGCGAAGCAAGCATGCCGGCGGTGCGCAGGGTCCGGCGGGCGGCGAGGAGACCGGCTGCCCCACCGAACCGCCCGAGCCGAAGCGCTGCTCTGACCTCCAGCCCAACATCCCGGCCATCCCCGGCCAGAAGGACGGGGCGCCGGCGGTGCCGGTTAGCGGAAACGGCTGCTTGGGCTGCGGCGCGGCGCTTTGCGGGAGTCAGGCTGCCGGTGCGCAGCGAGACAAGAAGGCGGCGCCGGCGGGGGGCAGCGGCTCCGCGGCCGGCCGGGACCCATGCACCGGCAGCAGCAATGGGAGTGACGCCCCCGGCAAGATCAGGGCAAGCCGCGGCTTGGAAGGGGGCTCGTCCGGCCAGGGGGGCAGCGCCGACAAGGAAAGAAGAAGTTGCACGCTGACAAACAGCAGCCGCCTTCTGAGGCGCAAACGGCGGGCATCCCTGAAGCCCCGGCTGCGCGTCGGCAGGAGAGCCGCGCCGGATGCCGGCAGCCCCGACCTGGGCGACCGCCTGGTGGCGTCCGTCCGGTCCTTGGCTGAGAAGAACCGGGGTGCCGTGGCCCGGGGCCACCCGCCGCTGGGCTTGAAGGAGATCCTGGGCTTCCTGGGTTCGCAGGAGAAGCTGACCCGCAGCAAAGTCCGAGCGGTGCTGGAGAGGGAGCTGGCGAAGGGCCGCCTGCGCAGGACCCGCTTCGGGAGCATCACGCTGCCGGTGCGCGGCGTGGGGGCGAAGCCGAAGCCCCCCGCCCGGCTGCAGGAGCGGCGCACGCCGGCGGCCCAGAAGGTGACCCGGCGTCGGCGGTGTGGCCCCTTCCCTCCGCTATAAAGGGCGGTATAGTGCGCTGCCCCCCCGGTCACATGCGCAAGGCTGCCCGTTAACGTCCGGCGAAAGTTAGGCGATCGCGGGCGGACCTGAGGCACGATGCAGAGGCTCCGGCTGTGTCTCAGCCGCTTAGATCCCCGTCGTGCATCTTCATGTGTTACTGGTGAAGCGCAGACGAGCTGTGTGCGACTTTAAAAAACTGTTCTAAATTTTGGAATATATATATATATATATATAGCAAATATAAGATTCATTGATGAAAACGAAGCAGCATTATATCTAAAATAATTCACACTAAGTTAGGTCAGTGAAATGTTCCGGTGATGGCAGGGAGTGCCGCTTGCGCTCCCGTCGGTCTTCAGCATTTTCACATGTCGTTCTCCTGCTCTGCCTTGAGGTGGCGCTGAAGGAGGAGCAGCCCGTGGACAGCAGTCAGCAGAAACAGGAAGAGGAGGAGGAGGCGCACCGTGAGGAGGCCCAGGCAGGAGGTGATGGCGGCCCTCTGTCGCCTGCCGAAGAGGTCGGGGGGGCGGCTCTGGGCCAGGCTCTCGGGTCGCCTCGGCCGCCGCACCCCGACGGCGCGGCCCACACCCCAGGGCCCCGCCCAGACGCTGCCCCCGTGCAGGTGGAGAGGCCGCCGCCTCTGTGCTCTACACCGCCCCCCAGCTGCACAGCCTCGAAGCAGGAGGAGTACGGCCTGGAAATCTGCCCCCGTGACCTCTGCCCTGGAGAGGAAGCATGCAGAGAGCCCCCAGCTGACACAGGTACACAGGGTACGTGTCTGTGTTTGTGTCTGTGTGTGAGCAGGGTCTTCAGGCGACGTAGGGGAGATTCAGCTGAACCCTCCCATAGCAACAGAAAACAAATTTTGTCAATTCATTAATATTAAAAATGAAAATCATTTTCAGTAGTACAGGGTACTGATCAGCTAGAAAAGTACCGTAAATAACTGTTATGTCATGGAAATACCACCAGAGGTTTTTCTTTTCTTACTCTCCGTTTTGCACCTTCTATCAAACGGCGCCCTAGGCGATCGCCTACATTGCCTATAGGGCAGGCTGGCCCTGGGTGTATGAGAGAGAGAGCGATGCTGTGAGATGTGTCACTGCACAGGCTCGTGTTGTATGTGTGCCACATGGTGGCAATGTCCTGTGTGTCCTGTGGGGCTTTGTCACATGGAGAGGAGCAGCAGCATTAACATCATCGTCGACTTTGAAAGATCTCATTGAACTGAAGGACTGACGCAGTGTGACTGACGCAGTGTGGGGTCACCACTGGGCCCCAGAGCAGGGCCCTTAGCCCCAGTCACTTCAGGGACACTGTCCGACCCTCGTGAAACTTTGTCGCTGGAGCGTCAGCTCACCCTGGGCCTCCCGCTCTGCAGATTCAGTGGGCACTCGGATCTGTACTGAAAACGCCCCCCTTGGCCTTCTTCCAAAGCCCGGCCCATCGTTTGGGGTTCTCGCTGGTGAGCGTGGACATGGTACCTGTGACTACCAGTGTGTGACTCCTGCCCTGTGGATGGAGGCATCAGATCTCCTTCAAGGCTTAGTGTGCCTTTGCCTTGAGCGAGAATAGATGTGAGGCACTACCGGACCATGCCGCCACTCCACGCAAAGGCCAGCTGGGCCTGTCCGCGGTGCACGATGAGTGATATGATGCTCAGTGATGGAGCGCTCCAGGTGGTGTGGCCGTGCTGCAGCCCTGCCTCCCCCCGCTCAGTCTGGGGGGCAGGGAGTTACCTGCACATCAGCCCTCATGGAATATGTGCGAAGGGCTCAAGTGTCAAATTTCACATAGAAAGTGCTCTGTAATTAAACTGTGTTGTAGGATTACTGGTACGTATTTTTGTGACTGCAGTCAGTGCAGGTGTGCAGTGACATTAAGTTAATTGTGCGGTTCAGCAGCTTAAGCCTCCATGCCTGTGATCGGAAGGTTGCTGGTTCCAGCCCAGCTTCGGCGGAATAGTCACATGGCTGTGGGCCTTTGACGAGGCCCTAATCCCCCAGCTCCGTGGTCGCTGCCCTTCACTGCCTGGCTCGCCTTACCTATGTGTCTGTGTGTCAAGGACGGGGAAGGAAAGGAGAGAATTTCCCCACGGGGATCAATAAAGTGTATTATTAATATTATTATTATTATAACTAACATTATTATTATTATTATTGTTTTTATTATTATAGAGAATGTCCATTACCAGAAGGTTTATCTAGAGAAGGAGATTCATGGGTTGTGTTGGAAGCATGGTACGTTACAGGGAAGTGGATTGGACTTGGCGCATAGCACGGCCTGCGGTCTTCGTCCAAATGTCCGTCTGTAACTCAGGGTGATGGCAAAGAGACAGCAGGGTGACAGAACCTCTCCTCTACCAACAGGGGGCCCCCAAGGTGGGGAGTCACCACAGCCTGTGTCCCCACAAGCCCCAGGAGAGGAGGAGGGAACAGAGGGGAGAGTGGTGAGCCCCATGCAAATGGCTTCAGATGCACAGGTAACCACTGCCTGCAGCCCCCTCTTCGGAGCATGCGGGAGGCCATCCCACCTGACAGGGCCTCGCTGCAGAGACCTTTCCCTGTTTGTTCACCAGGGGGCAGCACTGGCTGATGGAGGAAGCATCTCACCGCGACTTCCAGCTCAGGCTTGTGAGTCCGGATCTTATGCCGCTGCCATCGGGGGGGGGGGGGAGGCATGATCTTAGTCTCACAGGCCCCATCTGTGTCCCTCCCAGGTTCCGGATGCAGGGTGGAGACGGGCGTGGCATCCTGCCTGCTGACCCCCACAGCCTCCCCGCCAGAGTCCGGTGCCGTAGAGGAGCGGACCATCAATGGAGCTGTGTAAGAATGTGGGGGTGTGGGTCTGGGGGACACGGTAGCTTAGCAAATGAATACTGTGATCTCCCAGTGGAGGGAAGCCCTGCGAAGATCAGCAGCACACAGCATCCTCAGCTTCATGCCAGCTGCCTTCAGAGATACGCAGTCGGCCTCGTTTGGCCCTCGTGGATATGGGGAGTTTCTGATCTGCAGGTCGTTGGCATTAAACTGTGACCCCAGAGAGCCTGTGCCGTCGGCTCCCAGGGCAAACCTGTGTCGTCACCTCCCAGGGCAAACCTGCAGCCCAACATTACAGTTTCTTTGAAACTATAGGCTATTTTTACAAAACTCTACACACTCACCACAAAACCTTATACCAAATCGGCAAAACATTACACATTTCAGTTCTTGCAAAACCCTTCAGACTTTTAAAACATTTTCTCATCAATACAGTGCACACAAACCATCATTTAAATTTGTACACGAAGCACCAGCTACACACTGACGGTATAAATGACAAACACTTGTGGCTTTAGCTTTTCCTGTGTGCACAGTTTGCAACAAAGTGCTATCACACATGAAGTAAACACAATCGCACAGGTATTCCAGTGTGTAAAGTATGGAGGTGTATTCTGAACATACCACACTTTCAATACAAATAACGGGATAAACATTTATTTTTTACGAGGGGAGATTGAGTGTCATGAAAAGTGGGGGAACCGTGAACCAATTGCAGACCACAGCAGTCCGGTGGAAACAAGTATTGTCCCAGATAACCTACCTGGGCTGCTCCGGGCCCCGGTCATTAGGAATGAGTCTGTTGTGGAGGGTGTCCTGAAAGGTGATAGTGTGTGCAGTGTTGTATGGAACTACGACTGCATGATGGTGAAGGACAGTGAGACAATGTAGCCCAGTACGAAAAGATGGGGATCAGCACCATACACTTCCTCTGGGGTGAGCAGTAGGCCTCTTACACCAAACACTGGTTTTCCTGCAGTTCTGTAACAACATTTGAATGGCTTTAGTGATGGATCTTCTCATTATGAAAGTACAGTACATGTTACTTTACCAGTAGGGCTACAGTACTTACAGTGACATACGGATTCTCATTTCGAAATGTCCGCATGATCCCTGCGACGGCATAGCGGCTCAGATTTGGTTGAAGCTGTGGCCCAGCCTCCCTCATGCTCATCCCATGGTCGACAACATGGTCAACCACAGTCGCTCTGATTTCTTCTGATTTCTCCCCTCCTCTTCCTCTTCCCCATGCTCTCCTTCTCCCCCATCCTACTTCACCTCTTCCTTCTACTCCTCGTCTTCTTACTTCATCTCTTCCTCCTCTAGTTCTCATCGCTCTCTGTCCAATGTTGGCCTCCATTACTGTCCAAACCAAACGTTTACCTGTATCCCATTTATAGTGCTGAAGGTCTGATTTTTAAGCTAATTAATTATTTATATGTTTTTGCATGTGTCAGTGTGGAAAGGCAACTGGCAAAATACTGTAGGAATGTGGAGACCAGTGTAAAGTAAAGCAGTGTGGAGACCAGTGTAAAGCAGTGAGTTGTGCTAAGACTTTTCCAAAAAGTGTGTTATAAAATTACAAACTAAGTGTAAAGCAGAGAATGTGCATTTAGTTTGGCAGACTTGGTAAATGCATCGGCTACACATGTTAATGGCTTCAGAGACTGTTGGTACACCTTTTTTTCTGAATGATTAAACACTATGTATGTGTTCCATCTCTCCAGCTTAGTGAAGATGGAGAAAAGCTCCCAGAACCTGGTGGAGTGGACTGTGGCGGATGTGGCCAGCTACTTCATTGCCGCTGGCTTTCCGGAACAAGCCGCAGCCTTCAGGACGCAGGTATGCCTTGCAGTCGGGCCACAGCGGCAGTGGCGAGAGCATGCAGCATGTTCTGTCGCACGTGAGATGTGAATTATACACCAGTAGGGGGAAGAGTTAACAGAAAAAAACTGCAAAGTGGGTTTTAGTCATTCCTGGTGCCTGGCATTGACTGTCACTGGGGACACTGGAAAGGTGCTCTTTGTCACATCTGGATATAAATACTTCTGGATGATGCAACACAGAAGGAGCCCATGAAATCAGATCCCGAAGCAGATCCGGTGCCCTTTTGTCCTGTATGGTCTTCTCTAAATCCTGAACCGGTTCTCCACCAGGGGGCAGATGGCACCTCCCTGGGCGACCCCGTGTAAAGTGTCTGGTCCAGGCTGGTGTTATCACGTTCATGTCCATGTTGTGAGTTCAGGGCTGTCCCGCAAAAGCAGGCCAACGGATGGAGACTATAGGTCTCTGGGCCTGATGCTGGTGAGCTCGGGTCTCAGATTTAGGCCAGTTTCATAATGCACTGGCCAGGTTCAGGTCGGGCTCATTGTAGAGAGAGAGAGGTAATGAGCTTGCACTGATACAGTGAGAGGTAAGGAGCATGCTTTAGTTTAGTTTATAGTTTATTTGACATGGACAGTGCACATTAATAAACATAAAATGTAAATGTACCAGAATTAGCCAAAATGGCTATTTTACATCTGTTGTCCATGGACCGATGGTAACAGGTCATGCACTGATACAGTGAGAGGTAAGGAGCATGCACTGATACAGTGAGAGGTAAGGAGCATGCACTGATTACAGCGCGTTGCCGCACCCACCACACCACAAACCACCTCAGGGATGAGAACCTGAGTGCAGCCATGTGGTGGGTGATACCTCACCACCACACCAGTCCAAATGGACCAGTGTGAGGTTTTTTTGTGATAGCAGTCACAGGTTAAGGGCCTTGTTCAAGAGCCCAACGGAGTAGGATCACTCTGGGCACTCATGGGATTTGAACCGGAGACCTTCCAGATGCTGGCACAGATCCCTAGCCTCAGAGCCACCACTCCATTGTAGCATCATGACTTTATTTGGATTTTGTTTATTTGGACTGCGTTAAAAGCCTAAGTATTCTTTTGAATCATTGCATTAGTGTGCAAGACTAGTGTGCCTATGTGGTTGTTATTCGCATCTGTGTTTGAGTTTATGCAGCATCACATTGTAAAAGCTGGATTCATTTGGGTTGGGGCAGAAAGATTCTATAATTGTAGGGGCTGGGGCTGACATTTGAGGCCTGTGCAGGGATCTCAGCAGGACAGGGCAGCTGTCTCATCTGTGGGTCACATGCTGGAAATTCTGGTATTCAGAGGCAAACATTTAGGTTCCTCCCCACTGTGCCCATCTATGGGAGTCCCACTAACGTGTGTGGAGACTCCTCACCTCAGGGCTTGCATGAGTGTCGCTGGTCATGGGAGGTGTAGTCCAAACTTTTCGTTGCACTCTGTCTGCTGGTGGGGTGATCCTCTTTGCGTTTACACCCACAGGAAATCGATGGGAAGTCCCTCCTCCTCATGCAGCGCAACGATGTGCTGACCGGACTGTCCATCAGACTGGGCCCCGCCCTCAAGATATACGAGCGACACATAAAGGTGCTGCAGAGGACCCACTTCCAGGATGACAGCGCCCTATGCTGACCGGACAGAGGGAGACGCACATACGCCTGGAGGCAGCCCAGTCTGCCGGTACATGGACACATGCACACAGGGGCGTGTGCACACACGTCTCGCATGCGACGGCAGACACATTCACCCATGCGCACACATGGACATGGCGATGCTGGGGGGCCCTGCTGGCCCACGTTCAACCCGGGTCATGGAGCACAAGCCGGCGTGAAACCGGTGGTAGCACATGGTCACGCTTCTGCCCTGAGTCCACAACCTCACACCAAGTGAGTGCTACTTCCATCCTGGGGGGTGCAATACCCCCGAGGAACCTCCCCCCCCAGTTGTCGTTCCAGCTGCTGACACCAGCAAGCACCTCCTCTTTCCCCATGATTGAGGAATGTTCCACCCCCTTCCAGAACAATCCAGCCCCAACCGCATACCCTGTGGATTATAGCTGACTCATGGAACTGAAAAAAACTGTCCATCCAGTTTTATACTAGTGCTGTTTTTATATGCTGACTGTATGTCTGTGCAGACTGTTGTTTTGGTAGGGAAGGCTGACGGGGGGGG
>JAODKC010000095.1:825422-836146 GCA_026777985.1 Mormyrops attenuatus
CGCAAGCTAAAACCCTGGGTTCCTTTAAATCTGAGCTAGATAAGATTTTAACAACTCTGAGCTATTAGTTAGGTTCTGATGGGCCGAATGGCCTCCTCTCGTTTGTAAATTTCTTATGTTCTTAAAAAGTCAGGTATGAAGACCAGATGTGCAGCAACATGACTAAAGGGGTTTGCCGGCATCGTCCTGGTTTTCTGCATGAACAGCTGACAGCACATCAAAGGTGGTTCCCCAGTATAACCAGTATAGAGCCAGGAAATCACAGATTTAATCAGGGCACTTAATAGTTCAACCAACCCTGAATTTCTCACTTTCTTTGCTTTATCTTTATCACCTTTAGCTAAAAAAACAAGACGTTTCTTTGGGTAAAATCATGTTAGTACTCTTCAGTACGCCAAAAGACAGCAAAATGACAAGTTTTAATTAAATCCTCACATGTTATGTCACCTTTACATGGGGGTTCATCCTTGTGGGGACCGTCTTCTGAGTAGTTACAGCTGATGCTGACCCCACCTCCCTCATGTCCTGTCACCTTAGTGGAGTTTGCATCAGGCCAAGCTGTCAATCAAAGGAGAGGAGTTTAGTCTTTAATACAAACTGGAATAAAGCGCCTTTCAGAGGCAGCACGACGGTGCTGAGCGTCACTTTGTTCACACAGAGGGTCACACACTCAGCACTCACCTCGCAGGAGGCAGATGATGACAAGCAGGTACCTCATGCTGATCTGCAGCCCCCAGTTACCCCCGCGTCCCCCGGTAAATGTGTGTCACTCTCTGCCTCTGTGTTCCTTCCTTCTGATTAATTACTCTGAGCCGCTTCTCGCAGCACCTCTCCTATCGATGGTCTGCAGATGATGTCTGACAAACTGCAGCTTTATCCTCTTCCTTCCTCTCTCTGTTTCCCTGTCCTTATCACTGGGATTCACCCCATCCTGCGCTTATTGATACAGCGACACCATGTGGCTGCACTGAGAATGGCAAAGCAGCTGAGAAGCGGACACTCTCCAGTCTCTAAGGGCGTATTCACACTAGCCAATCTGTACCATGCCCGAGCACGTTTGAGCCCGAAGTCCAGTTCATTTGATTGGTGTGCAGAGCTTCGGTTCAGCGCTAATTTAACACCCCTGATACAGATAATCAGGCCCTTCAGTAGCCTCTCAGTATTAGAGTCAGCTAAGCTGGCTAATACTGAGATATTACTGTTGCTATTTGGACATGTTACCACATGTTACCACTGTGTTCATTTTCACATTGCTTTTGACACTGAGCCTTTAACATTTCACATCCTTATCAGAATATTTTACCTTCTTTAAAATATGTAGGTATGTTATTTTGATAAAATATGACAGCCCGATAGATGTAGGAAACAATCGGTATGCCATTGTGATAAAATATGCGATAATTTGTCAGGACTCCGGTACTTAAAAAATGCAATAACGAACAGCTTTGGAAAATGCGGTATCAGTACCCTGTGAATTCCTATCATGGGGGCGGGGCATGGTGCAGGCAGGAAAGAAGGTGGACGATCCACTGACGGCTCCAGGAACACAATGGAGTTTATTAAACAGAAACAAAAACACACTAGGACAGCACTTTCCTACCTTTGTTTTCTTCAACAAAAAAAGTTGTCTGGTGATGACGAAAGCGTGCAGAGCCAGGATGGTAAAGTGAACGCAGACCAGCGTGGGAATGGTGGGGGGGGATTTTACTCAGGCACGGTACAAGGCAACTTGGCCATGTGTGAGTACACCCTTAGTCTCGAAGTATGTAAGTGACAGTAAACCACCAGTAACAGAAGCATAAGGACCTCTTTTATAGATAATCATTTTCCAAGCCTAAAACGAACCCACACATCTGTTTCCTGCCCGTTTATTCAAGTGTGGCCTTTTATACACATGACACCCCCGCCCAAGATGTCTGATAACACTCCTGAGCACTTAAAATTTCGCACAGACCTGTTCAGTGCTCAGATCTCTGTTGGCCAAATTAGATATAATTATAAATGCTAAGTTACCATTACTAATAAAGCGATCTGAATGAGCTGACAGCTATATATCAGGCAGAAGCAGAAATTTCAGCTCTTACCATTAATAACCTCCAGGTGAAATTCTGTTTCGGTCTTTTGTGCTCCACACTGGAATTTCCCAGCATCCTCCAGCAATCAGCAATAAACACAAGGAACAGCTGCTCAAAGGTGTTGCCATAGAAAGCAAATCTTTCTTGCGAAACCCAGATATTCTTTTCCCTGGACATTTTAAAATCCACACAACCAAGAGGGTCCACCTTGCAGAGGTATTTATCTTCATCTTTGTGTTTGCTTGAGTATTTACACCTGATGCTGACTGCTCCTCCCACATGTCCTGTCACCTTGATGGACTCCATGAAACACCAAGCTATTGATTATGAGAGAGGAAGGAGTATTTACTACGAACATTACAGCAACTCCACTGGAATACGCAGAGACACTGACCACTAGTTGAATGTCAGTTACAATGAGTCTTGTTGAAGTGTAAGGATGACCCAGATCTTACCCAGCAGCAGGCAAATCGTGGCAATAAGAAGGTTCATCAGCTTAACCTGAAGCTCTTACTTATTCCAGTCACTCCTAGTTGCTCATCGTTCTCTCGCAGTGATTTTTAAATCAACATATAAAGAACAGTGGCCCCGCCCACTTGATCATCTTCCGGAGATGCAGTGCAGCAGAGCATCGGTGTGAGTGTCACATAGCTAACGTGTAAACATACGAGAAAATGCCAAACACTAATTGTAAATCTGACTGGAAATATAACTTAACAATGCAAGTTTTGTCTGATGCATTTACGTGTTGTTAAGGGTCTTTGTCAGATCTCTGCCCCAGACCAAGTACTCATCCTCAAAACAAAGACCGAGTTCTTGCTTGACTTTTCTGGCATCTGTCATAGTTTTACTAATTTATGTTTGCATGTATCATTTTCAATCATGTTGCATCTCTTTTTTATTATTTATCCAGTTGAGGTGCCCAGTTGGGGTTGGGTGCTGTCACTCTGCACTGGCCAGTCCCACCTTGGCCAGTCAAGAATTCGCCTCCTAGATTGACCTTCTATAGAAGGACTCTTTGGTGGGTGATGGACAGTACCGTTGTTTTTCTGGATACATATATCGTAGTAAAATTTTGGTTGTCTTTCTACGGACTCCTTGACCGTTTGTCTCCAGCCCTTCACTCGCAATTCTGGGTGGTAACAACCCACAACTCAACCCTACAGCAGACTCCACTCATGCCTCACAATATCAATAATATTAATTGCAATTATATCTAATTGAATTGAAATATCATTCATTTTGATGTCCCATGTGCCCGCGCCGTGCAGTTAGCTGCTCCAATCAGAAACACCTGTGTGATGATTCCCTTTATAAGGCCGTCTGCCCTCACACTCAGTGTTGATTCGATTGTTGTTTCGATGTCACAACTGAGTTCTCATGTCTTCCGTCCATCCCTGACCTTCCTTCAAAGTTCCAGTCCTGTCTCATCCCCATCTCCTTCAGATCATCCCTGTGTTACCAGCTCCTGTTTCTTGTGTTCGTGTAGGACTGACACCCCCGGGCTACCAGTTCCTTTGTATCCATGACCCTGACTCTGAGATCAGCCTGATGATTTAATCACTGTTTGCCTGTTTCTCGAATAAATCCCCAGTTATGCGCGTTTCGGTCTCTGCGATTACATGAGCCTAAAAAGCACAGTGCTGCATAGGCCAAGCTAAAAGAGGGACTAGACTCAAAACTTCTGTCGATGAGCATAAAAACTTCAGATTTGCAGTGTAATGTGCGTTTATCCAAAGCATCCACTATGGCATACAGTATGTTAAATGCACATCATAGGCATGAAAGGTTATAAAAGGGAGCAATGCCGCGCATTTGTAAGGCCCTGTCACACATTAGCTTAATACCTTATGTATGCATGTCTTCCCACCAATGAACCACAGTCCTGCTGCACATACCATGCCTTGAATGAAGAGGCGTCCTTCATGCCTTACCTTTTCATGATAGTGATGTATCAGTAATGTGGAGCTACAGCGGCAGCCAGGCAGAATGAGTGTGAGTCCCTAGCCTCTGTCTGAGTCCCTAGCCTCTGTCTGAGTCCCTAGCCTCTGTCTGAGTCCCTAGCCTCTATCTGAGTCCCTAGCTTCTATCTGAGTCCCTAGCCTCTGTCTGAGTCCCTAGCTTCTATCTGAGTCCCTAGCTTCTATCTGAGTCCCTAGCCTCTATCTGAGTCCCTAGCTTCTATCTGAGTCCCTAGCCTCTATCTGAGTCCTTAGCCTATATCTGAGTCCCTGAAGAAGTGTTTTCTCAATGCTGTTTACCTCTACAGAAATGAATTTAACTGAACAGGTCACATGAATTAGAAATGCCACCGCTTTGTGAATGCTCATGTAGGAAGAGGAACTCTAAAAGCATTCAGGACTAAGTTGTTTAGAACTTACTTGGGTGACACAGATGATCACTGTCTCGGGGAGGACTTCTTTATCTGGGACAACAAAGTCAAAGTGATTGCAAGAATTCTGCGAGCTATGATATGTGGCCTAGTTGTGATGAATGGACTACATGTTAAGACCCAGTCTGCTGGATTGTGGTTGGTAGGTACATAATATCTGTTCATCATTCTGTCAGGAACACAGTTGTGTACATAAAGGTCTTATAAGGAGAATGCAAAGGCAGAGGCCATGAAAGTGTGTTCCGTGGTTCATAATCTGCTCTCTGCTCTTTACAGCTTTCTGCTCCATAGTAGGACTCTGATAGACAAGAAACCGTCCATAGAATCCTTCCACTGTATGTGTGTTATGTGTACGTTAGAATTCACAGCAAGGCCCAGAAATCGATAGAACAAGCGTTTCAAATAGCCCATGACTGACTTCTTTTCTACCTTTTCACACTGTATAAAACTACAAGCCTAATTAAGCCTAATTCTTCATCACATGGGGGTTTTCATCAGTCAATCATTACCAAAAGTACCTCTCCTGTGTGGGTTCACACTCAGCCTGGATCTTACCCCAGGAAATACAGGGCGCCGTGGATGAAATGACAGTCCATCACAAGGTTCACACACTCATCTGTATTTGGACAATAGGAGGAAAGCAGAGTATCTGGAAGAAACCTGCGAAGCCCCCACGAACACCAAAACACCCCCCCTCCACACACACACACACACACACACACACACGTTAGGTTCTCAACCCTAGAGGCAGAGTTGTGGTACTTGAGTCTGGTCTTGAGACCATATATGATTTTATCACACACACGGGTGAATTTTTATTCTGTCTTGACTTGCACTCGAACATTTGTGACTGAAGAAATCTCCCATCCATCCATCCATCCATCCAGGGCCAGAGTGGGACTCATTTTCAGCCCCGGAGTTTCATGCCTCAGACCGGCCCACTTTAGATCACGATCTATTATTTCAAAATCATTTAATTATAACCCTACATGTTAAGTCTAATAGCGCACTGTTATGTAAAGCCTTGTAATTCAGTGTATTTTTCATTTCAATTCAGTGCAAGTAAGGTTTCCTTCATAATGTAGATTTATTTCAAGGTGCCATTAGCCTATATCTGAGTCTCTGGCCAATGTCAGCGTCCCTGGCCAATGTCAGCATCCCTGGCCAATGTCAGTGTCCCTAGCCTATATCTGAGTCCCTGGCCTATGTCAGTGTCCCTGGCCAATGTCAGTGTCCCTGGCCAATGTCAGTGTCCCTGGCCAATGTTAGCGTCCCTGGCCAATGTCAGTGTCCCTAGCCTATGTCAGTGTCCCTGGCCTATGTCAGCGTCCCTAACCTATATCTGAGTCCCTGGCCAATGTCAGTGTCCCTGGCCAATGTCAGTGTCCTTAACCTATATCTGAGTCCCTGGTCTATATCTGAGTCCCTGGCCAATGTAAGCATCCCTGGCCAATGTTAGCGTCCCTAGCCTATGTCAGTGTCCCTGGCCTATATCTGAGTCCCTGGCCAATGTCAGCATCCCTGGCCAATGTCAGTGTCCCTGGCCAATGTCAGCGTCCCTGACCAATGTCAGTGTCCCTAGCCTACTGTATATCTGAGTCCTTGGCCTATATCTAAGTTCCTGGCCAATGTCAGTGTCCCTAACCTACTGTATATCTAAGTTCCTGACCAATGTCAGTGTCCCTAGCTTACTGTATATCTGGGTCCCTGGCCTATATCTAAGTTCCTGACCAATGTCAGCGTCCCTAGCCTACTGTATATCTGAGTCCCTGGCCTATATCTAAGTTCCTGACCAATGTTAGTGTCCCAAGCCTACTGTATATCTGAGTTCCTGGCCCATGTCTGCAGCCTGTATGCCGCTTTAAAGACCCCACCCCCTTGAGTTTAATAGCTTTAATGCCCCTCATCATGTCTGCCAAGTAAACAATTATCTGGTAGAATGACACTGAATGACAGAGCTGTACCTCGGCTGTTACTGAACAGCACCATCTGCTGGTGAAGTGTATAGCCTACATGTGCAGTGACATCCCATGTGCTGCACCTGGGTTTTAGAGATTAAAATGATTTTAAATGATTTTAACCAAGGTTTGTTAGCGTTTGGACTTGTTAGCTGACTACATTTCAAAATTCAAGATTCAAGAAGTTTATTTCTCACATGCACAGTTATACACACACAACATGCACTGAAATGTAACTCGAATCACTCCAGAGATTCTGTGTTGGTTTAAATAAAAACAGATAAAGACTAAAAATATAATAGTTTGAATATAACAAATAGATGAATAACTAATAAGTAATATGTACTTTAAATAAACAATATGTACTCAAATCACTAAGATTTTGTGCAGGTTAATTAAGATATTGTGACAGTACAGGACGAAATCCACGGGCAGCATGGTTTACACGAGTCTGCTTTTACAGTACAGGACGAAATCCACGGCCAGCATGGTTTACACGAGTCTGCTTTTACAGTACAGGACGAAATCCACGGCCAGCATGCTTTACACGAGTCTGCTTCTTTGTTTTATTCAGTAACAACGCTCACAAAAATTAACAGAAATATTTCTTAAAAATCTGTTGCCAATCAATCTTATGATTGAAACATTACTGTACCCCCCTACTAACCATTTCTTGTGAAGTAGTGCATGTAAATCTCCAGTACAAAATATGTAAAGGAGTACAGATAAAATGTTTAAGTAGTAATTAACCAAACTTATAACCAAAGTATATAAGTTTGAAGACATCTAATTTGTATACATTTTACTGTGTTAAAGCCACAGTAGCCTTATGTAGATTACACTTTTCTTCCTTCAGCGTAAAGTACAGTAACCCCTTCATATTTGCGCATTTGACAACCATCTGAGTCCATGCATAATCACATACTTCAATAAATACTATTTAATACTTTTGATATCTTTAAAATTACTGTAAAATGTAGAGAATACTACAAGTAACCTTTCAATAGGGAGGTGTGCCCAGACTTTTGACTGGTATTGTATACTGAAATAAAGGTCTTCTCTAAATGACGCTCTTACTTGCTATTATTCATCAGTCATCAATAGTTATAACTGTGGGCCTAGAACCCATTTTCTACTATAAAAAGGCTTGTTTATGCTCCTGTATTTTCACCACCTGCCACTCCGCAGCAATGTGTCACTTTCCTTCTATCCTTCCAAAGTAAAATCGCCTTTCCCTAACCCTACCCGTACTACCGTACCAGGCTTTCCCCCTGAATATTCAATTATTTAGTTTTCAGATTTTTTCTATACTACTGCCTCCTATGTCATAGAGTTAAACGATCCAGTTCTACCTCCTCCCAGTTAGACACTGCTCTAACCTGTCTGCTAAAGATCTATCTCATTTGATATACAGACCTCTACTGTCAGGCACTGTTGAAATAGACCTAAAAACTGCTGCAGTTACTCCAGTTCGCAAGAAGCCTCGTCTGGATCCAATTCATCTAGATAACTCTCAGTCAATCTCTAACTGACCGCTCTCCTTCAAAATCCTGCCCAGTTGCATGGTCATTTAGTGTCACACAGCTGATTCATTGCCAGTCTGCTTTGCATTCGCTCCCCAGTATTGAGACTGAACTCCTTGGGTTTCCGAATGACCTTTTCTTGGCAGCTGACAATGAGGCCGTCAGAATTCCTCTTTTGGTTATAAGCTCTGATTTTGATGCACTGATTTTATCACAATACATTTATGGACATCTTTCACTGATTGGCATTATCAGTCCTGCACTCTCCTCAGTTTATCTCATACCTCTCTGATCGATAGCAGTTCATAAGCATTTATAAATACAAATCACACACTGCCTCTGTTACACAATGTGTTCCACAAAGTTCAGTTTTAGGCTCTTCATTATTTATATGTTAACTTGGATACTGTCAGGATCACTGGTTTTGTCCCAGTCTTTTGTGTCCCTTCCCTGTTTGGCCAGCAGGTGTCGCTGGCCATCCTGTCTTTCCTAGCCCCTTAATTGAATTATTAGTTTCATCTGTTGCCTGTTTTCCCTACCCATGTTAATTAGTCTCACCTGCCCTGTGTTAGTCTTAGTATTTAAGTTCCTGCCTCTGTTCATTTCCCTGTTGCTTCGTTGAATGTTAGTTGTTCATGTTTAGTCAAGCTTGTTGTATTTCGCCTGCCTGATCCTAGCTGTTTTAGTCTTAGTCTATTTGTTATTTGGTTACTGTTACTCCCCTTTTTGTTTTTGACCCCTCGTGGTCTGCTTTTGTTTTAATAGTGTCCCTAGTGTTTTTCCCCTTTTAATAAACCCCAGTGTTCCCCGAGTCGCAAGTGAATGGTCCACTCTCTGTTCCTGCCTGCACCGTGCCTCGCCCACGCCCCAAAACCACTCGTACCCGTGACAGATACGTAATTTGCTGTCATGGACTCGGTCTAACCCCAGTCCCAAAGGTGTGAAGCTATGATAACCACTGGGCAACCGTGCCTCCCTCAGAGACTTTAGATTGCTTTAGATTTTTGCGCTTTTCTCTTCTCTGTGATTTAAATGGCTTAATGTTAAGTAGTATGCTGTGTGGCTCTTGCTCCAATGCTAACTTGTAGTATTGTATTACTGCGCTTTTACAGATTTTTTTAAAGTGACCTTCAGTTTGAGAAAGGCGCTATATAAATTAAATGTACCGTCATTATTATCATTATGTTCAAACAAAAATCTTCTTGTCTATCTGGGGGAGTTTAGAAATTCAGAAGCGGAAACTGAAACCTGAACGAAGTGCGTGTTTAACTTTGCTCTAGTAAAACCGTTGCTGTGGTGCCCATCTGGGGGGCTTTCGTGCTAGTGGGGTGGATTGAGATTGACTCAAACTCTGACCTCTATTCTAACATACGCATTCAAACCAACTTCCTGTAAAGCTGCTGTAGTCGCTGCCTCTGATTCTGCAGAGACCTTAACCTGTTTTTCTTGTTTTAGATTTTTGCACTTGTCTTTCCTCTGTGAGTTAAATGAATCTTTTGCATGAAATGTTTTGTAGCATATTGTATAGCTCTCACGCCAATGATAACTTGCACATGCTCCTTGTCATTTTTTGGAAGCTCATTTTTACCCACCCTGACACTGACTGACATGCACATCCTTTCCAGTCTCACACACTGCAGTCTGTAGCTTTTTCAGGCTTGCCACTGATCTCAACACCTCTCACAAGTTTATTCCTCTTCCCTGCTTCTCAGCTTGGAGGGACAGCCAGAGGCAGGCAGTGTCTGTGTCTTACTGGTGCATTGTACAGCCTGTATAGAAACTTTTGCGAATATCAGCACTTTGCATGTCATGGACAGAAGAAAATCATTTTGTGGACGAAAAACATTTTGTGAGTGATACACAGTCATTTTGTGGATGAAATTTTGTCTTTTGCTGAGCCACGAAATGCATTTTGTCTTTGGCTGAGTCAGGACAGGTACGTAGTAGGCCGTGGGCAGAGGGGGGGGGTAGTACACTGCAATGCCCAGAAGGTGGAGCGCTGGCTTTGATTATGCAGACGTGTTTAATTATGTTTAACTTGAATTTAAAGAAAATACAAACAACTCCTGGGCTCATACTTTTCCTGTTGTATTTACACATTGGTGTCACAATTCTTTTCATTACACTTTTTATATTTTTAGCCAAGCCAATGAAAGATCTCAGCGCTGATTCTCTCCAGTTGTGGGCTATGTTACCATGCCATGACCATATTGGGCAAAATGAGTGCAAGGAAACTGCTTATAGTGATCATGGTTATGGTGATCAACTGCTTACATAGATCAAAAATCTGGGGACAGGGTGCTGCTGGTGGTCCTGCCGGCAGGCTTCCGGGCCTCCTTGGTTCAGGACTCGGCTCGTGCTGGGGTTGGGGGCTCCCTGTCCCGTATCCTCTGGTGGGGCCCCTCGCACCAGGGGCTGTTGTCCTGGTACTCCC
The DNA here is from genome assembly GCA_026777985.1 of Mormyrops attenuatus. NCBI lineage: Eukaryota > Metazoa > Chordata > Actinopteri > Osteoglossiformes > Mormyridae > Mormyrops > Mormyrops attenuatus. The sequence continues at coordinate 835,805 of JAODKC010000095.1, forward strand.
TTGCATGGTCCTCAGCGGGTTGGGCACGTGGTTGTCTCTTGGGTATGTGGCCGGGGCCCTCTTGGCTATGTGGCCGGGGCCCTCTTGGCTTGGTTCCCGGCGGTCTTGGCCGGGGGGATGTTGCTCTTGACCCCCACATGAACTACTAGCACATCCATGGACAAATCGTACACGCATACAAAGGTAGAGGCATACACACAACATTATCATCAGTTGCCAAATTGCAGTAGGTATGAATGGTGTGTGAGTCTATGGTATGTGTGAGTGAATGGTGTGTGAGTCTATGGTATGTGTGAGTGAATGGTGTGTGAGTCTATGGTATGTGTGAGTGAATGGTGTGTG
>JAODKC010000095.1:845638-858088 GCA_026777985.1 Mormyrops attenuatus
GGTGTGTATTGGTACAGCCCACTGTGTGAAGTGTTGTGAAAAAGTGGACATGGTATTGAGACAAGTGTGAAAATGATGGAAAAAACTGTAATATTGTTTGGATTGCTGTTTGATTTGTATTGCTATTCTGAAATATAGTAATATTACAATATTAGTAAATGGGGATTATTGTATAATTATAATATTATATAATAAAATGATCAGTAATATTAATAATTATTTATTAATACTCATAATTAACCGCAATATCAACATTAATATAGATGGAGGCATTACAGTACAATATAATAAAAGGCAGTATATATAGATCAAATTACAAAATACAGTAAAATACTGTTTTGTACTAGTACAGTATTGTTCTATTTACTGTAAATTGCATTACAGTACAATTACAGTGGTTTATTGTAAATCGAAATACAGCAACTTGCTGGCAAATGTACTACCAGTTACTTACTGTAAATATACAAGAAAAAAACATTTAGACTGTACATGGTCAATGTTCCAAAGAATGTTTATAGCAGGAGTATCAAACTGCAGTCCTGGAGGGCCGGAGCCCTGTGTAGCTTAGTTGTTTCCCTGTTCCACCACAAATGATTCAGCTCAACAGCTGTGTGGTAATTAGCACAAGAAGTTGAATCGGGTGTGTTAAACGAGGGGAAACCCAAAAATGTGCAGGGCTCTGGCCCCCCAGGACTGGAGTTTGACACCTGTGGTTTATAGCTTGGATACTTTTCCGAATTCTTAGGTTAGCAAAACCTAATTCGAAAGTATAAGGTCATTAAAAATGATCCAGTTCAAAGACAGGGGTAGCTAAACACCAAATGCCTCTAGCTGATGAATACTGATTTCATACAATCCAAATACTGCCAATGTAAACATGCATATTCCAGGTCTGCATTCTTCTTCAATTTTCTGAAATGCCATAATAAAAAAATTCGTTAATTCACGTGAATCTTTATTTAACTGACAAAAGTTCAAACAAATGTTTCAACAGTTTCACTAATATATGCCACAAAGTCAATGGTACCTTCACGTGTAACTCACCCATGCCATGGGCGCCGATGCACCCCCATACCTTCACGTGTAACTCAGCCATGCCATGAGCGCCGATGCACCCCCATACCTTCATGTGTAACCCAGCCATGCCATGAGCGCCGATGCACCCCCATACCTTCACATGTAACCCACCCATGCCATGAGCGCCGATGCACCCCCATACCTTCACGTGTAACTCAGCCATGCCATGAGCGCCGATGCACCCCCATACCTTCACGTGTAACCCACCCATGCCATGAGCGCCGATGCACCCCCATACCTTCACCGGTGCTGGCTTTTGCATCTTTCTCTGACAGCAATCTGGATGGCCGGTTTCATCTTTGTTACAGAGAACTCGATGCCTCATTTTTCCAAAAATAAGCTGAAATGTAGACTCATCTGACCACAGCACACGGTTCCACAGTCTTTCGGTCCATCTGAGATGAGCTCAGGTCCAGAGAACTTACCGGCATTTCTGCGTAAAGTTGATGTTGAGGCATCCCATTTGAATAATAAAAGTTTCAAGTTACATTTCTGGATGGAATGATGGACTTTAAGTGACAATGGTTTTCCGAAGTACTACTGAGCCCAGGTGGCTATATGTCACAGTAGCATGACATTTTCCTAGGCAGGAAAATCGCCTGAGGGCTCAAAGATCACGGACATTCAACAGTGGTTTCCAACCTTGCCCTTTATGCAATGAGATGTCTCTGCACTCTCTGAATCTTTTCACAATTTTATGTACTGTAAATGCTACAAGACCTAAATTCTCTACAATCTTGCACAGAGGAATGTTCCTTTTGAATTTAACAATTCTCTCACAAATTTTGGCACAAAGGAATGAGCCTCGACCCATCCTTGCTTGCAAAGACTGAGCCTTTAATGGATGCTACTTTTATACAGTGGTACCTCAGTACTTGAACTCATTAGAACTCGAATTTCTTAAAAGTTGAACCAACCAGTTCGAAAAAAAAAAATGACCTAGAACTCTGAATCTCAGAAATTGAACCGTGAACGCCAACCTGAGATATTTTGCACGCGTGGCACGTCTCTCAGCGGAAACAAAGGCTAACAAATGTTACAACCTAAAAGTTTACGATTTACGAACAAATTAAGGCATACAGAGTAATAACAAAAATAAACAATGGACCGCATGGCATAGTCTAGTGTTGGGGCATGGCTTGGGGTAGTGTTGGGGCTCATTCTCTATCGTTTTGGAAGCCATTAAGAAAAAATGTTACACACGGCGTACATGTCACACCGCATCAGACGAGCAGGGAGCGGGGAAGCAGAATCAGCCACGGAGATTCAGGAACACAGGGTTTATTGGGCAAAACAGGCAAACGAAGCAAAACATGGCACACGACATCAATGACAGAACTGAGGATACAAACTCTGACATGGACTTAAATGCACGAGACTGAATGAAACAAGAAACAGCTGGTAACACTAGGATTTCACATGAGGTTAACGAGGTAGGTGTGGCACACGAAGGGATCGAACGATGAGGTGTGACAGTACAGTGTTGGCGCAGTGTTTGCGAAAAATTAAGACTGCTAATTATTTTTTTTCAGGTTAATCTTTTATTGGTAGCCATGGCTCCAAAAAAAGCAGAACCAAAAGTGGTAAAGTGCAAGACTGTGCTAACCACAACTGAGTTAAAAAAAGGAAATTATTGAAAAATTATTTTTTAAACTTTGTAAACATTGTTTGGATACATTTATTTTCTTACTTTACAAATGACTGTTTTGATAAATGTGCTTAGATGTGTTTAGTATATGCTCTTCTTGTTTTATAATGTTCATTTTGTGTTTAAATGCTAAAAAAAACATATTTAGGTGTCATTTTTTGGGGCGGGGAATCAATTAATTGGTTTTCCTTTATTTCTTATGGGGAAAATTCGATCAGAACTCAAACTTTTTAGGATTCGAACCAGAGTTCTGAACGGATTAAGTTCAGGTTCTGAGGTACCACTGTACTCAATCATGATACCTCACCTGCTACCAATTAGTCTGCTTAATGGGGAGTCTTTCAAACCTTACTGGAATATTCTGTGCACTTTTCAATCTCATTTTAACTCTGTCTCAACTTTTGTTGAGTGTGTTGCAGCCATCAAATTCTAATGTTGTGTATATTTTCAAAACATAATTAAGTTGGTCAGTACAACTACTGAATATCTTTTCTTTGTATACTATTGTCAGTTAAATGAAGGTTCACATGAATTAACATTTATTGCATTTTAGGAAATATCCCAACTTCTCTGGAAATGTTTTTTGTACTAAATGATGGTATCATCCCTCTGTAACAGGGTGTGCATCCATGAAATACAGGTTTACTCCACTATCTGAAAGTAGAGCTGTCCTGTGAAACCTTTCCTAAGCCGAAATAGTTGCCAGTGACACAAGTCTGCAAGTCCCTCACACGAAACACACGCAAGCTAATTAGAAACAGCCTGATCTTGCAGTCTGGCCAGGTCCAGCCTGCTAGTAGGTGGTAGCCTGATGGACTTAAGCAACAACAAGTCTATGATAAGAATTCACAAACTGTTCACTTCTGTAGACCATGCATTTCTATAGCAGCCTTGAGCATCAGCCTACGATGATGTGATTGATCTCCTTTACTGCACCACCAGTACTGGAGCACCAAGTCCAATGATGTGGCTCAGCACTGGAACCAGGATCCAGTGACCTGGAGCCCCAAACCTTTCGCAAAGTCAAGGAACATTGAGCCACTTTCACCTTGGTCACCTGTCCCATGGGGACCGACACAGTCCTCACAGACAGCCCTGTTAGTGCCAGTGGTTGCTTTGAAGTCACTCAAGTTGTGAGTAAAATGTCTCCCTCAACGAGACATAGCTCTCACCACGGTCGGAGCATACACTGGGATAACAGACAAGGTACCCAGAAAGAGACTTAGATTAAGTCTCATTATACACTCCTTGAAAGGTACGACATCAGACACCATCAGGCAGAGCCGATCTGCCACAGCAACAGCTACTCCCTGAGTATGGCAGCCATCACAGTGACCAAACCAATAACAGGTGTACTCACCTACAGAGTCTGGCCACTCCCCGGTCTCCATACCTCTGAGAGTGCTGCCACTGAAATGTGGAGTTCACGAGGCTCCCCTGACAGCAGAGGAAGATTGGGACCCAATCATACCAAATGGGAACTCTGCCTGCAGACATTAATCACCAATCATACCACACAGGAGCTCTGGCCACAGACACTAATCACACATCATACCACACAGGAGCTCTGGCTGCAGACATTAATCACCAATCATACCACACAGGAGCTCTGGCTGCAGACATTAATCACACATCATACCACACAGGAGCTCTGGCTGCAGACATTAATCACCAATCATACCACACAGGAGCTCTGGCTGCAGACATTAATCACACATCATACCACACAGGAGCTCTGGCTGCAGACATTAATCACCAATCTTACCACACAGAAGTTCTGGCTGCAGATACTAATCACACATCATACCACACAGGAACTCCGGCCGCAGACACTAATCACACATGTTCAGTGCTGGTTTGGCTCACACTGAACACCTTGTTTTAGCATACAGACCAGGAATCAGCCACCCAGCTAGGCCACTTTGTATGAAAAACATTTTATTTTTAAAAATCACATTTATAAAATCTTGCCATATACAGACAATTCATTCTTCTATTGTATAAATGAGCCATTAAACAGACATTTTGAAAGACAAGCCAACAACATAAATCGCATAGTCTCTTCTGTGTTATTTATGAAATCTACTGTATATCACACTTGAATTAGTGTGATAATTGGATAACCACTGTTTCAAGAAAGTAATGTGAAAATGTTTTTCTGTACACCACAAATGGCTCTTCATTCACCCATTTTTTATAAACAAGCAGTTCCCATTTACTATCACCTAGTTCAGGGTAAAGGTAAGTCTGTCCCAGAAACAGAAGGTACAAGGCTGAATACATCCTGGAAGGGATGACAGTCCATCACAGGACACACACACACACACTTACATGAAAGGTGCTTGGTTTTCCTAGTTCACGAAAACAAATTGATAATAGTCGTCAGCAAAAAGACCCTGGCTGTCGAAAATCAACCCAGTTTTTCTCCAGATCTTCCAATTGGATGCCAGTGACAGAGATGAAGCCAGAATAGAGACAGCGGTCATAAGAACGGTACCACATCTGAAACATGTCAGGACTAGGCGGGTCCGTGGGAGAGATTCCCAAGAACTCCAGGCACATACCCAGGTACACATCCTCCAGATGGATAGGCTTTACATGATGGGATGCTCTCAGGATCTTCTCAGGAAGGTCCATGGAGAAGACGTAAGCATTCCCGGAGACATAACATGGATAAGTAGCCTGTGAGAACACCTCCTCGGGCATGTACCACTTGGAATTGTGGTCTCTCCGTGCGATTCCACCACGGACCACTGCCCCTGTGAGGTAGTCCTGTTTGACCTGTGCTGACTGGGGATTCAGCAGTTTATTCACAAGTAAGTCAACATTGAAGAACATGTCTGTGTCAACCTTGGCAGCATACTGGGCATTGTGGCAGTAGGTATTCAACCACTCCATCATCAGCATGGTCTTGATGGTTAAGTTGAGATAGCTGTCATGAAAGTCAAACTGCAGCAGATCGTGGTGCTCCTGACTCTCTACAATCAGTTTTTTCTGTAAAGTTTCCTGACTGTTGGTTACACCCAACAGAAAGAGCGTGCGGATGACTACCCCAGGCACTAGCCTCTCATTGCCCCAGGTCCTGCGGATGATATCCCGTGCCTCCTGGTCTTCGGGTTTGACAGGTACCATCAAGACCATGAAAGGATCCTGGCCCTTGCACTTCTCCGACTCATTCAGGATGATTTGATACGTGTGCGGGTAAATTATTTCATAGGACCCCGTAGGTTTAATGTCTGGGCTCTCCTTCGATGGAACCTTCTGATCAGCCCGCTCCTGCTCGTTCTGATTCTGCGAGGGCTGTGGCTTAAGTGGAAAGCTATTCATAAGGCTCCTCTGAAACTCCATGCTGATGTAGTGGATAATCACAACGCCACAAAAAAACAGGAAGGCCAAGGGCAGGCATATTCGACAGCACTTGGACCGTCTAGTTTTCTTAACTTCATGGCTGTACATGGAGAACAAGTTGGAAGAACAATACAGCATAACAAGTGGACCTATTCATTGCAGTTTTCTTCGCTATTATTTTCATCTTAGTATGCTAAATTGTTCAGGACATCCTTCTCCATGAAACCCATGAAAACACATTATTAAATATAACTATGTACTGTTTGCATATAACATTTACTGTAAATATTCTTTGCCATTTTTAAATGTGGCAAAAAAGCAAAGAGTCCTCCCACCCCCATGTGTGCAGTCAGGTTCACCAACTGTCAAACCACACTCATGTGTGGCTGGGTTCACTGATCATCAAGTACTACAATTGTGTGCAGTTAGGCTCACCGATCAAGTACTATACCCATGTGCATCTCGGTTTACTGATCATCATTTACTACACCGGTGTGCATCTCGGTTTATTGATCATCATTTACTACACCGGTGTGCATCTCGGTTTACCGATCATCATTTACTACACCGGTGTGCATCTCGGTTTACTGATCATCATTTACTACAGCAGTGTGCATCTCGGTTTACTGATCATCATTTACTACACCGGTGTGCATCTCGGTTTACCGATCATCATTTACTACAACGCTGTGCATCTCGGTTTATTGATCATCATTTACTACAACGGTGTGCATCTCGGTTTATTGATCATCATTTACTATACCCATGTAAGGCTGAAGTCAACCTATCCATTTAGGTTCTTCACTTGACACTTTCTTTGCCACCCACGTCTTGAAATCTTGTTCTGGGGTATTAATTTTAATGCTACATGCATGACAAGTCCTAAAATCGACTTACCTTTTGCCCTGTTGTGTGAGAAAGGTAGGTGTGGTCATCTGCACGCATTGAGTTTCTGCCCAAGAAGCTTCGGTAGCTGGAGAGAGATGGAGAGCGATTACTAAGTGCATACAGAAAACTGAAGCAGCATGAGTGTTGCCCCAGTCCATGGTGCAGTGAAAAACAATCATCAAATTCCCAAATGAGCATGTTCTGACAGGCCACTGGCGTACCAAGAACAAAAAGGTATCAAATTCCCAAATGAGCATGTTCTGACAGGCCACTGGCGTATCAAGAACAAAAAGGTATCAAATTCCCAAATGAGCATGTTCTGACAGGCCACTGATGTACCAAGAACAAAAAGGTCCCAAATTCCCAGTTGGACTGCCCAAAAATATTTTGAAATACTTTAAACTTAAACAGTTAAACAGGTGAGACAAAAAAGTTCTGTACTTTAAACACTGATGTTCTTTGGCAAGTTTCATAGATTAACTATTAATGACTATTGTCACTGTCCAGCAAAAGCCGCCTGTCCGCCTTCTGACAATTGTGACTTTACTACAGACAGAACTGGCCCATTCTCCTGTCTACTTATAGTGTCAGTGTAGCTGATTGCAGATTACATTAAGAAAACTGGACATTCCTGCAAATGTATTTTAGTTTGCCTGTTCGCCCACAATGCAGGGAGACAAACTTAATGCAAAAGAGACAAATTGCAAAGACACTACACACAGCGCCAATAAACAAGTACTGTAAAAATAATCTTGGTGGTCCGTGTTATAATGCATAATAAACATGCCTATAATGTGTTATGATTTTCTTAAATAAATATTTATAGCCATGTTTATAATGCTTTATGAATGCGTTATAATACATTATGAATGTGTTTATAAATGACTAAAAACATGGCCTTAAGTAAAGTGTTACCTAAATTTTTTCCCCATTGAGTTGTTTGATAAATCCGGGATTTTGCGGGAGAAGCTGTGTATGCACATTTCGGGCTTTTTCTGCCTGACTATGCAGCTCAGCTTCTAGTCCAGCTTATTGTTACCCCATGACTTGACTGCTGCACCCCTCTACCGGCAGGTCTACCAGTCTGTGCTCTCAGACCACTGAAAGTTCAAACCGCAGCAGCATGTCAGATATTCAGTCAGGCCAGGTGTCCTTATGGCAGACCCCTGTTAGTCTCCCTATTCCCTATTTATAGTTTTCTGTCATGTGACTGGCTCAGAGACCTGGAGGGCAAAAACCATTCCATAATTGTGGCATTGAACATTGAAAGTGCCATAAAACTGCCACAAAGGTCAGTTAATTTTCCATCTGTGTCTAGCAACGATTATTTAAATCACCCATCAACAGTATAAATGAGATATGAGAAGAAGCTGCAAGTTTTGGGCCCTTGTGATCCTTCAGCTTCAGCCGCAGTATTTGAGCTGCTAAAACAGCAAAGTCCCTGCCAGGGCTCCGCTTTGGCGATGTCATCATATATCCTATCGAGAATCCCTCCTCTTACGCTGCCGCCAGGGCTCCGCTTTGGCGATGTCATCATATATCCTATCGAGAATCCCTCCTCTTACACTGTCGCCAGGAAGCTTACAAAAGTACAAACAGCTAAATGTCTATGTCCAACCTATTATATTTAATGCATAACTTTTTTTCTAGCGTCTCCATATTTATCAACCAGATTTTCCAATGCATAATGATATACTTGTTTCTAATATCGCCGGTGATAGCAGTGAAACTTCCAGCGCTTTTTAACCAAACAAAGGTACATCGTTTTTTTATTCTGTGGAAAACTAAAGATTGATCTGTGGGCCAGATGTAATAATGAATTATAAACATGTTGCACGTCAATAAGCATAAATAACAGGCTTTTTATTATCGAGTAAAAGGGGGCTTACAGTCCCCTTTTGATCACAATCACTCCCCCAATAACTAACAAAATGCTTTGTTCACCCTCCATTGTTTTTGAGTGGTGCTGTAGTTTCGTATGAAATTCGTATGAGTTCAGCATACGAGCTTTCTGTCTCCCATGCTTGTTTAGCTGAAGGTCCGAGCTCTGGTTGTGTGGTGGAACACCGACACAGGAAAGCGGCCAGAGGCTACAAAAGTTCCTGATCGAGACGGCCCAGGTTCCTGAACTTCGGTGTGAAAAGCAGCCCCGAGAACAGCAAGGCTCAACCTGTCCCAGGCCGTCAGAGTGGCACCTGCTCAGAGAATCCACAGCCACTTCCAAGACATGGGGGACAAATGACACATGTAGCAGGGCATCGGGCTGAACCAACTACCTGCAATCTTTCAATTACAAGTGCGCGTCCCTAACCATTAAGACACCACTGGACCCAAACAATGGCTGGGCCTCACCCTGGGTGAACCACCTTCGTGATCATGGTATCTCCCCTGGCAGGTAAGTTTTTTTATTATTATTATTATTATTATTATTCCACAAAACTGCAATCCAAAGATTTATTTTCATAAACTCCACAAAAAGGAAGAAATTAAAGTATGCCCACAAAAATGGTTTAACCCTAATAGACACTAGTCAACATGAACATGACACTCACTTCTTCAGTCTGGACTTCTTCAGTGGCCAAATGGCTGAAAAGTACGTGAAATGGTTGTCTGGGAGCACATTTTTATGCATTAAAATTCATGTGTTTTTGATATGGAACACCATCAGGGTCAAAACACTCTGAATCGAATTCTGAATCTGAATTTTTTTCCACTTGTTTGTGGCTCCTTTGTCTCCAAAATGGCATCGCAATCATAGGAACAGGTCAGATCAGGTTGAGGAACATGCACTGGTGCAGTACATTGCTGCACCCACTACACAATGAACACCTGGGATCATGGGATCAATGGGATCCCGGTTAGTGACCGCCCCCAGGTCAAGATACAGTCCAGTCCCACTCTCCAGAAATGGCCATCTATCTGCCACCGCCAGTAGGTGTCCCATGCATTAGCCTAGTCCAGCTGCTCGGGTCCTCAGCAATGAAGATCCTGCGAGCCGGATCACTCTCAGGGAAATGCACCACATGGCCGTAGTGCTATAAGTGATGCAGTCCAGGTAATGTGCCTCATTCAGGACTCCTCTAGTAACTGACGCTATCCTCACAGTGCAGGTAATGTGCCTCATTCGGGACTCCTCTAGTAACTGACGCTCCCTCACAGTGCAGGTAATGTGCCTCATTCGGGACTACTCGAGTAACTGACGCTCCCTCACAGTGCAGGTAATGTGCCTCATTCGGGACTCCTCTAGTAACTGACGCTCCCTCACAGTGCAGGAAGTGTGCCTCATTCGGGACTCCTCTAGTAACTGACGCTCGATCACAGTGCAGGTAATGTGCCTCATTCGGGTAACCGCTCATTCGACACAAAGTGACTTTTTCCTTCTGTATGAACACTGAGTTTTCATACGAATGTTTCCATCCCGACATGAAAGCACAAACACAGTTTATAAATGAGCCCCTAGTCCCTCATGTTTCAATCAACGGCAGAAACTTTTTGGGCTTCATTTTTTTTTTCTCCACTTGTGCACACCTGCTCTCTTCCCGCTCTCCAACCCAGAAGATGGAGCCACCTTATGCAGCACTGAATACTCAGACTTAAAACAGGCATTACCACCAGCACCATTAACCATTAGCATGGGAGTGGAGCGATGAGAATTTCCGCTCAATGCACGTAGAGGTACGCTCCCCCACTCACAGCCACAGCAGACCCCTTTTATCTCTCCCTGGTCCAGTTAATTTTCACCCCACTCCAATGAAATCGCTAACCTCTCACTGCAGAGCAGAAAACGATCTGCACTGTATTTTAACGTTAGCTTAAACTGTAGCCTGGCATCAAAATAACTGAGCAGCCAAAACCACATTCAAGCAGAAATTATTTATTTCAATTATACTGTACTGGTAGTGGGTTAGTGTCAACCATCTTTAGATATTGTTTTAATGTCACCTTTGCACCATTAGTGTCCTTTTGCACATTACCGAACTAAAACAGCGCATAGAAAATAAATGTCAGTTACAAATGTCACTTATAGCCATTGCTTTCGAAAAGTATAAGACACGGGAAAACTTTAACCTTGCACACGTCTGTGTGATAAATCGTAAGCACCAGTACAGTTCCCTGTCCAACACTATGAAGCATATGCATCAAGCTAAACTGATATGGCTTATCAAAATAAAGATATGGCTGCAAATAATATACAACCTTCCTTTGCCTATCCAAATAAATCAGATAGCAGAACAAACAGTTCTGTCAGTCTTTCATTAATGCAAAAACCAGAGTATGCAAATTAGGAGAACTATTCATCAGCATGCAAAGTCACTGAAAATTTCCATGCTTCCCCTAAAAAAAGGGGATGCGACCAAATCATGTACGAACAACTGAGAAAGCCGGTAGCAGCAGTGCTACCATTGGAAAAGTGAGTCTGGGCCTCTCTACAATACATAATGTTCTTGGTAACACAATCAGACAGGCAGGAGCAGTGAAGGCAAGTGGAGCAGGAGAGATGGCGGAAAGCGTGGCGTGTGGAGAGGAGAGTACAGACAATACAAAGACTAAGTACAGGCTGGGAACCTAAATGGGTAGACAAGACAAGGAACCACCCATGCCTCTACCTCATTGATCATGAATATTTATCATCATATATCATATCATGCAATATTTATTTTTCAGTGAAGTGTCACTTGATTTCATATTTAGTACCTGATGGTATAATATATAGGTATAATTATGTAGCTGTTGCGTAGCCCCTGCATCAGTACTGCCTACACTTGTACCTGGGCATTCACTGGAAGCTCAGCCTAACTGCACTTGTGCCTAGTTGACTCCTTGACATCATGAATGCTTGCAGTGTGCTATTTGCCTCCCTTGTACGTTGCATTGAATAAAAATATCTGCTAAATATGTATCGTGTTCAGATGTTCTTTTTCCCTCAAAATCCATGTAAAACATTAAACTGTTTACTCGTGGTTGTGTAAAGATGGCTGTTGCCCTATCGTGTCGCATCACATTGTTTTAGCTTTATTCCGTAAAGTAGTTTCTGAGAAAATGTGTTTTTTCACTCCCCTGAAAAATTTCTACTTAGAAATGATTTTTGGAGATACGTGTTTGCATCTGAGAGCAGTGCTGTACTGTAAGACCAAGACCAAATGTGTTGTTTTAAAACTCATGATGTGCTCTGTTCTTTAGTAGCCACTACTGATGACAGATACAGTTTTTGAATTGTAACATAACCATTTCTCTTTTTGGAAATGGTGCGCCATAAAATATGATGTGATCAATTCACACCAGGAAGGAAACCGTGAGTCAGGGAGGACCAGAGCTGGGCACCCATCGTGTGACACACAGCTGCCCAGGGCACCATACTAAGGGGGAGCCAACTTCACTTTCACTTTGTCTGGGATGCCAGGCGCTGGCGGTGAAGCTTGCGTAGGGCGCCACATGGGCTTCTCCTGGTACTGGGGAGGACGTTAACGTGATTTTTGGAAAGAAAAAGT
>JAODKC010000095.1:978111-989648 GCA_026777985.1 Mormyrops attenuatus
TAGCCCAGTTGGTTAGTGATCTGTCTGGAAGGTTGTAGGTTTGAACCCCATAGCCAGCAGTGTAATCAGGTGCATTTTCCTTTTCATTTAATGCCCTGAAGTCAATTCCACACAAGTCCACACACATGTATGTCAGTCAGTCGTATTACCTTGTAAATAGTCTGTAAGGTTTGCAAACTACCGCAATGCTTTTGATGTAGCTAATTTTAGGTTTATAGCCTAATGGAATAATACGGATTTGCCGTAAGCTTTCTTACGTGAGCGTCACGCCAGACGCGTGAGAGCTGGCAACCATGAAAACGTACGTTTTTTAGATTGTTTCACCTTAGTTTACTTGTATAAAAAATAACTTTACACAGCTGCTAAATAACGTAAACTTTGACGAACATGAAGTCACCAATAAACTACGTGCATTTATCCAACATTCTATAAAATACATACTTTGTTTGAAAACTGTCAAGCTTTACGATTCCACGACAGAACAGCCACTCTGTCAGGAACCTCACGGCTTTCTGGCTGAGGGTGTTAGATTCGTTGTTGTTATACCACCAAAGGCACATTAGCTCAAAAAAGCTCTACTCAAGCCAAAGTACGTCTTGCTTGGAAATAAAGGAGTTCCTTGGTATAGGAAACGTGCACTGGCACGGGAAACAGGCGGTTTAACTGGGTAGTTGTGTCTTTAATGAGGCACATTGCATGACCGCAGCGACGCATATAAATGCTAATATGTTTTTAATTTGCTACTATACATACATGTAACTAGGTTATTATGGATTACTGTGTATAATTACACATTAAACCTGTTTATTTTTAATTTAATTTACCATCGCGACCCCCCGTCAGAGTGCATAATAGAAAAATCACACAACGCAGATAAACCGGTTACATATTGTTTAAAAGGACAAGTATTCAGACTACAACTGAGGCTTTGAAGAAAATAAAATGCTTAATTTCTTATAAATAGACCACTCCGTATTTTTAAAAATCCTGGGTTAATCCTGGTTCTGCTGGCAGAAGGCTACACTGAGCAGCCGGCTGTTTCAAGGCTCAAATTTTCTAGGACTGCAGTACACAAGAACAATGTAAAGTAGGGGATACTGGGAGTGACTGAAAACTATAGCCAGGTAGATGGTGGAAGAGACTTTATAATGCCAGAAATGACTGTCAACGTATCCAACAGCGCCTCATGAATTGGAGAAGGACATCAAGTGACTTTCAGAAAGAATGGGAAACATTTAGGTGCAGGTGTGAAGTGCACAGCTAGGACAGTTCGTATCAGGCTCCTAGTAGCAGTACTTAAGTCCCATTTAGTAAGGAAGAAGCCCTTCATAAATTTTACTGTGGTCTCCTACATTTTTCCTCTCTCTCTCTCACACTGCCCAGGGTTGGTTCCTGTCTGCGCCCTTTGTTCCTGGGATAGACTCCGGTCCCCCCTGCAAGCCCAGTTGGGATTATGGAGAGAGAGATAGATAGATTAGATAGAGTATGTATGTATGTATGTATGTATGTATGCATGCATGCATGCATGTCAGGGTCAGCACCTGTTTGTCTTAGTCTTCTTCCCCATTTGGCCAGCAGGTGTCGCCCCCCTGCTCAGGTGTGTTCCATAGATGGCCGCATGGCTCAATTAACTGAGCATGCAGCAACCTATAAACTTCCCCTGGTGTTAGATTTTGTTTCTTATTTTCCCTGTTAGTTTCTGAGTTCCTTCATTTAATTATTAGTTTCATCTGTTGCCTGTTTTCTTGCACCAGTCCTTGTGCGTTTCATCTGATTGCTCGTTGTCCTGCACCCTCCCTGATTGGTTGATTGTTTCATGTCTCACTTCTTGCCTCCTTACCAGGTTTGGTTTTGTGTATTTATATTCCTGCCTTAGGTTAGTTCCTTGTTGGGTCATTGAATGTCTGAATCTGCATGTGTATTTCAATTGGTTTTCTAGAATGCTAGTAGTTTCCCTGTGTTTCATTTTTGTACTTTGTTCCATAGACTTCTTGTAGTTAGTTGTTTTTTTTGTGTTTGTTTTTTTTTACTCCTTGTGATCTCTTTAGTGTTTCCTAGTGTCTTCTGCTTCTCTTAATAAACCCCTTGTGTTTCCTGGAGCCACCAGTAGATTGTCCACACCCTGTTCCCTGCCTGCATGATGCCTCGTCCTCGTTCCAGAACCTTCCGAGTCCATGACACACACACGTCTGTGTATGTTCTGTGTGAAACAAATGTAATACACACATGACCTAGTCCCCCAAACACACACGCACACACACAGTCACGAAGTCACATAGCTACGATTCATTTGTACCTGATGCTGAGCTTATTTTACGAATACATGGAGCCATGCATGTACGTATGAATATTTGTGTGTAATATACTGCAGCGTCGGGCACGTCGAGGCATCGCGCTGGCGAGCTGTTTTTGACGGTAGTAATTAAAAAGAACTGCAGTCAAGCAACCCTGACACACCCACCACCTACCTCGGAAACGCGGGGAGGTTCACAGTAGTAAAGCACACACACGGTGTGTAATTACACAGTAGCTAGGGACACGTCAGGGTTACACAACACAGGTAAAGGTACACGCGACAATATGGGAAATACAAAAAGTATTAACATTAACAGCAACACAGGGCTCTTTACACCTCCCAGCCTGCCCAGTGTACTTACTGGGCTCCGCTATACGGAGCCATCACTCCGGCGCTGCACTATGTCTGTAGGTATGTATATATGTGTAAGTATGTATGCATGTCTATGCATGCATGTAAACATAATACGCACAGCCCGAGTTCAGGCCACAGGCCGGCACTGTGTGGAGATGATGCACCTCTTATTTGTTTATTCAAAGTCGTCATCTGAATAGAAAATTACTTCACCTGTTGTGTTACTTCTGACGTCTGCGAGCACTGGAAAATATGCCGCTTTCCAGTAGACTATATATATCAGGGCGCATCATGCACTGCGCAAGCTCTTCATTAGAGCGCTACTGAATATTACCCGAGGTTCCCAACACCTGCAAGTCCACTGATTGTACGTGTCATTTATTGCCACCATGTGGACACTGAAAATAGAAAACACAAGGCAAAATGTTTCACTGAATCCTAAAGGAAAAGATCTGCGGTCAGGTCAATACATGTGCGGATCTTCGCTGATATTTAAAATACAGATAAGTGAACGTGTTAGAATGAAAGAGTATCGAAAGGTCACGGATAACGTACTATCTTTGAAAAATTGAGACTTCGGTGAACATGAATAATGTATGGGAAACTTCTTAGATTTCTAGTAAACATCCAGATAGGATAGTGAAAGGTTATCGGTGATAATAAATACCAAAATGGTACAATAAACGCAGCACCGGTAATCTATAATTATGTCAGATTGGAAGTTTGACTAAACCTGATCAAGGTTCATTTATTACAGAAAATTAGGTGGATAAAAAGCCAAAATCACCCCAAGTAAAATATACATCCCGAGGACACAAGTGACAGGAAAAAGGGCCAATGGTGAGACTCTGTGGAGTTCCGCGGTCCTGGGCTAAATATAACGCTCTCCCCCACTCCGCCAATGAGAGAGCTGATCGGCTAGACATTCAGCCATATCGGCCAATCAGGTAGCGGTTGTTTGACATAAGGCGTGGTCGCAGTATCCAAGCCGAGGTCGGGTGTCGCCTGACCAGATGGTGGAAGTTTTCGGCGCTGACTGGAGTTTTGTTTGATATATTTTTTAATGCCCTGAAGTCTGCAAATTATATATTGGCATCTTTTGATAACTTTGCAAACGTCCCTCGACGCCATCGCCACCTAGTCGGAGGGTACGCTTGAGACAAAAACGGAGAATATTTCTGCGCCCCTCCCGACTGTGAGCCAGGAGTCCAGCTGAGGCGAGCGAAGCCATGGGGAACCAGGGTATGGAAGATCTGATCCCGCTCATCAACAAGCTCCAGGACGCCTTCAGCTCCATCGGGCAGAGCTGTAACTTGGATCTGCCACAGATCGCCGTGGTCGGCGGGCAGAGTGCCGGGAAAAGCTCAGTCTTGGAAAACTTTGTTGGCAGGTAATGAGCGCTGACATGGCGTTCGGGGCGCATCCGCTTCTCCCCTCGGGCTCAGCGTCCTGGGAGAGCTGCTGTCCGTCTCGAAGCGTCCTTAATCGCGGTCATATCTCACGCTTCTTCTCTCATCCTCGGGATAGTATTTGGCCGCCTGGGTCACGGTTGCGCTTGGGCTCCGGGCGGGAGCGGGGTGCTGGGTGCTGGTTTAAAAATAACGGGAAAAAACAGGACGTGGTTGTTTACGCATTTGCTAAAACGGGGAAAAAACTGTGAAGAAGGTTGAAGGGGGATATGGCATGATTTGTATTTTGTTATACACGACACCGTGGATTCTCGGGTAATGCAAGATTGGTGGCGCCGGTAATTTAACGTGTACTAGGTAGCGGATTGAGTGTAACTGTGACGGTAGAAATTAAGTACTTGGATATATTACTGAAGTAAAGGCTGTTTGTTGAACATAGTACCGTGTTCGGCCGGTCGGCGTAAGCGCGTCTCCTCGGTTTTAACGAACTTTTCTCACGCTGGTCCCTCGCGCGGCTTCGCCTGCACTCACGAGCCCTCTCGTCTCGCGGGCCGAGCCGAGCCGAGCCGAGGCGAGCCGGTGTCTCGTGAGCTTTTCCGAAGGTGGCGGTGAGTGAAGCTCCTTTACGGCTTTACAACATGTTAACTGATGGTATTTATTTTTCATTTCTGTTTGTCGGTTTTTTTTTCGCCAACCTCAAGTGCACCAGGTAGGCGCGATGGCGTTTGAAGTGTAATTGACACTAAACTGCTGTGAAGTGGGATGCTGCCATGTCTCAACACGGTGATTTCGGGCAAAACTGAGACTCATTTAACATCTGAATATAGAGCGTCGATATCAGGTATTCGACAAAAAATTAAGAATTAATGCCCCTAGCCTGGCCAGCATCGCTTAAGTAGCAGTGTTTTACTGTTACTGTTAACCGGCTCCTTCGCTTGAAGGAAACTTTACTGCTGTACTTCTGCATTTTAGTGCGCTGCCACACATGCGACCCGTTGTGGTGTTTTACATACATGGTTTTTGTCTGCATTAATCAGTGAGTGACGGGGAAATTGATTCGGCCTGGTGCCCAGAAGCCGGTGGCCTAGAACAGGCCGGTCCTGGCGCACGTGAGCAGTGACGTCATGGCAGGAAGACTGACTCAGGACCTTCTCTAGTGTCTGAATGTATATTTGAATGGGTCAGGGTCAGTGTAAGCTTGTTGTTCTGGCGATTCCCTCTCTGCGTGTCGTATTTGATGCCGTCCTTTGTGCGTTTTGTTCTTTGGTTTTCTTTTTTGTGGTGTTTCTTTACAAAGAGTAATGACCCTTAACCAGACACTCCCTACCTCTGAAACTACTGACTCCCAGTTCTTGGAACCATTTCTTTTTTTCCTCTCCTGCTTTTCAAATGAATCATATATAATTGGCAGAACTCTTCACCTGTGGAGTGGGGTCCATCCTTATTCCGCCAGCATTCTGCTCCATGGGTGCTTGTCTGTCTTTCATTTATCAATGTGCTGCTGCATCTTTTTTTGTTGTTGTTGCATTTTTTGCATCTCGTGTGTGCAGAGCCCTCGGTCTGAGGTGATGCAGCGTTTTCTGCATAACAGCCCCATAATGGCACTGACAGGACAGATTGGGGTCAGAACCCTCCATGGTGCCGGCTGGACACTGTGGCCTGAACAATGACCCTTCAGTCTGCTGCCTCTTTGTCTTTCCTTGTATAATTACTCTTTGATTCTTCTGTTTGTTTTGTTTGTCTATTCTTATGTTCAGTCGTGAATCTTACCTACGCAAAGTACTGCTGCCATAGTGGTTGTGTAAATAAACATTGAACATAATTGGCCATACTTATGTATTATGTGGCTGAGTTCATCTAACATGCTGCTGAATGGAGTCATTTTGGTTTGGACAGATGTGTAAATGTTTAAATATGTTTGGATCCTTCAGAGCGTCTTTTTTTTTTTGAGAGGGAAGTTGCTTTTTAAATGTTTTACCACTAACTTAAAGTCACTGATGTAGAAGTCATTGTATTTTGATTACTTCTGTTGTCTTTGTGATGGGAGGGAAGTGTCATACTCTGCGACTTAGGCCCTTCAGCAAACATTCCAGTTTTTGCAGTTGGCAGGGCTTATGGTGGTAATTGTTTTTCCCTTTAGTACCATCGATTAAAAGGATGACTAAATGGCTGTAATTCTGTCTCCTTTGTCACTATAGAAACTTTAACTGTCTGCAGCCTAGAAATCAAACTTCCATAAATGACTTCCAGAGCAAGGAAGGACAGGATGCATATAGGGAGCAATGGAATTTCTGCAGTAGTGTTGCCAGGGATACCAATATTTGCATGAGGACCTTCTTGCTGTAGACATTCGATGCTTTGGCACTGTGCATGTCGTATTAACTGGGTGTGGAATCAAGGGATGAATTCCATCAGAATGCGGTTACCCCGTCCTGGCTGCATGTGGAGGCTTCCCTGGCTTTTTACTTTCCTCCTGGGTGTGAGAGGCAATCTCTCTCAAGGGGAGAACATCACTGGCTTTAGAAGCAGCTCTCTCAGAGAGACATGCAGAGCAAATGCACCATTGAGTGCCAACTGTCACACATGAGTATCAGTCATAATGGCCTTTCGGGTTTTGCTGTTTTCAGTTTCTCCCTCCCTTTCACACTCTTATCCATTGTCGTTAAAGGTTTTCCTGCTTTTCTGCTCTGATCTGCTTTTGGGCTGCAGTAACTCCTCCCTGGCCCCTTGACTGCCCATTCGGTCTGCATGCCAGTCTGGTCCGAATGAAGACCTGCAGCTTGATGCCATGATGGATCCCACCAGTGTTGCTCCCATTGTGGCATGCAGTTCCCAGTACTACCTGAAGTGACTGTTCCCATGTATAATTCACAGTGCTTCTGGATGCTTAAAATGCAATGGGCTCAGAGGCACTCAAGTGATTTGTGTAAAATGGCCCTCTTTCAGGGAAGAGTAGACAGGCTTGATTGAAACCAGCATTGACTGGTTTGATTTTGGTTTGCAATACAGTCTTATTTTGCATGTTTTAATCTGTAGCACGTTTTAAAATGCAGTTCAGTTTCAGCTTGGAAGGTTTTTTGGAAAAACTGAGAGTTAAAATAAGCACATGGTAAAATCGGCTGAAACAGCTGTAGATGACATCAGTTTGGTTCATGCTCTGCCTGGTGGAAAAGTGCTGGACGTCCTTCCAGTATGACCAATCACAGCACTCTAGCTGCATGTCTTACGGACTTCATCTTTGCTGAATATTTGTGGTTGATTGCCGCTGTTGCATGCATTGCCGTTTACCAAGCACCATGGCTGCCACCATTAAGGCCCGTCTCCCCTGAGAGACACTTGGAGGCCCTTTCTGCAGGCATCACAGCAAGATTTTTTTTTTTATTGTCGCATATACAAAGTACAGTGTACGAAGTACAATTAAATTCTCACTTGAATGTCTTCTCCACAGACTACAGACAGACGACAGAGGGAGGGGTCTCGGGCAGAGGGAGGGGTCTCGGGCAGGAGGGCAGGCAGAAAGACGGTTCATGGGCAGAGGGAGGTGTCTTGAGCAGACGGAAGGGTCTCTGGCAGAGAGCTGTCTTGGGCAGGAGGGCTGCAGAGGGAGGGGTCTCGGGCAGAGGGATGGGTCTCGGGCAAGAGGGCGGCTGAGATAGGGGTCTCGGACCGGAGGGGGAGGGGTCTCAGGCAGGAGGGCAGGCAGTGAGGGCTCAGGAGAGAGAAGCTGTAGCTGTATTAGAGAACTGGTAATAAATAATAGCAAAATAACTGTCGGGGCAAAGTGACGAGCCTGGGACAGATCAGGACAAAAGAGAGGTAGCTAACGGCAATATAGGGATTAATATTAATAATGCACTTTAGTGTCTGTTAGACAGTCTTATGGCATTTAGGGTCATCGTTAAATCAACTTCACATTTATAAAAACACTCAGCTTGGCTTTTCGCCAGGGAGCCTCGTATAACATCATGCGCCTGTGTTTTCATGTCTGGCTGATGTGAATGTGTGTCTCTAATGTGCTGTATCAGTGGTAACCCTCCCTACGTGTTGCGTGGGACTGACTGGTTTGAAGTTAGATTAACCTTCAGGTACTCGCCCTGGCTGTCAGGAGAGGGGGGTGACTGGTGTTCAGCACCTTTCAGGGCTGTGCGCTTCGCTGCCCAGTAACGTGTATGTCTTTATGTATGCGTGCATATGTTCATCTGTCCTTCTGTCTGTCCATGCGTGGTCATGTTTATGTGGACACCTGGTCCCCCCAATGTGATTAAATGTTGATGTTGTGGTGACCACATTTTCGATCCCCACAATGGGAAATTCAATGAAAAATTTGTGACTCCAATCAAAAAAAAAAAAAAAAAAAGAATGTCTTGTACTTTGCTTGGTTAAGGTTAGGGCTGGGTAAGGATTTAAGGTTGTCACTGTTGGGATTAGGGTTATGCCCACAGAAATGAACTGAGAGTCCCTATAAACATATGAACACAAGTATGTGTGTGTGAGAGAGAGAGCGCGAGATGGGAATTAAAATTCCGATCAGGCTGTCCAATCAATGACTGTCTGCTGGAGAGAAGTATCTTTTCATCCTCCCTTGTCCCCTCATCATCACTCCGCTATATGTGGAGGCCAAACTCCAGCCCCCACTGCAACCTGTCTGGCCCCCACTGCAACCTGTCTGGCTGTTTCTGCCCAGCAGCAGCTCTGCTCCTTTGTCAGGCTATTTGCTCATGTGTGCAATTAGTAAATAAACACCATCATTCATGTAGAGGAACCATCCATTTGGTTTTGGGAAATGTGCTATTCTAGGCTACCGGGTCATGTCTTATAGGACATTTCTGTATGATAATTTCAAATATCAGCTTGCTGGCTTACTCCATTGTCTGTGTGTGTCAGTATTGTATCATTTTATTTGTACTGTAACGCTGAATGCACCGGTACAACGTTGTCTAATGCAGCCAGTGGGTGGTGATTAAATGGCGTCATGGTATAAGTGGGTGATACTTACAGTATCAGGAGACTAAGCAGTCCTTTGTTTAAGGTCTGTATGATGCAAGATGTGAAGCTTTTTTGGGGGAAATTTGTCTGTTATGGCGCCACGTGGTCCTGGAGGTGTGGCTTCAGCTGGTGGTGTGCGGAGCATGTCCGTTCTGTTTGAAAATGTATGCGGCCGCCTGTGGTTTCTAACCCCCAGCTGAATGCTGGCTGCGCAGGCTGTCAGCCCGGGCTTAGCACTTGGTAAAAAACGCACCGGCCTTCCTAAATGGGCTCACTGTGCACTCCCTTGCTCTGTGACAAAGGGCTTCCTTGTGTCTCCCTCTTGTTCCACTGTAGGGACTTCCTTCCCCGGGGCTCCGGCATCGTCACCCGCAGGCCTCTCATCCTCCAGCTGGTCAACTGCGGTACAGGTGGGTTTGTGCCATCCCACGTCTACCTGCCCGCTCTCCCGGCTTCCTGCTCTCCCTCCGCCTGTCCTCCTGCACCACTGCCTAGTTTCATTGTATCCCTGTCACAGATAATCTGGGTTACTTACATTTTCGTAATACATATTTCAGGACTTGCAAAATTTCTGAATCCCTGGTAACCTTTTGGCCTGGTATTTTTGAGATATTTGTAGCCCAAAATGAATTTTGACTAGCCCAAATAAAAATACTAATTTTAAACTTAGATTTATTTGAGAAAGCAAATAACAATAAAAAGCTGGCGCACAGCGTGGTGAAGCATCTGTCCGCATCACGGGGATCAGGAACGCAAAAAGAAACAACTGCACTCCCTGCAGCCGCGCATCCAAGGATAATGTATCGATCAACAATTTGCCTTTAAAACACCTTCACTTATGTACGATCGAACCACATTTGCTGTAATAACAGGCACTGCACTGTAACGTTAACATTACATCACAGATCAGCATAACTGCTTAGCGTTACCATTACATGATGAAAATAATACTAAGCAAAATATAATAAATGAATAAGCAGGAGGTTTATTTTTGTACCTACCTATGACTACAATGAGATTTTGTTCCATGATCTTTCAAAAGCAGCTAATTAACGATATCCTCATCATATGAGTGGCTCACAACCATTTTGCTTCCCATCCAATAATATCCATTTTCTCTTTTAGTTTGCTTTTATATAATGTTAGTTCATGTCACCATATGCAGTGTACTGAATATGATTGGTGTATTAATATGGCCATACTTGACTTGCTTGCTTTAACTTGCTGTGTGTACTCTATTACCATGACTGACTGCACCAAGATGGCGGTGGCCGCAATAGGTAAATAGCGACGAGAGAGCTTGATTGTCTAAGGACATTAGGATAGCAATTTTGTGAGCCCTGTTGTAGTATTATTATTATTTATTTGAGATTTACCATAAATTCTCTCTGCTGTTTATTTGTCTTTTCTGTAAAGTGTTTCCCTGTGAAGTATATGATGGATAAAGGAATTGGGCAGTAGAAAGACATTTTGGGTGGAGTAGGCGCTTGTTTAATTGCTGGAGACCTTTGCATTGCTCATTTTTTTTTAGCTGGTGATTACTCTCTTCGATGTTGGTTGTCTCGTTTGGTCCTGGTGGCCAAATGTCCTTGCTCTCTCTCCCTGCAAGCTGCGTCCCTTTTGTTAGGTGGTGATTAAATTTGGATCAGGTCACGTAACACCTTTTTGTGTTTATATGTCGATAGGAAGCATATCCTCGTCCCTGTTTCCAGCTCTCACGGTGGCACAGGTTTTGGTTTACACCCGCGGCCGGTCAGCCAGAGCTATGACCCTTGGGCCGTGCCCCTTGGCAGGCTATCAGCCGTGGCTCGGCACTGGTAACCTCTGGGTCCAGTTCTGATTGCAGAGCTAGACTCTGTCTGCTCTGTGTTCAGCCTGTGTTCCAGTCTGCTGTTGGTGTCCCCAAATTGCACTGCTTTTGTTATTTGGAAAAATCTGTGCTTAAGTTGGTAGAATGATGGGAGTTTCAACTTTGGGTGCAATTTGCCTGGATGATAGTGGTGGTCCTCAACACGATGGCTTCGATTGGCAGTCCTCGTCTCCATAATTTGGTCTTTACAGCCGCATCTCCACATGCTCTCCTACGTGTTCCCAGCCTGGTTACGTGATCCCAGAGATGACAAAGCATTCTTTAAAGCCGCCCATCCTCTAACTTTACGAACCATTTGTCAACAGCAAAGAGCTTGGGGAATAGAGCCTACCATTTTAATTTACCAAGATGACTGGAAATGCTTCAGTCTTATTGGTGAGTGAGACTCCTTCCCATTAAGGTCCTGCTCTCTGTATCCTTGTGCTTGGGAATTCGCAGCTGAGTCAGCTATTAGTGTTTCAGTCGTATGATTCTCATCTAGTCAGGGCAGCAGGTGGGGCACTCATTAGGGACCCCGAAGGTTTCCAGTTCCCAGAAGCCCCAGCAGGGGATGGGTTACTGCGAAAGAATATTCGAGAATTTACATTAGCAAGAGATATTTATTCTGTCAGCATAGGCGGCG
>JAODKC010000095.1:1008930-1020698 GCA_026777985.1 Mormyrops attenuatus
TTTTTTTTTTTTTTTTTTTTTTTTTTTTTATTCTTTTCTGCTTTTCTTCGTGCTGTCTTTTTTTTGTTTCTTATAATTTTATAAATCTGGTTCCTTTCCATAATATTCGGCTTTAAACTTTACTTTTTATAAACTTTGTACTTGTTTTTTTTTCTTTCAGCCCTCCATCCCAGCACCGGCCCCCTGCAGCTGCCCCTGTCCCCAGCCGCCCCCCTGCAGCCAGGGGCCCCACACCAGGACCTCCCCCAACCCCTAACTCGTTTGGAGCCCCACCCATTCCCTCTCGGCCTGGCCCAGGGGGCAGCATGGACACCCCACAGGTCCCCTCCCGGCCTGCCCGCATTCCCCCCGCTCTCCCCCCTGGAGTGCCCAAGTGAGCTGTGAGCTGTTTGATCCTCCTTTGGCTCCCCCTGCTGGCTGACTTGTGTTACTCACTTGTTTATCTCCCCACAGCCGAAGACCCCCGGCCGCTCCAAGCCGCCCCACTGTGATCCGGCCAGACTCCTTGATGGACTAGGTCCCGCTCCTCGGCACTTAACAGGCTCCATGCGGGGCAGGGTCAGGTCTTGCAAAGGGGAGTGGCTTGTAGCATGGAGGGGTGGGGTCACCACTAGGTGAGGAACTCCACTGGTGGAATTAACCATACATCTACTGGCTGCCCATTCGTCCAGTTTTCTTCCCATGTAATCTGTTTCAGATAGACACAAATTTTGGGACGTTCCTATGATCTGGCCAAAGTTAAATGTGACAGATTTGGATTGAATGAACAGTTATAATACAATGTGGGCCGTGTGAGAGTCATTTCTGCCCCTTCTTAAATTTACCATTTAAAAACAAAAAAACAACATTTGCTCAGTGGCCGGCCTGCTGTCGCCCCCTTCTGTAAAGCCCTGACCTCTGACCCTTAATACCTCCATTAACATCCAGAAACACATTAGCCAGTCCCCTGGTTCTCTAACCTGTTTCAGACTGAAAATAGACTTGTTGTTGATGTTGATGTTGATGATGATGAAGACACTATCATGATACGATTCTTTTTATTTTTCATTTGCTCAAATTGTGAACTTTCTACTGACCTTATATCTAGCTTTAAAGCAATTTTCTTAATGGCAGGATGTAAGAGGAAAGACGAGGGAGGGGTATCCGTTAGGGGGATTCGGGAGTGTGATTTTTCTCCTCAGTTGTGTTTAAAACTTTTTCTGTTCTTTCTCAACACACTCCAAAAGTGACGTCTCACCCTGTCCCAGAGTAGATCCTGGGAGCACTGGCACTTCTGGGAGAGTCTGTGCACAGTACTGGAGTAGAGCCGCCAGTGCGGGGCCTTTAAGCTGGCGTGGCGCATTCCCAGAGGTGCCCAGAGGCTCCTTCATGAAGCCCGCCTGCCTCAAACAGGGCAGCACTTGCCTTTATGCTCAGTTACTGGCACATGAAGTGACTGAAGGAATTTTATGGCGTATATGTCATGCATACGTACATTTTCAAAGAGCTGCCTTTCATTCTGTCATTGTGTTTTTTGCCTGTGCAGGTTGAGTGGTTTGATTCCCTGCTTCTGTCACCTCGGTGATCATCAGTCACATGCGCTGTTGTAGAGAAAAATTAGGGAGACGTTTGCTACCAGAGCAGAAATGACACTGAATTATTAGTGAGGTCAGCTGGCTCACCCACAGTAATGAGTAACAAGTACAGTACTAGGAGATATAACATGCTAATCTACGGGAACTGCACTGCCTGGACATGCAGAGCTTTGATGCTGTGGAGCGAGGTGCTGGCCGCGCGCTAAGGGGCCTCTGGCCGCGCGCTAATGGGTGTCAGGTCGGCTTTCTTCAGGCCCATGCTCAAGGGAGAGTAGAATTCCCATTCCTCACAGAAGCAGGCCCCTGGCCTCAGGCATGTGCTCTGCTTGGGCACCTGATCTGGTTCTTGGTGGTTTGGAACTACCCATCAGGCTCCTCGTGTGTTGGGTATGAGACGGCATTGACAGCCGTAGCTGCATCTCTCTTCTGCCTCGTGTGGCGCTGATGCTCGCTGCAGCCTTCTGGATCAGACACCCCCTCCCTCAGCTCTCAGCTCCCATGCCCTACTCCAGAGCTCTGCTGTCCACCAAATGCACCTCCTGAGTGCCTGTGTAACCATTGCCGGATCTTCAGATACGTCAGATATTACATCCAGGAAAAAACTGCCCTGAAACTCTAATGAAAATTGTAGAAACTATGCTGATATGAAGGGAGTGTCCAATAAAGGAATTTCTTATGGTCACTGTTCTGTGTAATCTTGTTTCTCCTCCACGGGTCCAGAGCTTCCCCCACTCTCCATCCAGTACAATGACTCCTGACTCTCAGCTCCTTTTTCATCTCCATCCTCACACCATTAGTGTGTAAAAGGTGCATTTCTGTATTCATGGTGAGGTACCGCGTTATCAGACTCGCATGGTTTCCGATTCAGACAGTACCACACTCCTGAGACACAGTCTTGCCATCCATCCATGGGCCACCACTTATCCCTGTCCGGGTCACGGGGACAGCAGTCTAAGCTGGGATGCCCAGACCTCCCTCTCACCAGCCGCCACCTCCAGCTCCTCCGGGGGAATACCAAGGTGTTCCCAGGCCAGCCGATAGATCTAATCATACCAGCATGTCTTGGTCTGCCCTCGGGTCTGGCAGGACATCCCCGAAACTCCTCCCCAGGGAGCCATTCAAGATAAATGCCTGAACCACCAGAACCGGCTCCTTTCGATGCGGAGGAGCAGTGGCTCTACTTTGAGCCCCTCCCCAATGTCTGAGCTCCTCACTCTCTCTAAGGCTGAACCCAGACACCCTGCAGAGGAAACTCATTTATGCCACTTGCATCTTCAATTGAATTTTTATATAGCGCCTTTCACAAGAGTCATCCCAAAGCGCTTTACATGGATGTGTTGTGATACATAAAACATCATTAGAGAGAGATACAGAATGGGGGAAAAAGGAAGGAAAGAAATAAGGCCAGGAGACAACGGAGGAGAGGAACCAAAGACTCCCAAGTACAGAGAAAAAATGTCTGGGGGTCCAAGGTCAACTGGCTGCCCTGCAGCCCCCCTGGGCATGATAACATTATAGAAAACAGTAAAGAGTGGACATGCTTGTTAAAAGGTAGGTATAAGCTTATATCTCATTGTGTCTGTAACGGTAGTTCTTCCAGTTTTGTTTTAGCATTGATGACTGCCGTTCTGAGAAGCCCACTGAACGCAGATTCTGTCTTTCCTTAAAGCGACACCAACATCTAGTAGTACTGAGTGGTCCAAAGTTAGGGAAGTAACTAGTCTTCCTTCAAAGTGTGCAGCTTTGCTCTTTCTGGTTAGGGGTCAGCAAACTCCAGGGGACTTTCATAGGCCTGAGTAGTTTCTGTTGTTTTTGTTTTGAATCCCAGTTCTCAACATACAGCCAGAACATGATTCACTTTAAAGAGAACTCCTTGGACTCCTTGGACTTTCCCAAATCCCTGGGCTTTTTATACAAGAACGGTGCTTCCAGTGATCTGACCGCTGCACTGCTCGTATGTATTACCCCATCCACTGTGGCTGATTAACTTCATTCCTACTCTAAGATGGTCTACAACCAGATTGATTAGGCTGGATTAAATTTATTGTGCACAAAGCGCATTCATGCTGCCCCTACCACATAGGCCAGTATGTATTTCAGTTCTGGTTCAAATCCCAGTGTCGGCCAAGCGATGACATGTTAGGGCCCCTGAGCGAGGCCCTCAAGCGATGCCATATTGGGGCCCCTGAGCAAGGCCCTCATCCCCCACTTACTCCAGGGACTGGCTAACCCTCTTCTTATAGCTGTCATTTTGATAAAACCTTCTGTTATATAAATTAATGTAAATAGACACGATTGCCTCCTCAATTCTTGCGCTTGTGCAATTGTTTGTAAAAGCGCAAATGCGTGCTTATTTTATGTGAATTTGCTCTGCTATGACAAGAAAATACCTTACATTTTAACCTGTATAGTGAAAATGAAGTAGAGTTAGCATATAAAGTTTAAAATGCACTATATTTTGTTTTCATATCAGCGCAAATGCACATAAAATAAGTACACATTTACACTGTTACCACAATCGATTGTTGCACATATCGCTTTTAAAGGTGAATGTGTACTTGTGTACCAGTTATGTCCATCCCTGTCTATATGGTTTCCATGTTAATAGCCATGCCTATACTGCCCTGGTGTCCTCTTGTTTGGCAAAAACAAGAGGACACCAAAAAAATTCATCCCTTAAAACCTGAACTTTTTTACGCAGAATAATGTGGCAATTAATAATAGTTTCTGAAGGCCTAATTGTATGACATTTATCACTTTTGTTTTATTTTATTTCTAATATTTTGAAGACTGCAGTGCCTGAGTGGCATTCCCGGTTAACTGTAATTATACTTGGGCATGCTTAGGTTGCTACACTGATATGTTTTTCTAAATGCCTGACTGGCAAACACGTATGAAATATGTTTAGACACAGCCTACTGTATCATGAAATGGCCACAAGATGGAACCAGAAATAAGGAAAACAAATCATCAGCACTAACCATTAGATTACTCGTCTTACTTATTTTTTTCTCATCTTACTGTGTTATGAATATTGCGCACTGAAATTTCTGCAGTATTTTTATTTTAAATCCCCTGAACTCATTCACCGGATAAGTTGGTATCATAGTGCTTTATATTCAGTTTGTGAACTTGAAGGGAGGCTCTGACTATGGAAACTAAAGAGTGTTTCAAAGAAGTCATAGATAATGGAAACTGAATGCATGGCTTATAAAGAGAGTAAAGAATTTATCCCCACTGTTCTTATTGTCATAGAGGGCACTGTTGCTTCAGTTATCAGGAAGTGGAAGTTACAGGAAATCAGTGCGGCACTGCCTAGACACAGTGGAAAGGACGGATAACTTCATAAAAAGCCAGACAGAAGCCCACTCAAGGAGCTACGGAGTAGTCGACAGCCGAATAAAGGTGCACCTGTAAACCTCATTGCAGTTTTTCTCGATTGTTTTGGCACAGTTCATGAAACAAACTTACCATTCTCATAACTATAAGAGCATTTCTTAAAAAAGGTTTCGGTATGCAGCACAGCAGATTGACTACACAGTTGTTCTCAGTCACTTTGGCTCATTTCTTGAAACTGTGGTGATACTGTCAAAGTCTAGGTACATAATAATGCCAAAACAGCTTATATGGTACAGCACAGAACACCTGCAAAAGGTCAGCTTATATGGTACAGCACAGAACACCTGCAAAAGGTCGGCTTGTATGGTACAGGACAGAACACCTGCAAAAGGTCAGCTTATGTGGTACAGCACAACACACCTGCAAAAGGTCAGCTTATATGGTAAAGCACAGAACACCTGCAAAAGGTCAGTTTATGTGGTACAGCACAACACACCTGCAAAAGGTCAGCTTATATGGTACAGCACAGAACACCTGCAAAAGGTCAGTTTATATGGTACAGCACAACACACCTGCAAAAGGTCAGTTTATATGGTACAGCACAACACACCTGCAAAAGGTCAGCTTATGTGGTACAGCACAGAACACCTGCAAAAGGTCAGTTTATATGGTACAGCACAACACACCTGCAAAAGGTCAGCTTATATGGTACAGCACAGAACACCTGCAAAAGGTCAGCT
Organism: Mormyrops attenuatus; assembly: GCA_026777985.1. Taxonomy (NCBI): domain Eukaryota; kingdom Metazoa; phylum Chordata; class Actinopteri; order Osteoglossiformes; family Mormyridae; genus Mormyrops; species Mormyrops attenuatus. The sequence goes on from JAODKC010000095.1 coordinate 1,014,584, forward strand.
TATTTGGTACAGCACAACACACCTGCAAAAGGTCAGCTTATGTGGTACAGCACAGAACACCTGCAAAAGGTCAGTTTATATGGTACAGCACAACACACCTGCAAAAGGTCAGCCTATTCAATTCATTTCAATTCAATTCAAAGAACTTTATTTGTCCCTGAGGGGCAATTTAAAAGGTATAGAGGAGCAGCGCACACACATAACAGTTGTAACATTTGACACAACAGATGACACAATAACAGACATTTTTTTTGTTTTGTTTTTTTTCTATATCATACAACACAGCAGACCTGCAAAAGGTCAACTTAAAAGGAACAGCACAGCACAACTGCAAAAGGTCAGTTTGTATGGTACAGGACAGAACACCTGCAAAAGGTCAGTTTGTATGGTACAGCACAGAACACCTGCAAAAGGTCAGTTTGTATGGTACAGCACAGAACACCTGCAAAAGGTCAGCTTAAAAGGAACAGCACAGCACACCTGCAAAAGGTCAGTTTGTATGGTACAGCACAGAACACCTGCAAAAGGTCAGTATATATGGTACAGCACAGAACACCTGCAAAAGGTCGGCATATATGGTACAGGACAGAACACCTGCAAAAGGTCAGCATATATGGTACAGCACAGCACACCTGCAAAAGGTCAGCTTATATGGTACAGGACAGCACACCTGGAAAAGGTCAGCTTATATGGAACAGCACAGCACACCTGCAAAAGGTCAGCATATAGGAAAGGTTTTGTATAATTGTCATCATTTGGCACAATTTTCAATTGCTTTAGTCTTGTTGGTCAAAATAGATCAAGTAATTTCCCATTGTAAAATAATTTCACATCAAAAGCTATATAAGTATGTGATCATTGTGTTAGTCACCACATGCAAAACAGTTAACCAAGCTTTCAAAATGATTTAAAAATATACTCAATGACGAATAAGTAATGAGTAATGGTCCGATTTGGATGTAACTTGGTACACGTGCAGACCAGCGAAGGGCATGCAAATGATTCAATTTGGAAGGAGCTAGCACGTCTAGACGCATTAGACAGCATTACCAACACTTCACAGAGTCTGATAGGGGCTGCATTGTATCAGTTGCCGGGCAGGTGGGGCATGCAGATGTCACAGTCACCCAATGTTGGAACCAATGGGCATTTGAGAGCACCCACACACGTCGTGAAGTTTCTGGTTGCCAAAGACAGACCACACCAAGGGAGGGTCGTCGTATTGTGAGACAAGCATTACAGAACCCCATGGCATCTGCACCTGCCATTCGGACACAGGTATTGGACTCTCTACAACACCTCGTGTCATCCTGCATCATGTCTCAATGACTGGCATCAGCCAGACTATGGGTTCACCATCCTAGGCATTGGCCGCCATTAACACCAGCGCAGAGACGGCTGTGTTTTGAGTGGTGCTGTAACCGGGAGGCATGGGCTGATGACAAATGGCCTTGTACCGTACTCAGCGATAAATCTATGTTCTGCATTACCATGGATGACCATTGTGTGTGCGTGCGCTGAGGGGAGAGGACCAATCCTGCCAATGTTGTGGAAAGACACACTGGTGTTACTCCTGGCATCATGGTGTGGGGAGCCATAGGGTATGACTTCATGGTGTGGGGAGCCATAGGGTATGACTTCATGGTGTGGGGAGGCATAGGGTATGACATCATGGTGTGGGGAGCCATAGGGTATGACTTCATGGTGTGGGGAGCCATAGGGTATGACATCATGGTGTGGGGAGCCATATGGTATGACTTCATGGTGTGTGGAGCCATAGGGTATGACATCATGGTGTGGGGAGCCATAGGGTATGACTTCATGGTGTGTGGAGCCATAGGGTCTGACTTCATGGTGTGGGGAGCCATAGGGTATGACATCATGGTGTGGGGAGCCATAGGGTATGACTTCATGGTGTGTGGAGCCATAGGGTATGACTTCAGGTCATCTCAGGTAGTCATTCGGGGGACCTTGACGGCACAGCGCTACGTCAGTGACATCCTGCATCCGCATGTCTTACCCCTCCTGATACAGCATGGTTTTTCAACAAAACAACCCGACTGCCTGCATCATGTTGAGGTCCTCCTGTGGCCAGCCAGGTCCCCCAATCTTTCCGCAATCGAACGTGTGGGAACAGCTCGGACGTCAGCTTAGACTCTATGCCATTCTGCCGGATCTCGAGGGCCAGTTACAACAGCTGTAGGCCACAGGAGAGGATACAATGGCTGTATGACTCCCTTCCGCACAGTCCCATGTATTTAGGCCCGGGGGGGCGCCATACCCTACTGACATGGGACCAGCAGTGTGCCCATACTGCCAACTGCTGTGTGACTTTTTTGTTTGCCGTTGTACTGTGTCTTGAGATCTGAAGAAATTACATGTGCATGCGAGTGCTCTCTGTCGCCACACTGTAATGCAGAGCCTTGCAATGTTGAAACCATGGTAGGATCTAGAAGTGGGCAAGGGAGGGGAATGCCCACACGAATTTCTGCTCTTCCCACGCAGTTGGTTCGCTATAGCCTGTGACAGTGGAGGAGGAATGTCACCTTATTCTTGTTAAAGCTCCTTCTGGTTAAAATGTATCTTTTATTGCTGTAGTCTGCTGTAAATATTGTGTTGAATAAGGATCTTTGCTAGTAGTGGTTTAGTTAATTCTTAGATAGTTAGCTAGCTAACATTACTCACTAGAGTAATGCTCACTAGAACAGTACAGTAGAACCCCCATATCCGCTGATTTGGTAACCATGGTCTCAGTGTAATTTGTAAATTAAATTTTATCATAGGTATGTAAGTACCCGGAAAACAAGTCATTTACAGTGTTCGCTATTATCCACGGTTTCGGATTTCCGCGGTAGGTCTTGGATCGTTTCCCCCGCAGAAAAGGGACACTACTGCATTTAACATGACGTTCATACCAGCGTAGGGCTGCCAACTTTGGTCAGCTGGCTGGAGTGAGATTTTCAATTCCAGACAAGTCTGCACACACATACACATGCATTTACATGTGTGTAACAATTTTATTCCCTTTATAAATAACTGTAATAATAAATAATAGTCTGTAGGGTTTGCAAATTACCCCAAAGCTTTTTATAATTTTAGGTTTATAATGGAATAATATAGACTTGTCGCAGTACTTCTTACATGAGAACCCGAAAGCGTGAGTTTCATGGCAGATGCAATGAGAAGTAATGAGAAATGATGTTCTGCTGTGCAGAAGTGACATTATGGAGTGGGGATTACACTAGTTGTCTTGCAAATGTTAATTGTCATTTGAGGAATGTGTGACAGCAGTCGAGAAAATCTGTAAGAATAATATTCTGTATCTAGAGAGAGTATATCCTGCTTGTATGTAATGCAGCCAAACCCAAGTTGCGACAGAAAAGAGAAATGAAACTGGATGACATTGGGAAACAAGCATGTACCCTGGTTTCTGTGTGATCTCTCTCTCTCTCTCTCTCTCTCTCTCTTCCACGCACATGCATACATATATCTATACAGTAAAGTAAGCAAAGAGAATGCTTCCAAAAAAACCCCACAATTTCCAAATTAAGAGAAGCAGAATGAAAAACCAGAGAATATCTTCTGGCCTCCAAAAAGTCACTGATATCTTGTTGGCACGAAGAACACGAAATTCAGTTGCCAAACTTCTTCCCAGGGGCAGCCCAGCCATTTCATGTAGTTGTATGCTAAGTTTGCTTGAGGTGTTAGTATAGAATAATCTGAATGATGCATAATCAGCCAACCACACACACACTGACTCATCTGAGCAATTTAGCCACAGTGATACCATGTGTCATTTATGCCGGAATTCACCACTGCCCACAGCCTGACCATTATCCTGGATGTATCATTACAATGTGGCTACAACATGATACGGTACATACTGTGATGTGAGCAGGCAAGATGAGTGGGCTACGCTCGCACAAACATCCGGGGAGGGCCAGAAACACCCTGCATTTGTAAATGGTGAACGAGCGCAGAGTGATCATGCCGAACACTGCTGCTGGACGTTCTGAGATGTTATCGTGCTCAACATTCCCAGAGTCGCGTCGAAAGCTGGAGTAAATAAAAACTCTTCATTATGAGGCTATTTAAATGAGTGTGCTGCTACTCACAGGACACAGCGCCACATGATGAAATAGTCTGCAGGGGTGAGAGAGGGCCACGCTAAGGTGACACATATGCTTGCAGTTTTTTTGCAATTGCTTAAGCACAATTTTACAAAGCACTTCACACAATGAGCACAACACCTCAGATCATTTGCAGAACAGAAACACTTTAATCAAAACCGTACAATTTCTTACAAAAAACCCAATTTTCTAACATCATAACATAAACACATCCATCCATCATATGGTCTGATTCTGTCTGAATCAGTTAAACACTCCTGTGCTCAGCCTAAAACACTTTTAGCATTTACACAGAGGAAGTATAAAAGTACATTCAACACTACATGACACCAGTTGTGCAGATCAATTAAAATATTTTTTTCTTTTCATGTATTCAAGTCAATCAATACTGAACTTTTCAAAAAAACATTCATAAGAAAACATTTTCCATTTATCATACAGTATGACTGAAGGTACCATTGTACTGTTAACAGCAGGAACATAAAGTATCCAGTTCAGAACTGAAAAAAAGAGAAAACTGATCATCTCTCTGGCTGGATGGATCTGGCCACGGGGCCTCGTCAACATCGCAGGCTATGTTTTCATTTGCAAGACAACGTGGAAGAATCTTCTGGGGCGATGAATCCACCCTTGTATTGATGCTACATCAATTTGGGTCCATAGCTTGAATGAGGGGCATCTGTAGATACGGCCGGAGATCATACACCTTCCACCGCCATGCTGAGAAGATCTCCTCAATGGGGTTTAGGAAGGGGGAGTATGGTGGAAGGTATTAGACTGTAAATTCTGGTTATTGATGAAGCCAGTTTTGGACCTCAGCAGACCGATGAAAAGATGCATTGTCCCAGACGACAATGTACCGCATCTGGTCTCTTTGGTTTGCTGCTGCGATAATATTGTGTAATCTGTCTAAAAATGTAAGAATGAGGTTAGTGTTGTAAGGACCCAAGATGGCATGGCGGTGGAGGACCCCATTCTGTGAAATGGCAGCCCAAAGGGTAATGTTACCCCACGTTGCCCTGGTACGCTGACAATAGCCCTGTGGCCAGTGATGTCTCTTCCCCTTCTTCTCACTGTTCTCGGGTTAAATCCAGCCTCGTCAATGTGTATACAGTGATCCCCCGCTATATCGCGGTTCAGGTATCGCGCCCCCGCTGTATCATGGATTTTTCCCCGACGCGTCACAGTTCTCTGCGTATTACGTACCTTGCTTGTGGTCCGATTGTTTTCGTTTTGTTTTAAGCCCTTCGATGGCTCCCAAGCGTCCTGCATCTTCTAAGCCTTCTGGTAGTAGTGAGCCTAAGTGCCAGAGGAAGACCTTGACCATTCAGGAGAAGGTAAAACTCCTGGGTATGCTTCAGGAAGGAAAGCGTTACGTGGACGTCGCTCGCCATTATGGCTTGAATGAATCGACAGTACGATACATGAAGAAGGATAAAAAGAATATAAGAGCCACTGCATCACTTTCCTTTAGTCAAACAGGAAAGAGGGTGGCGACTCCTCAGAATAAAGTCATCGTTAAAATGGAATCACATACACATTACATATTATTATTATTATTATGTTACTCATATCCTTAGCCCGACATCCACATATCATGTGTTGTTTTAATAAGTTTACATGTGTTTAAAGCGTGTGGGAGGGGTTCTGAGCCCCGTGCCGTCTCCTCCTGGGCTATACGCTATGTCCTCCTGGGCCCTGTGCCGTGTCCTCCTGGGATTTACGCTGTGTCCTCCTGGGCCCTGTGCCGTGTCCTCCTCGGATGTACATCGTGTCCTCCTGGACTCTGTGCCGTGTCCTCCTGAGATTTACTCCATGTCCTCCTGGGCCCTGTGCCGTGTCCTCCTGAGATTTACGCCATGTTCTCCTGGGCCCTGTGCCGTGTCCTCCTGGACTCTACGCCGTGTCCTCCTGGGCCCTGAGCCGTGTCCTCCTGGGCGGTACGCCGTGTCCTCCTGAGCCCTCAGCCGTGTCCTCCTGGGCAG
>JAODKC010000095.1:1040517-1056379 GCA_026777985.1 Mormyrops attenuatus
CCAGCACACTGGCTCTGTTCACCCAGCCTGCCGGTGCGGAGGCCTCCCTTACTGCCCCAGCACACTGGCTCTGTTCACCCAGCCTGCCGGTGCGGAGGCCTCCCTTACTGCCCCAGCACACTGGCTCTGTTCATCCCACCTGCCATCATCTGCCAGCCCCCCGGCCTGCTCACTGGGGGCTTTGGGCAGGGATAATGTAAAGACTTTGAGACAATGTAGTGTTGTGAAAATGTGCTATACAAATGAAATTGAATTGAATTAATGAACTGTTAAATGTGTGCTTTGTGCCCTGGGGTGGACTGGAAACAAAAATCAGCCAGAATTTTGCTGTCAAGTGACCAAAATTTAATATTGTACCGTTGACTCAGGGGAGACCCATTGCTATATTTTGGCACCATCCAGGGGAGACCCATTGCTATATTTTGGCACCATCCAGGGGAGACCCTTGCTATATTTTGCCAGCAACTGACCCAACTGCTATATTTTGCAATTGGCGGATTGGGCAGCCCTGGTTGGTGAAGACAGGCTGGCCCCCTCAAGAAAGACTAACTTCCCGAAGGCCGGTCCATGCCTATCTGTGCCTCATGTGTGTGTGTGTGTATGTTTGTGTGTGTTTGAGTGAGTGTGTGCCTGTGTGTGGTTATGTATATACAGTGGTACCTCAGAACTCGAACTTAATCCGTTCAAAACTCCGGTTCGAACCCTAAAAAGTTCAAGTTCTGATCGAATTGTTCCCATAAGAAATAATGGAAAACCAATTAATTGGTTCCTGGCCCTAAAAAAATACACCTAAATTGTCATGCCTCTCATCCAATCATCTCGTGTGCCACGCCCCCTCGTTAACCTCCTGTGGACCCCGCCGTGTTTACCAGCTGTTCTCTGTTGTTGTCATTAGTTCATTGTAGTTAAGTCCGCGTTTAAGTTTGTTTCCCCGGTCCGGTCATTATCGTTGCGTAGAGGTTTCTTGTTCTGTGTTGCTGCTCCCTGATTAAACCCCGTAATTTCCCGATCCTCCGTCTCCCTGTTCTTGCTTCCCTGGTGTGACGTGACATAAATATGTTTTTTTTTAGCATTTAAACACAAAATGAACAGGATAAAACAAGAGTATATACTAAACACATCTGCGCACATTTATCAAAACAGTAATTTGTAAAGAGAGAAAATAAGTGTATCCAAACAATGTGTAAAATTAAAGAATATTTTTTCAATAATTAATTTTTCAACTCCGCTGTGGTTCGCACAGTCTTGCGCTTTATCACTTTTGGTGCCGCGTTTTTTGGAGCCATGGCTACCAATAAAAGATTAACCTGAAAAACAAAATTATCAGTTTTACTTTTTCGCAAACACTGCGCCAACACTGCACGCCGAGCGTAATATTTTTTTCTTAATGGCTTCCAAAACGATAAATAATGTACCCCAACACTACCACAAGCCAGACCCAAGACTGCACCAACACTAGACTATGCCATGCGGTCCATTGTTTATTTTTATTAATACTCTGTATTCGTTAATTTGTTCGTAAATCGCAAACTTTTTGGTTGTAACATTTGTCACCCTTTGTGCTGCGTGACTCATTTCCCCGCGCATACAAGTTATCTTAGGTCGGTTTGACTTCTGACATTCAGATGGAGTTCTAGGTCATTTTTTTTCGAGCTGGTTGGTTCAACTTTTAAGAAATTCGAGTTCTAATGAGTTTGAGTACTTAGGTACCACTGTACTACATTCTGTGGACATTTGTTCCCCACAGTGTGACAAAAAACTGCTATTTTTTGCTGACACTGTGGAGACCATTTTTTCAGTCCCCACAAGGGGAAACTTGTTCTGTGACAGCAATCAAAAAACTAAAAATGACAAAAGTATGCTTGTTTGGTTACTTATGGGTAGGGGTTAAAGTTGTCATTGTTGGTATTATGGTTTTGCCCGTAGAAATGAATGGACTGCCCCCACAAAAATTTGAATACAAACCTGTATGTGTGTGTGTGTGTGTGTGTGTGTGTTTATGTGTCTTTCTGTATGTTTGTGTGTGTGTGTTTATGTTTGTGTGTGTGTGTTTATGTGTCTTTCTGTATGTTTGTGTGTGTGTGTTTATGTGTCTTTCTGTATGTTTGTGTGTGTGTGTTTATGTTTGTGTGTGTGTTTTTATGTGTCTTTCTGTATATTTGTGTGTGTGTGTTTATGTGTCTTTCTGTATGTTTGTGTGTGTGTGTGTTTATGTGTGTGTGCGTTTGTGTGTGAAGGGCATTGAATAAAGTAAACTGGCATTCATGCTTTGAAGTCGTCTCTAAAGCTCCATTCTGGTGGTGGAAAGGCACACAGATTGACAAACAAATGCAGATTATCACACAGCACTACATCACACGAGCTGGCCGCTTACGTGCCCAGTGTGCATCCGCACATGGAAAGTTCTGCAATTCCCGTGGGGAGGTCGGCTTTCGGCGTGTCTTGTTCCGGGGCCAAGTTTCATTTGGGCCTCTTGGGACTAGGCCCATTTGCATGTTCCGGCCCGCGGGGGGGAAAATTCGTGAGACACGGCAGCATCGCATGTCGGACAGGAAACCAACAGAAGCGGAAAGAATGCAGCGAGGCTCAGGCCCACTGACAGGGAAAACCTGTTTGACGTCGCCTCGATTCGGACGGCGCCTCTCCTGGGGGCGAGGAAAGAAACCCAGAGCGAGCCGGCAAGTGAGGGGGCGGCAGGGTGCGAAATCAGACGCACACAAGCACACAGACTCATGGGGATGTCACAGTGCAAGAGCGGACACACACACACAAGCACACAGACACACAGGAGCATCACGGTGTGAGACCAAACACACACACACAGAGGCACGCACACAAAAGGGCATCATGGTGCGAGAGCAGACACACACACAAGTGCACAGACATGCGGGGGTGTCACAGTGCAAGAGCAGAGACACACAAGCACACAGACACACAGGAGCATCACGGTGTGAGACCAGACACACACACACAAGCACGCAAACACCAGGAGGCCTCTTCCTTTGCTGTTCTCACGGAGCCTCCTGAAGGCATTCCAGCATTCCCAGCAGTCCCACCCACAGAGGCAAGTACTTCCAGCTCAAACACACTCAACACTCTGAACGCTACCCTTGTAACCTGAGTGTGTGTTCTCAGACATTGACAGGATCTTACAGCTCATTCCATAAAATTATCCTACCCACCGCTGCTGTAGTTATCCTACCTAATGCTGCAGTTATCCTACCCACTGCTCCTGCAGTTATCCTACCTACCGCTGTACTGCATTTATTCTACCCAGTGCTGCTGCATTTATCCTAACTACCCCTGCTGTAGTTATCCTACCCACCGCTGCTGCAGTTATCCTACCAACCGCTGCTGTAGTTATCCTACCCACCGCTGCTGCAGTTATCCTACCCACTGCTGCTGCAGTTATCCTACCAACCGCTGCTGTAGTTATCCTACCCACTGCTACTGCAGTTATTCTACCCACCGCTGCTGAGTTTATCCTACCCACGACTGTTGCAGTGATCCTATCCAGTACTGCTGCAGTTATCTTATCCAGTGTTGCTGCAGTTATCCCACCCACTGCTGCTGCAGTTATCCACTGTTGCTGCAGTTATCCCACCCACTGCTGTTGCTGTTATCCTATCCAATGTTGCTGCAGTTATCCTACCCACTGCTGCTGCAGTTATCCTGTCTAGTGTTGCTGCAGTTATCCTACCCACTGCTGTTGCTGTTATCCTACCCACCACTGCTTGAGTTATCCTATCCAATGTTACTGAACTCATCGTACCCACTGCTGCTGCAGTTATCCTATCCAGTGTTACTGCAGTTATCCTACCCACCGCTGATGCAATTATCTTATCCAGTGCTGCTGCAGTTATCCCACCTACCACTGCTGCATTTATCCTATCCACTGCTGCTGCAGTTGTCCTAGCAATTGCTGCTACCTTTTCACTACTGATGCTACCTATTTGAGTCATAATTTTACCTATTTTAATTAACTAATTCTACTCGTTATTATTTATACATTTTATGCATGTTTTCCCACCCACTGTGCCTTTACAATAATTATCACTGCTCTGCAGAGTGTTCTCATCCAGATTCTTTTCTACATCACTGCATGGGTAACCAATGTCAATAAAAAAGCTTGAGTTTTGTGTTTTATGACACGTGTCCAGGGGCCACCATGTCTGGCAACAAGCCTCCCTCATAGGGAACACGTCTCTCCATCAGTATCTGGCCTGTGGACAGTGCACTATTCTGCAATATGCTGGTAGAGTAGTTGACACATTGTTGAAATGTAACAATGGTAACGGTAACAAGGTGTGCATGAAAATAAATGCTAGTATGGATTAATTTCATACGATGGTCATGATAATTACATTGTAAAGTTAATCATTATATTATATGTTATGGATGGGCATGGTGAAGGATGGACAATCCAAGTTGTGGCTCACAGAAACAGACTTTAATTACTCAAAAATAAGAACACAAGAAATAAAAAGGACCACAAAGGCTCAAAAACAAAGCAGGTAAACAAAAAGAACAAATGAAGGGAGCAACACAGGAACAAGACTAGCAGGACAGCAGCAAACACAGGGCAGCAACAGCAGGACAGCAGCAAACACAGGGCAGCAACAGCAGGACAGCAGCAAACACAGGGCAACATCAGCAGGACAGCAGCAAACACAGGGCAACCACAGCGGGACAGCAGCACACACGGGGCAACATTAGCAGGACAGCAGCAAACACAGGGCAACCACAGCAGGACAGCAGCACACACGGGGCAACCACAGTAGGACAGCAGCAAACACGGGGCAACCACAGTAGGACAGCAGCAAACACAGGGCAAACAGCTGCAAGCACATAATGACCAACTGAAGAAATGGGGGAAGGGCAGGCACATGTATTTACATAATGAGAGCTTTAACAAGGGACAGGTGTGGGCTATTACAGAATACTAAGGGCTACAACTAACAAGAAATATGTGAGCATAATCAAGAATTACTACAGACACAAACACTAGGATAGACTTGAGACATTGGTACAGAACATAAGTACAAGCTAAAGACAGGTAGGGGTAGCTAGAAACAAGGATACAAAAACAAGAACCTATACTAACAATACAAGAGCACATTAAAATGGGGAAACAAAACCAATAAACAAACAGTCCAATATAGTCAAGACTGGCTTCTGGTTGACCTTGAACCCAGGACAGTAGGGTATCACATACTCAGCCACGCACTTCAGCCCCACAGTGGCCTGGGGCACAGGGGAATACATTAAGGATTAAAACAAACCGGGGAAATAACGGGGGACAGAATGACCAGCGACACCCGCTGGCCAAATGGGGAAATGACACATAGACCAGGGCAAGACAGGGACTGATCCTGACAGTTGTTATTTTGGGGGGGGGGAGCCATCATTCAGAAGAGTTGGGTTACGCTCTGGGAAAGCTGGCGTGATTTAGTGATGCACCTACATTTTTGTATTACTTTGATGCTGGCATCAGTAGTAATTGAAAACATGCCTGTGCCAAATGTTTGGCTTTACTGTGAGTGTCTGCACATACAGCATATCGCATCTGACAGTCAATAACTGTGTGATTTACAGGGTTCTTATACACACGAGTCCTGCAATCTGCTGTTATGCACTGAGGAAGTCATACATGACATCACTCTCTAGACAAGATGTGACTTATGAAGTCATCACAACAGATTGACTTGTTAAGTCATCACAACAGACACACCTTTTGCATTGTTAGTTATTTAGCATGTGCTGCAGTCCAAAAGTAACATATTTCAGAGAGCAGGGTGAGCCAGACCCTGATGTAACTGGGGCCTCAGCCCGGGGGCCAGTGGTGAAATTACTTAGCTAATTTGGGGACATAAACCAGTGCCCTGCCGATCATGGATACAGCATCCTAAGCCACAGAGCCATGCACCACCCCCTCTTCAAAACCGGGCTCAATACAGTGTTTCCCCAAGGTTTACAGCTTGGGGGAAGGGGGGGCAGACGGACGCGCGGTCTCTGTCCGCTGGTGGGAGTGTACTCACCTGTGTATGCGCGCACGTGTCTGTTCGTGTGCATCGGGGCGGAACTCCGCCGTGCGCGATACAGACAGCAGAGGAGAACTGTAAACGCACGACCGTGTAGAGACAAAAATGACAAGCTGTTGTGTAAATAAGATAAACAACATAAGGCTATTTAGTTTGTTTAATAAAAGGACAAGATATACACCTGTTCTATAGGAAAGGTAGCCTTAAATGACTCCTGTTGTGATCTGGCGCTATATAGAAAATAAAATAAAATAAAATTAACTTGACCTTCAAGGAGGGGGGGGGTGGGGCGGGAGGTGCCGTTGGGGGGCCAGGGAGCCCCCCAATATCATGGGGGAAACACTGCAATGCTATCTCAGAAAATATTTCACAATGATTTGGAAGTGGAGGGCTGACTTACAAACTAAGAACTACTGGCTTCTCTTTCAACAAGAACATGAACAGCTGATGACCACATCCTGACCACATCCATTACAGCTTCATAGAAGCACTCGTTTGACATTGTCAACATTCATAATTTATTGGTAAACATATAGAACAGAAAAATACTATTTTGAGGAAATACATTCAGAAACATAGCTTGAGACAAAGGCTATTCCTATGTAGTGAGTGTCCGAGAGGCATTTCAGACAAAACTTCTGGAGATCTTTGGGGAAAAGGCACCACAAGAGCTGACACCCCAGCATCCCCTGTGGTTTGCGAGCTAAAAGAGGCCGGAGCCCCTCTGGCGCTGAGGCAGCTTCCTACATGGCGATGCTCAGCAAGGCTAAGGCTCAGCGGCGCTAAATCTCAGTGACGCTAAGGCTCAGCGGCACTAAAGCTCAGCGGCGCTAAGGCTCAGCGGCGGTAAGGCTCAGCGGCGCTAAGGCTCAGCGGCGCTAAAGCTCAGCGACGCTAAGGCTCAGTGATGCTAAGGCTCAGCGGCGCTAAAGCTCAGTGACGCTAAGGCTCAGTGACGCTAAGGCTCAGCGGCGCTAAGGCTCAGCGGCACTAAGGCTCAGCGGCGCCCCCAGCACCCACTCTGGAAGAAAAGAAGCAAGGGCCTGAGACACTGATAACAGGCCGTGGAATCAGACGCCGACAGCCGGTGCGTAACTCCGTGCTGTGTGGTCACACACTTTCCAACAAAGTGCCTTATGGATATTATTCCACAGAAATGGGTTTCACATCATGCACAGTAAACAAAAAGAGGTGAGTTCTCTGAGAAATGTCTTTGGTGGGAGACCTCAGTCCGAATGACAGATATGTCAAGGTAGCCTCACCTACAAGCTTTAAAATCTTTTTAGTGATGTTTGACATTTTGCGTAAAATAATCAGTGAAAGACCTTACAAAGAGATGTGACACTAAAAAAGAATGTACTGAAATATAAATGTTTTGCAAACTCATCATCTTGGATATAGAAATTCCAAGCTTTCTATCAGGATTCCTCAAACTAAGTCAAACTGAATAAATAAATAAATAAAAACAGGCACTGGCAACAAGAAAAGGTTATGTTCAAATCTATATTCCAGGTTTTAAACCCTGGTTAAACACTAACATTTCAATGAATGAATAAAGTTTGAGAACTAGGGGTTTGCTAGGGCTTGGGTTCAAGTGAGCAGGCCTTAGGAATTTGCTGGAGTTTAGTTAGCTAGGAGTTTTAGTGGGGTTTTAATAGGTACTCCCCTGGTGAAGCCAAAATGTGTCTCGTTAAAGGGCTTCTGTGAGATAGATTCCCATAAATGTTCCAAATTCAGTGGTGTTGATCAGAGCAGGAGGGGCACAGGTGACTTTCAGTTCATCCCTTTCATCCAGCAGCACCTGCCGCCCATGGAACCCAGTGGTTAATTCATTCGTTTTTTTAGTAAGCGTGAGGCTTATGAGAAGATTCTGGCTTTTTGACTTCTTAACGTGCACAGTATAAGTTAGGTTTGCGGCATCAGACTGCAGGGTGACTTGGATATACAGGAAGTAGCGCCCATCCTTGACAATGACAGGCTCACTGCCATCCTCTGACATCCAATGGAGCTCATCCATGGTCTGTTTGGAGCCTACAGAAAGAGAAGTCCATTGCTGATCCAAGCCGTTACACTCCTGTAGGGCAATCCTGGACAATATAAGCAATAAATTCTTCTTGTGCAGAAGCCCATTGGTGGGCCATTAAATAGAACAAACATTAGGAGATGCCTTCATATTGCGAGGAAACTTGTTAAGATAGGGACTGTAACGGTTGGTGAGCTGTGCTGGGCCCAGTGTATTTATTTAATACAGGAGTGTGTCCTACCATTCTTCAGATAATTCACAAGGAATTGTCGAGTTGTGTTCGCCGGCTCGCAGAGACAGGGAGCACTGGGAGGATCCTGCAGTGAAACAGTTGAATGGCAGCACAAGAGTTATTTCTAAATGCCTCAAAGTTGCTTTCACTGGATCTCCTTACCTATTGCCAATTCGCTTATTGTGCCCAGATGAAAGTTCATATCGCTTCTGTCTTTTCTAACTTCTGCTCCCTCCCTGCATCCTGTACACTCTTCCTGTAGACACTGCTATTTACATCACTGAGTATTTTTTTTTTGTGAAAGCTCAAAATGTGACCCTCACCCTGCAAAAAACACTTCTTACTTGGTTCCCTGTCCTCTAACACTAACCATGCTGCCTGAGTTGTGAATTATGATGACATTTATTCTTAATTTTCTTCATAGCTTCTTGGGGTATCTCTAAAGTTTTTTAACCCAAGGAACAGATACCATGTACAGCAAACATGTGAGACAACAAAAAAGACGTAGGAGTCATTCATACAAAAACTCATACATGTGGTGGCAAACAGACCGCGTACAAAAACAAGAATGTGAGAGTCAGGATTCGTCTTGCTGTGCCAAGGGAGGCATGACGGAACAAACTCACAGCATCTCAGAGGAATGAAACACAAATCTTAAGTGAGACAGTGCTTCCTTTCCATGCTGTTTGAAGACTGCGTGACCTAGACGCGTTCGTAATGGCCATTCCTGACAATCTGCTTTCAACACCCAATTTGACATTTTTATTATTTTTGCCTGAACACATGACACAATAGATCTTGCTGAGAAGAACTGGAGTGCAGAGACCACTGCTGGACTGGGAGGAGGCTGTCTGTCTGCGTCTTATTGTCACCCTGACAATTGGACACGTACTTCAGTGATCTGCTCTCAGTTCCCTCTTCGGGGGAATGAGCTGTCACTGCAAACTGGGAGCCAGGGCCATTTACGCCTCCCCAGACCGCAATTACGCATAAAAAGCTTGGTTTTGGGAAGCATGCAGATAGATTTACGACATTGTAAACAAGTGTGTGTGTGCGCGCGCGCGTGCGTGTGTGTGCGTGTGGATCATGTATATATTCAATTGTCGGGACCAAAAGTACCCATAATGTGATAAAAACCGGTTATTTTGACATTGTGGGCACCATTTCAGTCCCCACAAGGGGAAACTCAATTTTATGCATATCTGTGACTGCTATCAAAAAACTAAAAATGCCAGAAGTCTTGTGTTTTGTCTGGTTAGGGTTAGGGCTGGGTAGAGGTTAAGGTTGTCATGTTGGGATTAGAGTTCTTCCTACAGACATGAATGGAGAGTCCCTGTAGAGATATGAATTGGTGGACTATGCTTGCGTGCGTGTGCGTGTGTGTGTGTGCGTGTGTGTGTGTGTTATTCATGGTGCAGGTTATGAGCTCAGATAAGAGTCCATCTGTCCACACTTATTCATCCATACATGCTAAAGAATGAGGCCCAAACAGAAGAAGTGCCAGATAAAAGGCTCTGAAGGCCCCGTCTACAGCTTTTTTTTTACAACATTTTATTCATCTAGCAGATGCCTTTGTCCACAGATACGTTCTTCAGGAAGCTGGGTCACAGCTCTTTGAGCAGTTCTGGGCTGTATGTTCCTTGCTCAAGGACCCAGCAGTGACATCACTCTAACAGCATGGGGATTTCAACCAGTGGCCTTCTGACCATAGCTACAGCATCCTAATCTGCCAAGAGCCCCTCCCATTCCTCCAATACCATCAACAACCTGTCTGCCAGCCTGCTTCAATCAGAAACCATCCACCCACTAACCAGTTCAACCATCGTTTGTCCATTCGGCATTTCAACTGTCAGTTTGTGTCTGTATGTGTTTGTCCATCACCCTGCTCTTCCACCAGCCTCTCATTACACCACAGTCTATGAGTTTGTATCCAACAGAATCTGTTTGACAGCCAGTCTTCTCTAAAACGACGTGTTTGACTATCAGTCTGTGAACGAGAGCCTTTGAGCATCTTTCTGTTCTCATGTGAGTTTTCTTGACCATGAATCTGTCTATAACTGATTCTGTTTGACCTTCCGTCTGCCCGTAAGATCTAGTTTGACTGTTGTTCATTCCAGTCACTGTTCCATCACTTCATCAGACTTTTCACTCTCTGTTCATCCTATCAGTCGCTATACAGTAAATTCAACGTAATGACCCAAGGTCTGCATGCCTCAGACTCCAGAGGAGAAACACACCAGGCAGTCAGGCTGAAGGCCACGATACTCCACATTCATGTGGTATCCCTTATTCTGGGTTGCTCGACCCCGGAGTTCAGCCACTCTCACTATGCAATAGTAACATTTTTTTGGTTTTCAGCCAGCCTGGATGTAAACCATCTTGCCAACAGCCACAAAGACTGTGTGTAGTCAGTGAACTTCCTCTACGAGCATCTTTGATAAGGGATACTGGACTTATCTACTAACTAGAGACCATTCATCGTGAGTCTCTACTTAACATTACTAGCCAGCAAATGACAAACTTATAACTGGTTTCAGTTAGGTCCACCTACCAATATCAACCTTGTTACATGGAGCTCCAAACAGTTTCCAGCAGTCCTTGTGAGTCCATAGACTGCGCAGAGGAGATGTCATTACCAGCATGTAGGTTGGAGCCTTAGAGGTTAAGCAAATGTCAACTATAAGGTTTCAAGTGCCAGGAGGGAGACAGTTGCTGGATTTCCCAAGCCCAACCACCAGAAATAATCAGATATGCAAATAGTTTGTGGAGAAGCTTCTCAAACCACAGCAGATACACATTCCCATTTAGCTACAGCAGCTGCTGCTGAAGTGTCAGCATTAACGTCTGGCCAGTGCGCCTCTGAAGCACCCAGCACTGTTGCTGCCCTGGTACCATGCAAAACTTTCTGGTTCCTGTGCCCTGACTGTGACTCTCTGTGGCTGTTCTCTGGAATTTCCTGCTTGGGATCAAGAAAGTATATCTTTCCATAGATTAATTATAAGAACGAAAGAGACAGTTGAAAGCCATGATGTTTGCACCAGGCAACATTGTTACGTAGCCCAGCTCGCACCTTTAACCAAAGTGACAATGGTTATTGTGTTTAGCCTTCTCTGGGTGTCCTGTGCTATCAGCCACAAGGCTTACTGCGGCCAAGTGCTCTGTCTCGTTGGGGGCCTTACCTGCATGGGCCAAAGGCAGGTGATGAGGAGAGCCAGGGTAATGGCCTGGGCCAGGGAGAGGAGTGTGACCCAAAGCATGAGGGTGCTGTTCAGGCACTGATGGCGAGCTAGAGCCTGGTGAAGTGCCGTTTCCGTAGACGACATCTCACAGACGCAGACCGCAAGGACTGAGAGAGACACAGGGACGGACCTCAATTCTTCTTCTTCTCCTTTTTTCTCTCTTTCGTAAGAACGGCTGAGAGAGTGAAACGTGCGTCGGCTTCCTCCCCGCGGCTGTCAGTCTCTGTGAGCGTTAAAAAAAAACTCTTCCTCAGCTCGACCGCCGGCTGTGTCGACAGAAGCCTGTGATCCAGGTGCGTGTCCCTCTAAATGTAGACGTCGCCGAGGTCTGTCGACCTCACTGCACGGACGTCGGAGGAAAAGGCGGGACGCTGAAACACCAAATAGGGTGCCACCCCCGCAGATATGGATCTCAGTGTGTCCGATTCAGCCATGCCATGATGTCATGAACAATCAAAGGGAGAATCACGACACAAATGGAGAGGTGTGACACGCAGCTTTGTTTGTCAGCTGCGTGTTGGTGGGGCCTGGAAGATTAACGCCCTTTGTTGCGGTACACGGCCTGCCTGCAGCGTGCTCTACGGGGATGGCCCACGGGACGCTGTCACGTATCACTTTCTGCTCTGGCGTACCTGATTAAACCCAGCATATCCGCACCCCTAATGGGGAGCAGGCCAATCCGAATGCTGGGCGCCTGCATCTCCCATCACACACAGCCCAAAAAAACAAAACCCTCTCTTGTGCTGAAAGGAAGTAGGTGTGATGTTTCCACCAGTGCTCTCCAGTTCTTGATATGAACCGTTCCCCTTCGTGAGAGCTGCTAGTCAAATCAGAACTCCTCTAGGGTTTACCCATGCCGGTTAGGTCAGCTAGGCAGAGAAAAGGGTCATTATGTCATGCTTTTGTTTCTCATCATCCATAGCTCATCATCCATTTTGTTCTGTTCAGACTGCTGGTTTTTCCAGAAGGTGTGGGGCTTGGCTTTTAAATGCAACTAACAGCAAGTTGTAATCGCTAACAAAGCAGCAGCAGCCACAACAACAACATTAATAATAACAACAATTGCTGAATAACTGGAATGTCTGGTGCTGGAATAAAACATATTTGCTCTCATTATCACGCCCATCATGTCTCCAGGCCACATTTCTTGTAAATCACAGGTTTTGGCAGCAAGAAGGCAGAAGAACAGCAGGGGCTGAGGCTGATAACAGGATAATGTGGGTGTTTATATATGTGTCTGTGTGTTTGTGTGTACGTTTGTGACTATCTATTTCTGTCATTCATGGGAGGCCGGAAATCGCTATAAAGAAGAAGATCAAGGGCAGGGGGCAGGTCCTGTGGGCTCGAGGCTACAGCATCATCGCTCTATGGTGTTCTGCTTCCGAGCTTATTGGCAGTGGGGCTGGATCTGTAAACAAAATTTTCCAGTGAAGTCAGAGCTGTGGCTTCTATTAGGGACTTTACAAAATCGCCCCTGTAAAACCGGCTGGCTGATAACGAACCCCTCTGGATGACAGCCAAGAATGAAATGCTTTTAGCTTTTGGGTCCCGATGATTACACCAGAGGTTTCCAAAGTGCCATCTTCACTAAAAGACCACTGAGGTGCTCAGTGTAGATTGATAAGCACAGTTTATTTTTGGGGCTGATCGGCCATGTGGGAGTGTCATGTAAAATGGACTGCATTTATATAGCACTTTTCTACCCCTATGAGTACTCAACACACTTTACAATTTATGCCTCACATTCACCCATCCATGCATACACACACCGGTGGCAGAGACTGCCACGTAAGGCGCCAACCTGCACACCAAGAGCAATTTGGGATTCAGTGTCTTGCTCAGGGACACTTCGATGGGGTCAGGAAGAACCAAGGCTCGAACCTGCAGCCTTCGGGTTGCTAAACGGTAGCACTACCTCCTGCGCCACCACCTTCCCCGAATGTAATGCGTGCTGTAAGAAAAGTGGAGGTGGATTCTGAAAATACCATCAGGTCTGGATTTAAATTATTCATATTCACATCCAATAATGTTTATTCAGTAAAATTTAATTGGATAAGTTCAACAGAAGTGTCCCTTAAAAAGATCTGCTCATTTCTTTAGAGGACCTTGTTCACCTAAATAGACCATCCAAAGAGGAGATTCTTCTTGACAGGTTTGAATATTGCTATGTGAATAAACAAGATAGGATGAAGTAAGTGGTGGTGTGGAGGTCCCAGTGATCAGCTCACTTTCTCCACAGCTTGCGGAGATCCAATTGTGTGGCGATACCGCTGTGCCAGAACTCCACAGCTCACGAACCTGTCAGGCTCAGGGAAACAAGGTCTGAGCATTTTAGTCATGTTTGTGTCTGACCTGAGCTAGAATAAATGCTGTGATTTTAGGAGCGACAAAATTACTATACAGTATTTGTCCCTTTCTTTGAGCCCAGAACACATCACCCAGGTAAATATCACCCAGGTAAATATTTATCCAGGCTTTAGAAAGTTCAGGGCAGTTTCTTCCTATAAATGAATAATTATTCTTTCACTTTCCAGTACCTCAGTTCACTCACCGCTGGCATGTCCACATCCGATCGGACTTGAATGGATTAATGTGTTCAGCGCATAGCTCCAACAGATCCTGCAAGATCACCTCGCAGTGTTAACCATGGGGACCTGGTCACACTGCCCCAACTGGGAAGCGTGAGCATAGAGACCACGCCGTCATAAACGGGTACCCAGGTTGTATGAGCCTCTGAAGGCAGAGATGGTCAGAAGTGACAGGTGGTGTGCAGGAATCGGCTCTTCTTTGTGTTTTTCTTTTCTTATGTACCAGCTTAGTGCATTTTATCACTATATTTAAATTTATTTAGCCAAAGCTTTAATCGAAAGTGACATGTTTTTTTTGTCAAGCAAACAGGGTCAGATAGTGCCTGCAGTAATTGGGGTTAAGGGTATTGATCAGGAGCCCAACGATGAGATCATTTCACCAACCCTGTGATTTGAGTCAACCTCTGCTGATCAGGCTGCCTGCCAGCCTGCTTCAATCACAGTCCATCCACCCACTTATGAACCTCCACACTTTCCCCACAGAGAGACACACTGACTCAGGGTGCCATGTTCAATAAAACCCCCCCAGACAGACACCTTTACCTGAAACAATATGCAGTCTTGGCCATTCTCACATGCAGCAAAACATTTCTGATGGAATGGTTCGAGTCCACCCCCGCAGGACTAAGACCACCCAACTTCAATTCACCTGTACCTGTAATTTACCAGCATGGATGTCAGAACCAGTCCCCGCCTTGTCCTGTCTGCCATCCTGTTCCCAGCATTTTAAGTCTTCTTGCCTCTGGCCCTAGTGTTTAGTTCATTGTGATGGCCTGCACGAGCCCCTCATGGGGTCCTCCTTATAAGTGTATATATGTGTTTACCCTTGCTCTTCTCCCAATCCTGTATTTAGGTTAGTCCTTTGTCTTCTCGTTTGTCCTCCCTTCCCCTCGTTTTAACCCCTCGTGACTCTTTTGGTTCTGGTAACGCGTATGTTTGCTTTGCTTGAATAAGGTCCCTTCATAAAGCTGCATCAAGGATCGTCACTCTGTCCCATCCTCCTCTCATGACCACAGGGTAACTGCTGAAATTACGCTAAAATACTTACTGCTCAGATGTAGTGTAACCACATGGTTTTGCAGTTACAAATCTACTGCACCACTGCGTCCAGTGTCCTGGCTGCTTGGTGGCTCCTCTACTGTATAGCAGTGGATCTGAAATCTCCCCAAACACATTGGTCATGAGCCAACTTCTTCAGATACAATGAAATTCATAGAGTGGATCGCTAACAGTAAAATATGTTGAGCACGTTATCAACGAAAAAACATAACAATGACTGTGCTGCACTGTTATAATTTTTTTGATGTCACACTTTCATAAGCCAAACTTCAGCAGATGCCCCTCAACATCCCCCCACAGTGTATTGTGGACTCTTCTGTGTGATGTCACAGCACCTGTCTATGCTCACCACCCACCAGCTTTCTTTCCAACACACATTTTCCCCTGTGTGCATGTGAGGGGGAGCCCCAGCCCTGCGGGGGAAGCCCAAGTCGTCATAAACCTAAAATGATATCAGGTATCAACTACTCAGCCTTGACTATATACAACCTTCCTGTCCTAAGAACATAAGAAATTTAGAAACGAGAGGAGGCCATTCAGCCCATCAAGCTCGTTTGGGGAGAACTTAACTAATAGCTCAGAGTTGATAAAATCTTATCTAGTTCTGATTTAAAGGAACCCAGGGTTTTAGCTTGCGCTACACTAGCAGGAAGACTATTCCATACTCCAACTACACGCTG
>JAODKC010000095.1:1099637-1110426 GCA_026777985.1 Mormyrops attenuatus
ACACTAAAGGTAAGGTTATCAGTGAACCAAGCATGGTCTTATACTCAACAGCAAACACTAAAGGTAAGGTTATCAGTCAACCAAGCATGGTCTTATACTCAACAGCAAACACTAAAGGTAAGGTTATCAGTGAACCAAGCATGGTCTTATACTCAACAGCAAACACTCGTGACTGACCAGAAAGAATTAGGCGGATGAAATGTTTTAAAGTTTAACTGGTAGATGATTCTACCTGTTTACCTGTAGCCATGATCGAAAAATGCACTAAAACACTTAAAATTATTTTTTTGGCGAAAATGAAATATTGATGCGTGAAAAAACAAAGTGAGGGAGAATCATCCCTGATGTGTGAGACTGAAATGTGCATGTACCCGCGACAAGTTATCCGGCTAAGTAAGAAACCCGGGTCCGTGATACAGGCCCCTGCGCTCTCCAAGCGGATTGACAGATATGTGGCACAAAGTGTTTGATACTAGTTTTGGTTATTTCTTTTTCATTTAAATATGGTGTTAAAATGTATAGCATTTGATTAAGTAGTTACGTTGTTAAAGTGTATTGTTATTAACATTATTATTTAGAGTGCAGTCAAAATATTGTGGTATGTTATTAGGGCTACTGCTTTGCTGCTGCTGAGACCAAAATGCCTGTTGCAGAATAGTTTAGTTTAGTTTAGTTTAGTGATGCGATTCCAGCAGGGGGCGCTATTTAATCAAAGTTATTCCCCTACGGAAGATTTAGACAATATAGAAGCGCACATTCAGCAGCGTGTACTGTAGGACAAAGGTCTCAGACTCCAGTATAGAAGGATTAACCCACATTTATGTACAGATATAAGTCTACCTATTTTCTTGCGACGGGGGCAGTGTTTTTGCGATACTGATTTAAATCAGCATTATAGAGGTAAGGACTGTTGTGAATTACAGATTGTATTATTGTTATTATTGTTCTATATTATTAGTGCATAAAGCACGGTGTCTGGAAATCGTGACATTTAAACGTTGATATTCTCAATACTCTTCAATGCTCCACAAAATGTATCAGTACGAGAAGTTTATAAGTAACCACTACGAAGATGAGACCTCCTGGATGTGGTCTATAACATTACCAATTAGGTAACATTAAGACATCATTAAAATCGTTAAAATCCACCCATCTTCCAAAATACAAAGTCAATTGATAATAATAAAAATGTACCCCAAAGTGTAAGGCCGAAATTTGCTCTCAGTCGCCCCCTCTAATAACTTTTCCATCTAAGAAAGTTTACCGAATGTGACGATTAATGTATGGAAACGTTCAAAGTGTCCGGTTTGTTTGATATGGCCCGAATGTGATCCCACCACTACTACTACAGTGATGGACTTGCATTAAGGGTATGGCAGAGCTGCGGGTAATGCTGCTGTTTACAGGTAACGGATTCAACGCCTGACGACGCGTTCGCTCAACACACGCGTAGCATACAGCGCTTTAACAAAACGTGTTATTGCATAACGATATTTTTCAACTTTAATTGCGGTAAATAGATGTTCAGGTAATAATGTTCTTATGTTGACATTGGCGGGATCTTTGTCAAAATGTAAAACATGGAAATAACGTTCCATTAACCTTAGAGTGAGAACGTTCTCTGCCAACTTTGAGAAGATCTTGGCAGGACGTTGGCCGACGTTCTGGGAACGATCCCTGTTATCTGGCTCAGCCTTGTCATTTCTCAGAACATGTCGCCTCTATAAAGACACACATGTCAAGCTGCAGCCTCGATCGGCGAGGCGCACTCGCCCCTATAAAAACAGCAGCAGCTTTTCAGCTCCACTCGAAGGTCTTGGTGCATAAATGAAGCAGAAAATTGTATTTAATTAGAGCCGAGAGGTGGGGGTTGAAAAGCAGGCAGCGTGCGAGTCTGAGACGCGTTTGCCTGTTTGTGAAGGGAAAGCGGCACCTGATCGAGTGGCGGGGAGTTAAAGTGCTTTAAAGGGCGTGAGAGCGAAATGTCCGGACAAGCGGCGCAGCGGCAGCGCTTCCCCAAAGTGACGGGGATCAGCCAGTGAGGACGGACGCTGTCGCAGCCCCGACCTCCACGTCCACCAAAGGGAGCTGCGTTTCCTCAAGCGTTCCGCCGTTTCCCTTCCGAATGCTGGGAGCCATGCATGAGAAGTACAGCCTGACCTCCCCCGAGAACCTGCCCCGGGACGCCGAGAAGGGATCGGCGTTCGCTGGAGCGGCTCTGCCAAAGCGAAGGATGCTGGTGGGACTGGATGTCATCTGCCTGCTCGTAGGTAAATAACACTCTCCGGTTATTAACTGAAGTGCCGTGCATCTATCAGATCACAAACATATCCGACTTTAAATACTCTAATAAAAATAAGTGTATTGGACAAATGGAGAATATGAAAGAGGACGGGATGTCTGATAAATTAGCCTATATTCCAAATAACAGAGATACGGGTTATTTTCATAAAGAAGTCAGGAAGCAGCTTAACTGTTGACGTGGTTTGAAACACTCACTGTCTTCACGGATTTATCCATAAAAAATACATGATCCACGTGGATCACGGGAAATATCTGGCTGTTACTCAAATAAAGCGGAGATGTTAGAGCACATGTACATACGGCTGTGTTGTAGCTGAAGGAGGTGAATCATTTTCCATGCGAACCGAGTAGCTTACAGATGCCGGCACGTAACTCAGGTCACCTCAGTCCACCTGCCGAGTCTGTATGACCCACGACAGCTGACCACCACGTGGATATACAGTTTCTGGAAGAGAAGGATTTGCATATAACCACTTTAGCTTATTGGTGGGATGACATCATAGACGGTCTCTAGTTTCATTGTGTGCCTTTAATGAAGAGCAATTCTGAGCAAATGTTTGTAAAGATGTCACATTATATGCTGAGCACATTATTATAACCGGCTTTGGTTGAAACGTATGATACTTTGCACCTGGAAAAATAAATTTGGACGGTAAAAAATGGCAGCTTCCTTTCTGAGTAACAGTATTGGTGATGTGAGTAATCTGGGGGCGACACGGGGCTGCAGGGAGAGGCACTGCCGGATTACACCTCAGGGTTTGAGTCTCTGCCATGGTTCCATGTGTGTGGAGTTTGCAGGTTCTGCCCATGTTGTCATGGGGTTTCCTCCGGGTTCTGCAGTTTCCCTCCTCAGTCCAAAATCATACTGAGGCTGATTGGAGATACCAAACTGTCCATAGGCCTGCATGTGTGAGTGAATGGTGTGTGAGTGAATGGTGCGTGAGTGAATGGGGTGTGAGTGAATGGTGCGTGAGTGAATGGTACGTGAGTGAATGGTTTGTGAATGTGCCCTGCGATGGGTTGGTGCCCCATCCTGGATTATTCTCTGCCTGAGAGCCACCCTGAATAGTGGTTACAGAAAATGAATGGATGTCTGGATGGATATATGTTCTTAATTTTATTCACAAATGTCATATCTCAGGATCGTAACTGAGGTAGTAATGCCCCAAAGATCCAAGCTATAACTTATTTGCCGTGTGTCTCTCCCAGTGGAGTTGCGCAATTTGAATTCCACTTTAATGTTTGTTCACTTAAGCACTTTACATGGGGGGAGGGGGGTATTTCAAAGGGCTGTCCACAGTTCACACAGGCTGGCTGCATGTTGTGAATTAATGCGCACCAGCTGCCTCACAGTGACCCAAGGAATTTATTCGGTTTCCAGGACGACCATGGTTCTCAAGGAGAAGAGAGTCTGGGGGATTTGCGACGCCTATAAATACAGCCCAGATCCAGCTGTTTACAAATCGAACTGCACTTTGTCCTCCATGTTCTTTCCCCCATTGAATCTGATTGTATTTGCGTATGAACAACAATCTGCTGACGAAGTAGCATGATGTAGTTCAATAAGCCTTTGAAAAAACAGAGCAGAACTTTGTGTTTCCCTGAAAGTCCAGTGACCGGGTGATTTAAAGCAAACAGGGTTGGGTAGCGTTCTACATTTAAAATACTTAAACATGCAATTTACTTAAAATTTTTAGGGAGAGAATTTGCACTGGTGTGGATGTTGCCGGCAGACAGGTTTGACCCCCCTGACTTTGACATGAGAGGAGTGTAGCCGCTCCGCCTGGCTTGCTCAACTGACCTGGCCTTCAGCTCGCGTGAATGCAGACCCAACGAGCCGTGCCCAGACAGCCAGAGAGTGCATCTCACGCCACAGGGGAAGGGATCTGTTCTGGCCTGCTGCCAGCGTTTAAGGCTCCTGTCCTGCCAGGCTGATGGGGGACACCTTTTCCTAAGCAAGCAGTGAGCGATCAGACACATCACAGGTACTGAGGGGTGGGGGTCATCTCTGAAAAAGTAATGTGACTTTGAGTGTTAAAATGAGGCCAAACCTCAAGCAGCCATGTTACTCTACACCAGTGGTTCTCAATCCTGTTCCGGGCGACCCCCCAGCGCCAGAATGTTTTCATTCCAGCCCTACCTTAATCAGGCTTATATGGTCCTTAATAGGCTAAAGCTGGTTACAGACTGAACGCGGCATGCGCTGTGCGCGCCCCATTTAAAAAACAGCGGTGTCCGCTGAACGCGCAGTGCTCATCGCGGGGCTCCTAGGCAAAGAGTGGGCGCGGTTTTCAAAACTCTCCCCTGTCATTTTGGCTCGCGGTCAGTAGCAACCATGTATGTTTCACATGCAAAAAAATGGTACGCTTGTGTGATGTAGCTCTGGGAACTCTAGAACAATATAAGTTTTTCCTGCATTTCGATTTCTGTGCCTGGTTCGGTGCCTTGTTTCTATTGATCGCGCAACAATGTGTCACAGCGGTCAAAGTTCATCTTTGACCATGATGCTCGCGCAAGATCCCCAACCAGCACACCGCATTCGGTCTGAAACCAGCTTTAGAGTATTAAGGACCATCTGAGCCTGATTGAGATAGGGCTGGAACGAACACATTCTGGCAGGTGGGATGCCAGGACAGGATTGAGAGCCACTACTCTACACTTAAGCTTTGCTGTATTATGATGTGAAGCTTTATTTGCACAAGTACATTGGAATGTGTCTTTTTTACACATCCCATTGTGCCCACCCCTTTTAAGGCTCACACACAGATAGAGGTGAGAGAGAAGCTTAGGGTCCAATTGCGGGGTCGGCCATTTATCCAGGACCCCTGCAGCATTTTTGGGGTGTCAAGATGGAACTATTTCACCAAGGATGGGACTTGCACCAACAACCTTCTGATCACCGGCACACTGGGCTGTTCTGCTGAGCCACGCAGCACCTTCTGTGCCTGGGAAGCAGCTTTATGTCTAAACCTTCATTGTTCCAGCTTGACATGACGATTGGGCCCCGGTGACGTGACTAGCTTATAGTTGCAGGCTCAGTGCTGGTGTTCTCCTGCCGTTTGGTGTACTTCCCACCTTCTGTGGCATGGGGGCGAAGGCCATCTGTGTCCCAGCTGCCGAGCCTGAGGGGGGCACTCACACTAATAGTCACAGCTGGGACATTATAGCGGGCAGTGAAGGAGTAACAGCACCATAAAAGCCGAACGCAAAAAGCAGAGGTGTGTATGACATAGGGAGGGAGTGGCCCCTGGCTGAGTGACAGTGTCAACGTCCAATCAAAACCATCAAAATAATACAGACCTAAGAATATATGTATTTGAAGTTAATACTATTTACCTTAGCTGTCCAAAAAGTGATTGGAATAAACAGGCACTTTGATATGAAAATGCTGTTACTGGTGGTGGGGAGAGAGAAATTGCCCAGGGTTTCTTGGCTGCCCTTTCCATAGCACATTACTGATCTGTCAGGTGACTGCGGTTGCCAGGTTACCGGTGTTATTGTGCCTTCCTCCCATTGGCTGCTGCCATTCCGTACGTCACCATGTGACCTGCCCTGTGTGAAGACGGCAGTTGACATTGGCTGGGAAATTAAGCTTTGTCACCAAAACGGAATCGGGCTTCAAAGAGATGCAGAAAACTGTCGAACCCGGAGCAGGGATTTCATCAGTGGAATTGGCGTGATAAACTGGACAGTAATTCATGTGCCAAGCCAGCCTCCAGCAGTGTGGAGTCCCCGTGATGGTCAGTCCCATGATTCAAGCACAGACACACTTACAAGTGGGGATGATGTAATTTTCCGGCGGAGCGGTGATGTCATAATGCAGCCTAATTAAAAATGCATGTGTGCTCAGCTCTCTGGCTGTAATTATTCCCTCTGCCAAGCTGGAGGGGCCTGGGGTGCCGGCCTGCTCAGTGGCTAGGCTGACATCAGTGCCTGGCGTCTCTGAGAAAGATGTCCCCACCCAAGGTCCTCAAGGAAGACTTTCCAGAAGCTTCTTTCAGCTCGCATCTGTCCGTTCTGCACGTGGGAGCCCTGAATGGGGACTCTCTTAAGGCATCATGTCATTCTTTTGTTGTTGCGAGCTGTGGGATGTCGACGCCTTTCGAGGGACCGCAATGATGTCACACGATCTGGGCCGTTCCATTAAAGGAAGAAGCAGCTCGGCAATGGCCATATGCAGCCCACTGCTGTCTTTTAACCCGACACCCATCCCGTCAAGGGTCAACCTGAGAAAACCATGACTGTAACCTCAAATTAGTAAGTCTGAGGTTGTGACCATGACCGAATCCCGAGGCGAGAGCTTCGAGCACTTTGGTGGGCCAGGCTGGTGGCTCCCACTGTCTCCCTCTGTCTCCCGCTGTCTCTCGCTGTCTCCCGCTGTCTCTCGCTGTCTCTCACTGTCTCCCGCTGTCTCTCACTGTCTCCTACTCCTCTCTCACTGTCTCCTGCTGTCTCCTGCTGTCTCTCGCTGTCTCTGACTGTCTCTTACTGTCTCCTGTTGTCTCC
Organism: Mormyrops attenuatus; assembly: GCA_026777985.1. NCBI lineage: Eukaryota > Metazoa > Chordata > Actinopteri > Osteoglossiformes > Mormyridae > Mormyrops > Mormyrops attenuatus. The sequence continues at coordinate 1,106,448 of JAODKC010000095.1, forward strand.
TGTTTTCTCTTACTGTCTCCTGCTGTCTCTCGCTGTCTCCCGCTGTCTCCTGCTGTCTCCTGCTGTCTCCCGCTGTCTCTCGCTGTCTCCTGCTGTCTCTCGCTGTCTCCTTCTGTCTCCTGCTGTCTCTCACTGTCTTCTGCTGTCTCTCACTGTCTCTCACTGTCTCCTGCATTCTCTCACTGTCTCCCACTGTCTCTCACTGTCTCCTGCTGTCTCTCACTGTCTCCCGCTGTCTCCCGCTGTGGCGTAATGGTGTGGGCGTGGCCTGGAGGGGGCTGTGGAATGTAAGAAAGGTCCTGGCCGGCGCTTAGGGATGTGAACTAGACAGATCAGCAGAGATCACAAGGCCACAGGTCCTGGCCAGGGTTTTGTGATGTGATCTAGATATTGCTGGGGTTTGTCTCTGACCGCCTCAATGCTCGTTACAGGTCCGGGTTTGACATTGCTGATAGGGTCGCCACCCGTTTTACTTAGCAGAGATTATACTGAACAGCACGACGTGTGTCGTTGGCTTCTTTAAGTTGCCAAAGTACCGCCACATCATAACATCTTTTTACCTGGTTTATCCACAATATCTCCTCTTTCAAAAGATGTTGTGGCTGCTGACACCATCGACAGAAGTTTCCTTTGAGGGAGCGTTTTTCTCTCCCATGTCTCACGTGTATCACCAGAACAGTAGAAGAGTATCAGAACCTTGCTGTGTACTTGTTGAGTAGGTTGTGACTAGCAGCAGGCCGGGTTATTTTAGTTGCTGTTGACAAAACACAACCGCTCACTCACATTCTTCCTCACATTTCTGAATTCTTTGGGCATTATTACTTCATGGATTTGTCATGGATTGAATTTTACAGTGGACGTTCATTTTGGATTTCACTGGATCACCCTTATTGGACAGGTTGCTTTGGACTTACCTGCACTCCCAGTGAGCTGCCCTGTTGTTCTGCCTGTTTTGTCTTTCATCTGCCTGTCTGCTCTATTGCATTCTCGTATTTGACCAATGAAACCCCCGTTTGTGTTTTTACGGCTGCATCTGCATTTGTGCTCAATTGCCAGTCCTGACAATTCAGTTCAATTCAAAAAACTTTATTTGTCCAGGATGGGCAATTAAAGGCACACAGGGCAGTTGAACCAAGGACACAATGACCTAAAGTCCAACAATATTTACAGTATTTAGAAGATGCTGTGCAGAACTGCAGTCAATCAGGTAGATGAGAACTGAATAAATAAACAACTGAATAATGTAAAAGGGAGGGATTGTTAGTGAGCATGGGGGGAGGTCAAGTTCAGAATGGAATGACAGGTTCCAGAGCAGGGAGGCGGGGGGGAAGAGAAGTCTGTGAATTGAGGAGTTGAACAGCCCTGGGAACAAAGGTCGCTCTCCTCCTCTGTGTCCTGCAGCCGGGACAGCGGAGCCGTCGTCCAGAGGGCTAGCTCTGGGGAGCCATTGTCACACCACTGCACAAACTCACTGAGCACTGTGCTGATGTGAGAAGCCAGAGAGCCGAGACAGGAGAACCATGTCATCCGCGTACTTCACTGGATGACAGTCTGATGACAGTGTAGTTACAGTGACTATGTGAAGGATCTGGGTAATGTGCATCATAAACAAAATGACCTGTAGACGGGGGAACTTTCTAAACAGCAAATGGACAATTGGGGGTTTTTGGGGAAGGGATTGTATGGAATTGGTTTGGCTCCCTGAACAGTTTCCGCTTTTGTAATGATGCAGATCGATGCAGAGTGACTGAGCATATGGCAGGAAAAGATGGTGGTTATGTAAGGTCCAGCTTACCTCTCTGCTGCCATCCACTGTAAAACACACACACACACACACACACACACACACACACACACACACACACACACAGGCTGTATAACTGCCTTTTCGTCGTGAATCACTGCTCCACAAAATAAGCATGAGATCGTCTCTGCGGATAAAATGCAAATCATTTTCATAGCCGCTCCATTGGATTGGATGTGAAGTTCATGTGACTAAAGTCCAAGTAGGGATGGACTGTAAATCAGTTATTTATTTTTAATCCCCATTTATCACGATCCCATTATCATGCCGAGGTGCGAGGCGTAGCGCGCGATTCGGCCGAGCCAAGGTGCGAATGAAGGAGCACAGCTACGGTCAAAGAAAATCACCCCGTGCCTGTCTGCGTGAAAACACAACATATTTAATGTTTATCGCTATAGCCTGTGGGATTCATTGTAAAGGACCCATGCATTTGAAGACAGGCATTTTCACCCGAAATAAATATTTATAATTTCTCAATGCAGTTAAACTAACCTGTTAACTATAGTAAACGCGACGTTACTTCACCACAACGTCTGCATACAGATACTGGATACCCGCAGTATTTATACAGACAGTAAAACGGGCTTTGAATGAAACTTTCTAGATCCCCACCAGCAGAGACGATGAAGGTGAAAAGGGACTGAAACGGTGACCTCCGTCTGTTTGACGTCTGAAAAGCACGAAGTCTGACGTCCGTAAGAATGGGGGGGGGGGGGCGTGTACGAAGTTCCGTAAAACACAAGCGAGCGGCGCATTTCGGGTTATTTCAACAAAAACCTGGGTCGACTCACCCTCGTTTATTTATAACTTATTAATTTAGATACATTTCTAAATCATTTATTCGTTGTATTTGTAATACGCGAAGAACCGAAGGTGCATCATTTTATGCAAAGTGCGTGGAGTCGCGCGCCTTGCAGTGTCACGCGGCGCTTCAGGTGCAGCCGCGTTAAAGCGTCGGTGGATATTTAATTAACATATATAATTAACAAATTAACAGGCGACACACTGAGGAGTGCAGCATCGGGCAGAGACGGCGCTTCTCTGAAAGAGGCGGGATCTGCGGACGCCTCCATATGAGCGAAGATCCGCGCTTGTCTGAGTAGATAAAGCGCGTCTCGGCCGTCATGCCCAGCCTGCGGCAGTCATACAGGGTGACCGTCCCCGAGGACCCCCCGGTCACCGCCTTCCCCTTCCTCAGGCAGGACCTCCGGCGGAAAACCTCCACCATGTCCGGCTCGGTGCTGGTGTCTACCTTTGTGGGGTTTCTTATTAATCAGGCGAAGGTAAGGATGGTCGGGCACCCGCAGACAGGTGGCATCCTTTAAGCACTATATGGATGTTTATGATTCATAAAACCATATCCACGCGAATTCCTTTCTTTTCAAACGCCGTACAGTGTTTTTAGTCACGGATCGTCGACGGAAAAATGGATCCTGCTCCTCTGTACGTGACCAACGTTAATGTCCGACCATTACATGTAATACTTGTATCAGTTGTATCGTGTGATTTTGAATTGCTGTATATTTTTTCTCCTTTAACAGCACGTCTCAGTATGTATGATGTGTTTCTCCAGATTGTTTGTTTAAATGGATCAGCAACAGATGCTTGTGTTTCGTGGTTACTTGAATCGTTGAGCGCCGCTGAGGTCGGACGCTTAAGCTGAATAACGCCGCCGCGCGAGGCAGGTGGCGCCCCCTAGCGGTGCTGCTCCCACACCGCGGCTTTGCGTTTTCTGCGTGATGATGTGTCTCCCAGTGGGTTTTAATCTCGTGTCCAGTTTTCAAGATGCACTGCGTTTCTCACCTGATCAGTCACGTCACCATTCTAGCTTTGCATAAGGCGGTCTCTGATCACCTCGCTGCATCACGCATTCTCTCTGAAAAAGGCTGTTATTAAGGGTCTCTCTGTCATGAGAAACGCAGGGCTGACCTGACACACATATAACCAACAAATGATTTTGTCCTATAAAATAAACTTTAAAAAGAACTATAATTGTCTGTGTTCCTCATAGTCATAGATATCTACTTGAATAATCACAGCACGCTCCATGAGTTACAGTGTAGTGCTTGAGAGGGTGGGTCTGCTCCTTTTGGGGGGGGCCCCCCCCGGGGGGGGGGGGGGGGGGGGGGGGGGGGGGGGGGGGGGGGGGGGGGGGGGGGGGGGGGGGGGGGGGGG
>JAODKC010000095.1:1139817-1151209 GCA_026777985.1 Mormyrops attenuatus
AAATGGGACGTATGAATGGGGGCACAATGATGAATGGATGAATGTCTCAACCCTTGCTCTCCCTCTCCCAGACACTTGTGGACCGCCCTCAGGACCTGTAAGTCCGAATGAGACATATAACAATATCCAATTCTGCAGACATGTCAAAAAATGTGCGTCTGATCACGCTTTACACGTCTGTCTGCATGGTAACATGTTCAGTGCAAAATGCATGGGAACCAGTCATACACAAGTGGTCAGAGTAAACAGAGAGGTCAGGTGTTTCTCCCATACAGTCCAACATCATCAATATCAACATTGTGTATGTATGTCAGATGGATCCGACACAACAGTGTAATCTATCAGTGCATGGACTTTTCTGGATTATTATTATAAATGTAAAGATTTACACATCCCAGGTTGGGCTTCAGGAAGGATGTTCTCATGTTTAGGTATTTTGTGCTTTTCCTTTGCCTGTAGCTTGACAATATTGTCAGGATTTTGACAGAAAGAAAACCTCATGACAGATTACATGACTAATAAACCTGTCAGGTCTTCATACTGCTTTCATCTTTCACACCTCTCTGACCATGTGGATGTGGCTCGATGTCACACCTCTCTGACCATGTGGATGTGGCTCGATGTCATACCTGTCTGACCATGTGGATGTGGCTGGATGTCATACCTGTCTGACCACGCCCATTCACCCTCAGGTCTTCACACTTGTCTATGAGTAATCATGTGGCTGATCCTTACACGTCTGACCATGCCCATCGACCCTCAGGTCTTCATACTTGTCTGTCTATGAGTAATCATGCAGCTGATCTTCATACCTTTTTGTTTATGACTATTCAAGTGGCTGAAATTCATATCGTCCGTCTATGATTATTCATGTGGCTGATCTTCATACCTATCTATGATTATTCATGTGGCTGATCTTCATACCTATCTATGACTATTCATGTGGCTGATCTTCATACCTATCTATGACTATTCATGTGGCTGATCTTCTTACCTGTCTATCTGACTCCACAGTAATTTCTCCATGAATATTCACAGGAAGAGATGACAATCATTGTGATAATCCACTTGGAGTTCTACTATGCTAACAGCAATAACAGCTCCCACGGTCACAGCGAAACACACAACAATGCAGACCAAAAGCATTCACAGTTCCGAAACCTCAACCACTCTCACCAAGCAACTTCATTATGAACCATCCCAAACCAATCTCACTAACCAGAGACCGCCCTCACTAACCTTACAGATCGCTGTCACATACCACCTTTCGGATACGTCACCACACCTCACCGGCACTATCGGGACCATGTAGATGGCCAGAGCTCTTTCACCGGTTTGCTTTTTTAAAAAAATGTTTTGAATGTCTTCTGTCTTGCTTTTGGCTTTGTTGATGATATAGGCGAAAATGAAAAAAATTACAAAAAAAACTAACAAAAGCCATGAATAAATTAATAAGAGATCAACCTGGCAGTTAAATAAATACTTAATAAATAGTTTGATAAATTCAGAGTATAAAAGCAAACTCACACACTGATCTACTAAAACAGTTGTAGAGTTCAGGTATTTGCTTCATCCAGACAAAGGGCTTCTTTCATGCAGGTGGTCCTCCTGGCTCAGGTGTTTGTGCAGGGCCCAGACGGACAGTCCACGTGACGGTCTGCACCTTCCACGTCATCTGGCGATGTGAAGTTGGCCAGACTTGAACAGGGGAAAACTCCAGCTGTTTCAAAACCAGAGGGTGATGGAGTCCCTAAATGTAACAAGCTAGTCTGCTGCAGCTCCACACTTCACAGTCACCTCCCAAGAAGGCAGCTATGCTGAGATCCACAATGCTCTGCTGCAGCATTTAGACCATCCCGCCACCCCCGCCCCACTTTGTCTACCACCCACCCCCAAGGGTTATGTAACTCAGCACTTTCTGTCTGGGAATATCAAAGGTCGAACATTAACAACATGTAATGGATTATATTACATAAAAATTGTGCCAGGATCATGTTTTTTCTTTAATGTATCTTTTTTTGGTTGTTTTTATCTTATATGCAGGGTGTTTCTTCTGCCTCTCAAGCCTCTATCATGATTTCTGCTGGAGAAAAAGAGTCGGAGGGAAAGAGACACAGCGCGTTGCTCAGCTGACAAACTCCAAGACAGTTTTATTTCTTTTCTTTTTGTTTTTCTTGTGATACAAGAAAATCATGTCATAGTTTCTTTTTTTCCATTTAATCTTTTTCTGGTACCTGGTTTGGGTCTATTTACAAGGGACATACAGGAACAACAGCTGGACTAAAGTGGCCTCTTGGTCACAAGTGACACGCAGGCAGATCCACACACCTCTATAAAAAAGTTTCTCTGGTGGCTGTAGGAGGGCTGAGGGTCATTTTGGAGGGTTGCATTTCCTGTTCATTGTTTGCAGTTACTGGAGGTGGGTCTGTGTCCGTGAAGGAGAGTACCATCCTTTGGAGTCCACCTGTAGGACAGTCGGACTGGCACGGGTCCTCACACTTGTCCCCTGGCAGCGAGCGCTCATGCATTCCATCCCCCAGATGGCGCTGCAGTGCGGTCTTCACGTGTCCGTGAGTCTGTCTGTCTTTTCCGGTCTATGGTTTCATTTTTTATTTTATTTTGTATTCCTGTGCTCACGCGTGCATGTGTTCATGCATGCGTGTGCCCACACAACACAGAGAGACCATGTTGGTTTTATTTCTTTTTCCTTATGTGCCTTTTTTCCAGAATATTCTTTTGGCAACATCTCAGGAGCTTTTAGTGATTCAGTAGCAGCTGGGCCAGAGGAGGAATCGACAGGAAGTCGTGGTGGCAGAAAAATAAACAGGAAAGGGCGCACGAGAGGGGGACCAGTCGCATTCTGGACAAATGAATGGGATGCCCAGTTTGAAAGCACTTCGAGGGAAGAGGAGAAGCACCTCGAGTCAGACTCGCACTGTGCTTTGACTAACTTGGGCTTCCATTAGTCAGCCCATTTCAGGACTGGCTAAATTTAAGGGATGATCATCTCAGGAAGCATGGAGGGGAGGATACCTCCTACAGTTGTTAGTGACTGAGGTGGCATCAGGTAGGACATGTGTCAGAGTTGAGAGATGAAAGGTCAAAGGTCATTAGGCAGCAACAGGTAGTAGCATGTTAGCAGGAAGCAAATCAGGCCCACACTTCTCTCCTGCAAGTTGACCTCCAGCCTTTCACCAGAGCATACCAGGAGGTGGTGCTGGTGGGCAGAGGATCTGACAGTATGTGTGATGTGGGGGTGGAGGGTGCTCCGCTTGCTCCGGAGAGACCAGGCAGCAAAACGGTGCGAGGTGAGCGCAGTGGGAGACGACGAGGAGCTGGGGACGCATCTTCATTGCCACCGCCATCTTCCTCATCTTTGTCCCCCCCCCCTCATCCTCTTCAGTGCGCTCACCAGCGTCCTAGTCACAGGCTGGTCACCAGCTGCATCTGACCGTCGCCCTCGCAGTGGGGGGGCTCTGATGGCCCCTGAGCCAAGTAGCCCTCCCCGCTGGGCCTCCTGGGGGGCCCCTGGTAGAAGGTCTGCATGGGGGCACCACGGGACCCCAGGGCAGGCCGCCCCGAGCTGTAATACAGCTCCTCAGGTGGGCGGGCGGAGCGTGGGGCCACTTCCAGTGGCTCGGGGCTGCTATTTGGGTAAGGAGAGTCCCGCAGGGTGGCCCCGCCCCCGTAGAGGGAGTCCCGGTCGGGCGTGCGGGCACTGCCGCCCCCGTCGGCTTCTAAGCTCTCAGTGAGGTCAGCAGCATAGCTCTCTGATTCATCAGGGTCACTCTGGTATAGCACGGACTGCGCACGTTGCAGCAACAGCGGCTCCTCTAGTGCCTTATACAGCCGCTCTATGTCCCGTGGGGGGCGGGGTTCCTGGTCATCGGCCCCACCTGTTACAGGCTCTGCCCCGCCCACCCCATGGCCAAGGGGCCTGGCTAGGCTTCCACACCTCTCTGCTGCACTGCCAGCCGCGCCTCCTCTCAGGTTGTTGTGCACCAGCTCAGAGATGATCATTTTCTCGAAGGCCGCCGTATCTGGAAGATTTCTCCTTGTCCCGGCTCCACTCCCTGGTCCGCCCATGCTCTCGGCTCCTCGGGGGTTCAGTAATGGAGGGGGGCTCTCAACACCCCCACCCAGGAAGTCACATGCTCCACCAGTGGCACCGCTGCCACCAACACTGCGCAGGGAGTAGCTGTTGTTGAAGTTACCATTGAGTGGGAGGCTCTCCATGCCACTGGTGTCTCGTGTCTTAGGCAGGGTGCCCTCTGCAGGAAAGGAGGACATAGATCATATACCCAGAATAAAGAGCCCCGAGCTTTGCATGGCTAACATCAGTAGGACATTTCTTGCATTTTTTTATAGCAAGTGAGTAATTAACAGCTAATTTGGCAAACATATAAGTGTATCCATACTTGGGTCTCTGAAGGTCCCTGGAGGAGCAGGTGAGAGGTGCAGTGAAAAGAGGAGAAAACGAGTGTGAAAAAAACGTGTCAGACAGACACACAATCACACTCATACACACACAAAAGCACACAAATCCCTTCCTCACAGGACCACAAGACACTGGACTGACCAGTGGAGTTGAAGACGCCAGGCGAGGGGGGATTGAAGCTCTCAGCCAATAGAGTGTTATAGGGGGAGGTGCCAGATCGCGTCTGCAGCACGGGATTGGTCAGGAGGTGGTTCCCCATAGTGGCTGAGGGAGAGTGAGGAGTATTTATAGGAAATAAGAAGGCAGAACGAGGCACGGAGGACACAGTACATCTCAAACACACGCACACACACGATTAACACAGCACAAATGACCTGAGAGCCCTGCATTCAGAGAAGCACTTTGTCATCATATACAATTTATTTACTTAGACTATTTCATCCAAAGCAATGTACAGTTTGAAATTAGGGGTCAACTAGTCCCTTCATGAATTGGGTGTTAAGGGCCTTGCCGAAAAGCCCAACAGTGAAACTCCTAACTACGGTTACAAGCACAGAGTCCTAACCTACTGAGCCACACAGCACTGGCAAAGAACTGATGTGGTCAAGCCAAGGTCCACCAACACCACAACCCAATCACTAACCCACTGAGTCATTCCACTTTTGGGCTACCTTTAAAATAGACTTAATGGAAGTGTATTAGTCAAATATAACTTGCAAATGAGGCAGACAGAAGATATAGCTGTCAAGGAGGCGACTAGGCATAAGTGTAGCTAGGCTGAGTTCCAATGAATGCCCAGGTACAAATGCAAGCAGTATTGGGGAAAGAGCTGCACAACATTGACCAACAAAGCAGAACCTAATAAGGCAACTATTCACATCAGCATAAAGTGCAACAAAGAACATTCAAGAAGCAGAGACTTGTATTTGGCTGGCAGAGGCATCCAGAATATCCTTCATATGGGTAAAACTGTGAGCTGTGTGAAGATAGAGAAGATGTGTGACCGCCACAGATGCAGATGCTGGGCCAGGAATCAAACCCGGAGCCCGGAGGCATGAGGCTGAAGGTGCCACCAGTGATGATGATTCTGATAGTAATGGTCAGGTTTTAGCACAGTGCAGTGCGTCTCTCCTGCAGAGATTCCCACTCCAATGCTGTTATTATTCCTCACGTCGCCTGGTGCGGAAGGCGCCAACAAGGCGCTAATTAAAGCGCATCTCGTAAAAGCCGCAGGAGCTTTACATGGCCTGCGCTTGCAGAGGGCTCAGGCCAAATAGGCAGAACTCACCACGGTTCAGGGTCGGCGTGCTGTTCATGTCCCCCGCCATGAAGGAAGATTCCGTCTGCTTCCGCACCGTGTCATTCCACATCCTGCGGATGCGGCTCTGGAATGACGAAATTCAACTGCTCAGACTCAATGGGAGAAAGGCAATGGGAACAGCTAACGAAGATGGAGGATGGAGGTGACTATGAGCTGATCAGCCAGGACGGAGAACATGGCCAGAAGAGATACTGTGTAGGCAAAATGAATGCAACAGATTGGCTGGGTTCTTCCTGTCTGTGGGTGGAGGCACAAGGTAAACTAATGGACAAGGGTGGACTCTACCTGTCTGTTGGTGGAAGCACAAGGTAAACAAATGGACCAGGGTGGGCTCTACCTGTATGTGGATGTAGGCACATGGGAATCGAGTGTAACTGGGTGGGCAGGCTTTACCTGTCTGTGGGTGGAGGCACATGGGAATCGAGTGTAACTGGGTGGGCAGGCTCTACCTGTCTGTGGGTGGAAGCACAGGGTAAATGAATATAACAGGGTGGGCTCACCTGCCTGTGGGTGGAAGTACAGCGTAAACAAATGGAACAGGCTACCTATGGGCTCTACCTATCTGTCGGTGTAGGCACAGAGGAAACAAGTGTGACAGGGTGGGTGGGCTCAACCTGTCTGTGGATGGATGCAGAGCAGAAAATAGTATGACTGGGTATGTGGGCTCTACCTGTCTGTGGGAGAAGGCAGAGAGAAAACCTATGGGTGGAGACACAGGGAAAAGAAGTGTAACAGGGTGGGCTGTACCTGTCTGTTGAGGGAGGCACATGGGAATTGAGTCTGACAGGGCAGTTCGCCTCTACTTGTCTGTGGGTGGAGGCACAGGGGAAATGAATTTCCCAAACTGGGATCAACCACTCTGTGGGTGTAGGCATAGGGGAACCAAATGTGACAGGGTGGACAGGCTCTACTTGTTTGTGGGTGGAGGTACATGGGAATCGAGTATAACCGGGTGGGCAGGCTCTACTTCTTTGTGGGTGGAGGCACATGGGAATCGAGTATAACCGGGTGGACAGGCTCTACTTGTTTGTGGGTGGAGGCACATGGGAATCGAGTATAACTGGGTGGACAGGCTCTACTTGTTCGTGGGTGGAGGCACATGGGAATCGAGTATAACTGGGTGGGCAGGCTCTACTTGTTCGTGGGTGGAGGCACATGGGAATCGAGTATAACTGGGTGGACAGGCTCTACTTGTTCGTGGGTGGAGGCACATGGGAATCGAGTATAACTGGGTGGGCAGGCTCTACTTGTCTGTTGGTGAATAAATGGGACAGGATGGGTGACTTCTACCTGTCTGTGGGTGGAGGCAGAGGGAAAATGAGTGCCACAGTGTACATAAGCTCTAGCTGTTTGCAGGTAGAAGCTCTGGGGAAAGGAGTGTGACAAAGCAAGGTGTACCTGTCTGTGGGCAGAGGCATGGCGGGCCTGGCTGCCTGTGTAGTAGCGGTTGTTGGCCCGCAGCGCAGAAGTCTTGAGCGAACTGTGGGAGCTCGTGGTGGAAGAGCGGCTGCAGCAGTAGGAGTGGCGAAGACATTTACTGTACTCCTTGTGAACCTGAGGACAGACAGAGGGTCTCACACACATACACACATTTAGTGTATTCCTTATAGACCTGAGGGCAGACAGAGGGTCACACACACACACTTACTGTACTTCTTATAGACCTGAGGACAGAGGGTCACACACACTTACTGTACTCCTTATGGACCTGAGGACAGACAGATAGAGTGTCACACACACACACACACACACACTGACCTTCTTCTGCAGGGCACAATGGAAGATGAAGATGAACATTCCCTGGAAAGCATTGAAAGTGGTGAAGAGGTAGGCCATGATCACTGTGTTCTCATTGATGAAAAGGAGTCCAAATGCCCATGTCAGGCCCAAGAGGAAGAGCAGGGCTGTCGCACCTAGAGCCCAGGACCTGCATGTGGGACAGCAGAATACCAAGGTTATCCACCCCCATTGTTATACCTTCTCCATCATGCTTGCATAGATGTGTATACAGAGGTACGTAATCTCTGACACATGCTGGATAAACATCATCACACTTCTTTGCACTCTTATGCTCTCTAAACACTGGAGATACACTCACTTGATGTTGTCATGGCGGCTGGAGTCAGGTTTTAGGGCGGAGGAGCTCCGGATCATTTTGTGCAAGGTGATCATGAGGAACACCAGGTTCAGCTGCAGGATCAGAGGACAATGGTCATGAGACAGTTAGACATCCTCACGCCGCGAGAGTGTGTCTGTCTCAGTGTGTGGGCATGTGTGTCTGCTTGCTGAAGGAGTAAGCAATGAGCTGACCATGATGACAAAGGACACGGGTCCGATGAAGCTCCAGATGAAGTAGTTGTCCACGCGCAGCCAGCACCTAGTAAGAGACGAGGACTGATATCAGCAGACAGGTCAGATGTGGAGGGGAGCTCCGGCCACTCCACTCTCTTTTTCACACAGACACACGTACGCTTTCTTGGTCCCGTAGCTGCGGTAGTCGATGGCCGCCGAGATGCCCACCACCAGCGCGGGGAAGCAGTAGCCACACAGGTAGTAGTATTTCTTGCGGGAGCACTCGCCCTCGAAGACCTCCACCAGCATCAGGTAGAGTTGAATGCCCTCCAGACACATCCAGGAGAAGGCAGCCAGGAAGAAGAAGTGCAGGAGGCCGGCGAAGATGGGACAGGCAATCTGTGAGGAGGGTGGGAACGAGAGAAGGGGTGTTTCTCAGTATGCATACTTGACCATACTTGTGTTCTTGCGTAGCCCTCTTATGTCATATTCCATTGCCAAAGACCAGTTCCAATACTCAAGAACAGAAGTACAGAGAATGGCAAAAATCCCCAGATGTCGTTCTTGCCCTGCCCTAAATATCAAGGATACATCGGATGTCATCCCTGCCAAATGCGACCAATCCAAAGATTCATTGCGCTCCAAGTTTGGTCCTGGGGAGCAAGTTAGCAAGACTGGTCTTGCCAAAAGTAAGATTTTTGCGTTCTTCACATCGAGAAACACCAAAGAACTGAGACCAAGAATCCCACACAGCTCATCTGCTCTCACCTTGTTGTATCATGCCGAAACCTTTTGCACTGGTCTGCTTAGTCTTTTGTTGCATTACTGGTCTACTATGATAGTTCTGACAGGCCGTGGACCACACCTACTCTTAGCTGCAGGCTGTTCATTTCACCCGGCTATGTCAGCTCCCCCACACCTCCTCACACTCACATGATACTGTGTCTTGTCGATGCCGACGAGGAAGAGCAGCTCGGCAATGAAGAGGTTGATGCAGAGGTTCTTGTGGATGGTGTTGCGGTCGGTCTGCAGGCCACGCAGGCAGCAGAAGGTGGAGATGCAGATGGCTAGGCAGACCAGGGAGATGACGATGCCCACCCAGGTGATGACAAACAGGATGAGCTCGTGCATACGGCCGGGGTACTGCCAGAGAGAGGTGTTAGTGTGGGGGTGTGTCTGAGAGGATGCGGCTCTCTTTAACGTGTCACCATCTTGGTTCTGTCATGTGTCTCTCAGAAATAGATGTGCTCACTTTGAATGATCTGCGTCTGGACTGGGTTGACTGGAAATGTCCAGCGTTGCATTTAACACAGATTACATTGCTGAAGCTCATTATTAGGTCCTTGGCTAACAGTTAGATCTCAATAGTGCTGTTTATTTAATCAGTCACTCAGCCCTCAGGAGTGTGTGGCACAAGGGGGCTCTGGAGGAAAAGCGGGCCATCTCATCCATGATTATTCCATATACATTTGGCAGCTATCAGTTAAGATATCAAGTAATGCATAATTCCTGTCTACTCTTAACATGTTACGTGTCTGGGTTAGCGGTTAACTGTAATTCACGTGTGGCACTGCCGGTGACGTACGGCAGACTCGCGGTGCGCCATGAGCACAGCAAAGTTGGTGAGGTGGCTGCAGGAGCAGGTGGTGTGGGTGCTGTTGGTCTCCAGTAGCCGGCAGCCCTGCGAGGACCACTGGCCTGTCATGGAGCGCTCCGAGTAGTTCCAGAAGGAGCAGTTTGGGCTGAAGTGGTTCTCCAGCTGGGGGAAGCCAGAGACAGGGAGAGTCAGGGGATGGGGGGGGACAGAGGGACTATTATACAGGCTGAGAAATTTACATCAGATTCCTGCAGTTTCTAATAGTTTACGTCTCAGTTATCTAACAACATAAGCAAGGTATGTGTGGCTTAGTGGGTTTGTGATCAAAAGATTGCTGGTTTGAATCCTGTGGTTGGCAGTCAGCCTTTGAGCGAGATCCTTAACCCCCAGTTGCTCCAGGGACTGGCTGACCCTGCTTTTCCAAAAATGCGTCTGGGAGGTGGGACAGGAAGGTGCAGGGCGGCCAGCTCGCCACAACAGAAAAATACACAGCCATACCGAGACGGCACCATGAAGGCGGTGAAGAGGCACTCCTGTCACGAGCGTGAGCATCGTGAGCAGGTGGGTGGGACATCCCACAGGGGAGCGCCACCACACTGCGTTTGGATGCTCTCGTCATGGTTACCATGGTGACAGATCACCAGTCTCGATATGCATCAGGTAATAAAACAAGGGCTGAACCAGGCTGGACTGCTAAGCTGTTCAGGGTTTATACTGAGTCAGCTGGGCTCCTCCAAGTGTGTATGGAGAAAAGGGGCATAAATGCAGGACTTTGCTTGTCTGTGTGTATCCATGTGTATGGAGAAAGGGGCATAAATGCAGGACTTTGCTTGTCTGTGTGTATCCGTGTGTATGGTTCAGATATACATTGCATTGTTGGGACTAAATACCCCCACCGGGGGAAATTCAATTTTATAAAAATCTGTGACTGCAATCAAAAAAATTTTTAATTCCCAAAGTCATGTATTTTGCTTGGTTACCTATGGGTAGGGCTGGGTAGGGTTTAAGGTTTTCATTGCTGGGATTATGGTTATGCTCATGGAAATAAAGGGACGGTCCCCACAAAGATATGAATCCAGGCCTGTGCATGCATGTGAATGTATGAGTGTGTGTATATGTATGTGATTGGTGTGTAAGTGTGTGGATGTGTGTGTATGTGTGTGTAAGTGTGTGTAAGTGTGTGGATGTGTGTGTGTGTGGATGTGTGTGTAAGTGTGTGTAAGTGTGTGTAAGTGTGTGTATGTGTGTGTATGTGTGTGTAAGTGTGTGTATGTGTCTGCGTCTCTGTCTGCTCCATCACCTGCAGGTGTCTCAGGGTGTAGATGACTGGCTCGGTGAGAAACACGCGGCTGGACTCCTTGTTGATGGAGGCGGCAATGACGTGTGAGTTTACAACCAGGCCCCGCCCCCCCACACCCTGCTCCACCTCTGTCTTCACTGTGGCGTTCTCCGTCGACAGAAAGCAGCCCAGGTTCTTGTAGAGCACAAACACCACCTTCACCTGACCTGCAGTGAGAGAGGGAGTGCAGGGGGGCATGACAAGGGGCCAGCGGCCGGGGGACAGTGAGATGGTGTGTCATTATGGGAAGAAAGGCTCAGGCAGCAGACGGTACCCAGTACGAGTTTTTCCCCTCCCCCTCCACCACCGTCGCTCTTATCTTACAAAGGGGGGATGCAAGACAGAGGATAGTAATTGATAGAGAAGTGGGGGGGGCAGGAAGCAGAGGAGAGAAATGAGGGGGGA
>JAODKC010000095.1:1158783-1173779 GCA_026777985.1 Mormyrops attenuatus
GGATTAGGTATTCACTCACAGTGTGGAAGGGCCGGAAATTAGATATTTGCTCACAGTGAGGAAGGGCCGGAGATTAGGTATTCACTCACAGTGAGCAAGGGCTGGAATTTCAGATCTGCACCAGAATCAATGCAGAGCCTTTGCTCTGTGCAGAGTCTTCCAATTTATAACTTCATCTCCTCCCTTCCAGCACCCACAAACAAGGTGCGCACACGCACACAAACTCACAGACAGGAACACTGACAAATCCACAAACACACAACCAGAAAGAAGCACAAACACACATGCACAGAAAACACACACACATAAACACACAGAGAGATGTGCACTCTGCAGATGGTGTAAGGACACAATGGTACGTACCCAGCGAGCCCTTGGGGCAGGGCCTCTCCACCATCTCCCCCCTCTGGGTCGGCGGCCACTGGACGCCACGGGCCACCCTGCCCTCACAGAGGCGCTGCTCGGCCCCCGGGGGTGGGCGCGGGGGGCGCCGGGTGACAGGAGCCGTGGCCGTGATGGGCCGCAGATCGGGCCCCTTGTTGATGGCCCCCACAGGGTGAGAGGTGGGTGGCAGTGGGCGGGCCGTGCTGGCTCCCAGGGTGTGTCCCGCCACAGTGCTCGTCAAAGGCTTGGGGGGGGCGGTGCTGCTCACCTGGGTGGTGGTAAGTGGGTCTGGGGGGGGATGGAGAGGAAGCAGGGGGGTCAATTAGACATGTACGACTTTTTGGGGAAGGTAAAGAAATGGGTAATTCTGAGCTTTGTGTAATTAAGACTAGATTTAATGAGAGGAATCAGCTGACACGGGGCATTTAGGTGATAAAGGTCCTTCCTGGGGGTGCCCCGCTGGGCACATTGGAGCTGGCTGATGAACATCACAACAGCATCACAACAAAGTTACAACATCTTAACAACATCACAAAAATGATACAAAATCCCAATAACATCTTTACATCATAACAAAATCTTAACATCTTAATAACGTTGCAACAATACTGCAACTTTGTAATAACGTCACAAAAATGTATTAACATCGCGTAGGTATTTATGACGTGTAAGACTATTTTAGTCCACTGTCACCTCATCCACATCACTAGTGACTCAGGATTAGTCAAAACATCAAAGTGTCCTTAGTGCTGATACAAATTCTTTGCCAAGCTTTAGCAATTTCCGCTGTGACTAATTACGGCAGGCTGGCAGTTATTAATATTCATAAATCACGGTATGCACAGTTTATCGTTGACAGCAGGAATGAAGCTGTATTTAACTCTACAGTTATTAAATCCACAACAGAAGTGCGACCTTCTCAGAGGGAAACGCCCAGTCACGTGACCGGGGACACAGCTATCGTGGAAGCTGACTCAGTCACTCCTGGCTGATAAGCATCTGTTCCGTTTACATTGATTTACTTAAGCTTGTTTTTTAGTTTTAGTGCCATCACTTTTTCTTCACTATTTTTTGTGCCTCACGTTCTTTGCATCATGCCCTGAAATACACCAAAACCTCAAACACATACACAATAGATTCATGTACACAGATACACTGATCACACATGCACACAAGGGTTTGCGTACCAGTGGTAGGGTCAGGTGGCCCAAACTCCAGCGGGTATCTCAGCACGTTGTAGTTATTCCACACGTAGAGCTGGTTGTCGCGGGGGTTGTAGTCGATGGAGGAGACGTACTGGTAGGGGTTGGGAAAGGGGATGTGCACAGGCTCCTCGCGCCCACGGTTAGTGTTGTAGGCATATAGCACCAGGTCGCCGCCTGCCTCGCTGTCATCGTCCTGGTAGACGGAGCGCACGACGTACAGCACCCCACATGCCATGAAGGCGTTGGAAGCCAGCCGCTTGTCGAAGGTTGTCTCCCAGGTGCCCTCGAAGCGCAGCGTATACGGGTTGACCTGTGGGGGGGGGAGGGGGGTCAGCATACTCGGCAGTGCGGATGCAAGCCAAACAAGCATACATGCCTGTACCCAGTCCTCTGATGTCTCTCTCACCCTTCTCTGACCTCCCTCTGACCCTTCTCTGATCTTGCTCTGACCCCTCTGACCTCCTTCTGACCCCTCTCTGACATCTCCCTGACCCCTTTCTGACCTCACTCTGATATCTGTCAGACCTCTCCTGACCCCTCTTTGATCCCTCACCTGGCTGACTACCAGGCGCCCGTTGTTGGCCTCTGTGGCATAGATGACCCACAGGCCATTCTCGTCCACGGCGAGGTCGATGTCGGACTTGCCGCCCCAGCGGTAGGGTGACGTGTCGTGATAGTTGGCGTTGGCGATGATGGCCTCACCGCTCTTGATGCGCGTACGCAGGTCGTACTTCACGATGTTGCGTGTGCGCTCCTTGTTGTAGAATACAGCGCCATCGTAAACCACGAAGCCCGTGCCGTCCACTCGGTTTGGCAGCCTAAGAAGAAAAGATGCCGGCCTGCATTTTTAGCTGAACATCTTGTTTTATAATTGAGGCTCAGAGCTTCCTAAGGTGTTTTCACATGTATAGTTTGGTTTTTCTGGTCTGAATTAGTTGGTGAGTTTGTAAACTTTGTAAAGCATTCCTCCCAGCTTGGTTTGCTTTCACACAGAGAAGCACACAAGGGAAGCAACAATGCATCATTACAAACCATGTGAGAGCGTTCATTCTGCTTATTGATCAGATGTGTCTGTGGCAAGAGCAAAAAGTAAATACAGGAAGAAGGTCCTGTGTCCTGGACTATGCAGTATATACAGGAAGAAGGTCCTGTGTCCTGGGCTATGCAGTATATACAGGAAGAAGGTCCTGTGTCTTGGGCTATACAGTAAATGCAGGAAGAAAGTCCTGTGTCCTGGGCTATACAGTATATACAGGAAGAAGGTCCTGTGTCCGTGGCTATGCAGTTAATACAGGAAGAAGGTCCTGTGTCTTGGGCTATACAGTAAATACAGGAAGAAGGTCCTGTGTCCTGTGCTATACAGTAAATGCAGGAAGAAGGTGTTGATCACAACTAATTGAAATAAACAAAAATAATCCTAGATTCCTATTTAATATGGTGTCCAAGCTGACTATAACCAGACTACTACTCAAAGTGTGCCTGCGTTATTTTCCAGTGACGACTTTATGCAATTTTTTGACCAAAAAATATGTTCAATTAGACAGAACATTTTGAATATTCCAATAACTACATTCTCTGGCCTTGACAGGGCAAGTGCTAATGCTGCAACCACCCTACTTGAAGCATTTACTGTGGTTAACCAGTCAGAACTGACGTCCTTAATTTTATCTTCAAATTCATCTACTTGTATGCTAGACCTTGTTCCAACAAAATTATTCAAAGAGATGCTCCCAGCAGGGATTGAACCGCTCCTAGCAATAGTTAACTCTTCAATCAGCATTGGCATTTACCAAAATCGCTTAAACTAGCAGTAATTAAACTTCTACTGAAGAAGCCAAACTTGGATCCCTTGGAAATGATAAACTATAGACAAATCTCTAATCTACCATTTATCTCTAAAATAATAGAGAGAATTGTAGCTAGTCAACTAACCTCATTTCTGCAAGAGAATCAGATTTATGAAAGATTTCAGTCTGAGTTTAGAGCTCATCATAGTACAGAGACTGCTCTACTGAAGGTGTAAATGATCTCCTATCTGCTGACCAAGGCTGTGCCTCGTGCTGCTTGATCTTAGTGCTGCTTTTGATACCATAGACCATGCCATTCTCCTGGACTGGCTTGAACATACTGAAGGCATAAGGGCACTCTCTTGGTTTAAATCTTACCTCTCAGACCGCTATCAGTATGTGAATTTAAATAGTGATTCCTCAGAACATGTCAAGTTCAGATATGGAGTGCCACAAGGTTCAGTTTTGGGTCCCCTACTATTTTCACTATACACGCTACCTTTAGGCTTAGTTATTCATAAGCATGGAGTTAACTTTCATTGCTTTGCAGATGATACACAATTTTATATATCGGCTAAACCAGAAGACAGACAGCAACTTCAGAGAATGGAAGAATGTTTAATTAACATCAAAAAGTGGATATCAGACAACTTCCTCCAGTTAAATCGAGACAAGACTGATGTTCTTCTTACTGGTACTAAAGCCACCAGAAGAAAACTATCTGACATCATAGTCAATTTGGATGGACTATCTAGTACTGTTGTTAAAAACCTTGGTGTTATTCTAGATAATGATCTTTTGTTTGATGCACATGCTTCTAACATTAGCCGTACTGCCTTCTTTCACCTGCGTAATATTGCCAAATTAAGAAACATGCTATCCTTTCAAGATGCAGAGAAATTGGTTCATGCGTTTATTACCTCCAGGCTCAATTACTATAATGTCTTATTCTCCAGCTGTCTGAATAGGTCTTTAAATAAACTCCAGCTAGTCCAGAATGCAGCAGCCAGAGTCCTCACCAAAACTAAAAAATATGATCATATTACCTCAATGTTATCTTCACTACACTGGCTGCCAGTTAGATTTCGTGTTGACTATAAAATACTACTCTTGACTTATAAAGCTGTAAATGGTCTTGTACCACAGTATGTGAGTGACCTCATCTGCAAGTACATTACAAATCGTATGTTTCGATCGCAAGATGCTGGTCTTCCATTCATACCCAGAGTAAAGATCGTTACTTTAGAGGGAAGAGCATTTACTCATAAAGCATCCAAAACCCCTGGAAACCCTCATGTATGTGCTTCCTTCCAGGTCTCTCTTTTAGCCATGCAGGCTGCCATAGTTACTCTAGTACTGCTGGAGGTTAGGTGTAGGGCAATAACTCTCTTCTCCATCTTCTCTTTTCCGAGCTGATCCTGAGCTGATCCCGAGCCGACACTACACCGCTTGAACCCTCACCTGGACACCTTGGATATACTTACATGGAACCAACTGGGACTTTTAAAACTATTTGGACTGGAATTAATGTCAATGTAAATACTGTTTCATGCTCCCCGGTCGCCCAGAGGAGGATGGGGTCCCCTTCCGAGTCTAGGTTCCTCTCAAGGTTTCTTCCTGCTAGAGGGAGTTTTTACTTGCCACTGTCGCCAAGAGGAGGATGGGGTCCCCTTCCTAGTCTAGGTTCATCTCAAGGCTTCTTCTCCTGTGTCCTGGGCTATGCAGTAAACACAGGAAGAAGGTCCTGTGTCCTGGGCTATGCAGTGAATATAGGAAGAAGGTCCTGTGTCCTGGGCTATGTAGTAAATACAGGAAGAAGGTCCTGTGTCCTGGACTATGCAGAAAAATACAGGAAGAAGGTCCTGTGTCCTGGGCTATGCAGAAAAATACAGGAAGAAGGTCCTGTGTCCTGGGCTATGCAGTGAATACACGTTACTTTAGGGGGAAGAGCATTTGCTCATAAAGCAGCCAAAACCCCTGGAAACCCTCATGTATATGCTTCCTTCCAGGTCTCTCTTTTAGCCATGCAGGTTGCCATAGTTACTCTAGTACTGCTGGAGGTTAGGTGTAGGGCAATAACTCTCTTCTCCATCTTCTCTTTTCCAAGCTGATCCTGAGCTGATCCCGAGCTGACACTACACCACTTGAACCCTCACCTGGACACCTTGGATATACTTACATGGAACTAACTGGGACTTTTAAAACTATTTGGACTGGAATTAATGTCAATGTAAATCTTGTCTCATGCTCCCCAGTCGCCCAGAGGAGGATGGGGTCCCCTTCTGAGTCTAGGTTCCTCTCAAGGTTTCTTCCTGCTAGAGGGAGCTTTTCCTTGCCACTGTCGCCCAGAGGAGGATGGGGTCCCCTTCCGAGTCTAGATTCATCTCAAGGTTTCTTTCTGCTGGAAGGAGTTTTTCCTTGTCACTGTCGCCCAGAGGAGGATGGGGTCCCCTTCCGAGTCTAGGTTCCTCTCAAGGTTTCCTCCTGCTAGAGGGAGGCAATGCAGTAAATACAGGAAGAAGGTCCTGTGTCCTGGGCTATGCAGTGAATATAGGAAGAAGGTCCTGTGTCCTGGGCTATGTAGTAAATACAGGAAGAAGGTCCTGTGTCCTGGACTATGCAGAAAAATACAGGAAGAAGGTCCTGTGTCCTGGGCTATGCAGAAAAATACAGGAAGAAGGTCCTGTGTCCTGGGCTATGCAGAAAAATACAGGAAGAAGGCCCTGTGTCCTGGGCTATGCAGTGAATACACGAAGAAGGTCCTATGTGTTGGGCTATGCAGAAAAATACAAAAGAAGGTCCTGTGTCCTGGACTATGCAGAAAAATACAGGAATATGCAGTTTGGCATCTCTTACTTTTATACACGTATTGTTGCCTCAGGTTTTTGACTTTCACATGGTACTGCTCAGTCGACTGGTCAAATCCTCTCTCTTTCAGCCATTGTCTGAACATTTTGAAAACTTCAGAGTTTTATGCGCTGTTTTTAGGAGCGGACACCTGTAGTCATCTGCCCAGATTCCAAGGAGGCAATATACATCGCTGCTAAACCAAGTCATTTCCCCTTCTCTGCCTGGCTGCTACCAGTTTGCATGCTCAGCCCCAGAAAGCAAAGTCCACATGGCTGCAGAAACAGTTTAGCTCAAACTCATGGAGGACACCTGGAAGGGTCGGACTAAGGGGGGATCGTGCTCACACCACAAACCAACCACTCCAGAGTCCGTTTGGGACCGGACCAAGAGCACCTCGGTACGGCTGTTTTGTTCCACATGCGAGTGTAATTACTGTGTTCACACCTACCCAAACAAATCACACCAAGAGGCTAATTGAGTCCATTTTAACTGGATTAAAAAGTACTGGTATGAAAAAACCCTTAGACTTTACTCTGTGACACAAACACTGGGTTTTTACAAACTTTTTACAAACCGCTTGGTCACTCATGCAGATTCTTAACAAGTATGAATAGCTCACACACGTGGCTCTCACACACGACTCAGGCTAGAGGGTGGCAATCGAAAAAAGATACAGGTTCACAGCCAGAGCAGCAGCGGGGGGCTTACTTGTAGGTGGTGGTGGCGCGATTCTGCCGGAAATTGTCCCAGGACGCAAACTCATACAGCATGTCTGTACGGTACGGCGTCCAGGGCATGACATACAGGCGATCCCCCGACTGCAGCGGGTCCTTGCACCATGCCCCCGACTGGTGCTCCGCTTCCTGCACAGAGCTGGCCTGCTGCACCCTCAGGAGGGTCCCGGGACACACGAAAACTGGGGGTGGGGTAAGGTGGGGGAAGGGGGAGAGAGAAAAGGAGAGGACAGAGAGCGGCAGAAGATAAATAGAGAGATATAAAAGCAGCGCGTGTCCAGGCAGAGAGAGAGAGATAGATAGAGAGAAAGACAGAGAGAGAGAGGGAGAGAGTGAGAGAGAGAGAGAGAGAGCAGCAAACGGTCAGAGAGGCGGGGCCATGGATGGATGTGGAGCGGCTGTTGGCCACACAGTCTCTCACCTAACCCTCAAGCTTCAGGCCCAGGCAGTGTGAATTGCGTGGGGGGGCATCCCCGTGCAGGGGCGCCAGAGCTCAGTGTGTATTTAGGGGGACACAGGGGCCGAACACACACACACACGGGAACAGCAGACGCGCTGGCACGCAGCCACTGGAACGCATGCACGCAGAACCACACATGGCACCTCACACATACATGAAGGGGAGTAGACGTGACACACACGTGGTGCTCACATTGCACGACAGTGAGTGGGATGGGGAAGG
The DNA here is from genome assembly GCA_026777985.1 of Mormyrops attenuatus. Classification (NCBI taxonomy): domain Eukaryota; kingdom Metazoa; phylum Chordata; class Actinopteri; order Osteoglossiformes; family Mormyridae; genus Mormyrops; species Mormyrops attenuatus. The sequence continues at coordinate 1,166,426 of JAODKC010000095.1, forward strand.
AGAATGAAGGAGGGACAGGAGTGCGGGGGGAGGCGAAGAAGGCATGAAGAGTGAACATAGTGTGCGTGTCTGTGGCCTTTTAAGCCTTTTTCCCTGGGAGGAAGTCATCCTCCATGGTTTGGGGCGTAGAGGTAGGAGCGCGGGTTGATGTGCAGGAGGGCAAGGAGGCAAGAGGAGAGGTTATACAAGGGCATGGAGCCAGGTAACGTGCTCCAAAGTGGGAGGGTAACTGGCCGAGTCCACAGCGGAAAAAGGCGGGAAACACGCTGCACAGAGATAAACAGTCCACATAGCAACTGCAAGCTCCACCCACGAGGGAAGGGGCAGATCAGGAGGGGTGTGTCTTAGCACAACATTAAAAATGGGCTGCTTTAAGAGGGGAGGAATTACAAGTCTACCTGAAAAAAAGACAGTAACGTACATAACGTTCAGGCAGAAGGCCCCATGGGCTCCTCCCGTAAAACACCGCGAGAATGTTGGAACAAGAAGGATGTTCCCACTCTGCCAATAAAATGTGTTAAGAATGTTAGGCGTTAGCAAAGCAGATTGCAGAAAAAAAACACGAAGGAGAACGAGCATAGGTGAGTGTGTGGGACGGGGCAGGGCGGGGCGGGGCGGGGGGGAAAGAGGCGAGTTATAACCTGGAAGGCAGCTGCGTTAGTGCGTGACACCCCTTTGCATTAGCTTAGCCACAGGAGCTAAATGCTCAGAGTAAGTGCAGGAGCATGTTGCACACTCACCGGGGCCTGGGCTCCCCCCCTCCGCACTCCTCACCTTACCTGCCAACACACCTCCTTACTCACCTCCCAGACACATCCTGTCACTTATATACCAGCCTCCCTGCTGCTGCTCCTCGTCACCTGGACCACCAGTGCCCCCCCTCCCCAATGTAGCCCTCCATCTGTCTCCTTACACCTATGCCCCTCCACAACTTTACCAGAGGGCCCCGTCTCTATCCTCGTCCCTGATGTGGGTAACCATGAAGATACCATGACGTGGGGGGAGTGCATGTCCCCCAGTGAGATGCTCATGTGCGCCAGTGGCTAGGTGCTATGCAGTACATGCGCTCCCAGTGACCCCGTTTCCTGTCAGCTTTCTTTCTGTCCGTCTCCCTCGCTCCACTGAGCAGAGCAGAATTGAAAGCATAAAAAGGTCAGGAACAGGAAATATGCAGGCAGGGCAGTCAGAAATAAAGGGGAGAGGGGAGGACAATATAGGTGGAAATAAGGGAGGTGTAAAGGAGGAGTAGAGGAGTGCTAGATGGAGAGACAAGCAAAGAATATAGAATAATGTAGAAGACAAACATGACCACTGAGGCAGGATTAGAAGATGTAATGCCAACCATTTAAGATGGATGTAAGAGTAGAAGGGGCATCATGGATCTAGTGCTGAAGAGATAATGGAGGACTAGAGGTAAAATAGAGAAAAAGAAGATGGTTGGGTGTAGGAGGGTGATGGAGATGAGGACAGTAATAAATAAATGGATTAGATGGAGAAAGAGAAAGGGACAGGAAGACATAGAGGCTCATGTGTGGAGGAAAGAGAGAAAAGGAGAACGAAGGAAATGGAGGAGGATATGAAGCGCAAGGACAGGCGTGACTGGTGTAATTCTCATAAACACCATGAGCTAGCCCTGTGAGCTAGCCCTGCGCTCTGTGACTGAGTCTGTGACTGAAATGCTAGTTTTGGCATGTGATAAAACAAAGCATCGACCACTGGTGCAATTCTCATAAATGCTGTCAGGTAGTCATGCACTCAGCATTTCAGAAAAGCCTGACTGAAATTGTATTTTTGCCATAAGAGGGGAAAAAAACATTGATCACTGGTGTAATTCTCATAAACACTGTCAGCTAGCCCTGCACTCAGCATTTCAGTAAAGTCTGTGACTAAAATGGTAGTTTTGTGAGAAAACAAAGCATTGATCACTGATGCAAAAGGTGTAAAACACACCTAAATTGCTACACATCTCACTTCCTACACTGGATTAGCTCTCGTGAATATAACCTTGGTGGAGGCGAACTCACCCTGGGGGCTCCACCTATTGGCGGGCCGCTGTTCTCCAGCTCGGCCATCCACACAGGTGGGCTGATGTAGCAGGTTGAAATCCTGCCTGGTCTAATTGAATTCAGCACCTGTTACTGCTTGGTACGCAGCTTGACCAGCAGGGGGCAGAGCTGCACTTGGCATAAACACAGGCTAGCTCCATTTTGAAACAACAGGTCGACGTGTAGCAGAGCTGATTAGCATTCAGTGTGTTTGGAAAGACAGGGACAAAAAGAGGCAGAGGTGGAGGGAAATTAGTCAAGAAGGAGGGAGAGAAAGGGAAGGACAGATGGGGAGAATGAGGAAGTGAAAGAAATAGAGGGATAGCATGGATTTCATGCTGAAAGCTTTGTGTTTAAATGGTATATATGTGTACAAAGGTGCTTGGGGATGTGGGCGAGTTTGTGTCTGCGTTTGTGTGGGGGGCAGGGTGTGGGGGGCAGAGAGCTTTGGTGATCAGCTGGTGTTCCTCTCTACAACCTGTCCAACAGGTGGTGCCCATTCTCACCTGCAGGTGACAGACCGCAGACCACCGTGCGCACTGAAGCGTTTCTGTGCCCTGCCAGCCAACATGCCCACCCCATCAGATTCATCCTGCCCCAGACCAGAGAACAGTGCCTAGGCACCACAGCAGGGCAGCACATCGTGAAATAAAACAAAAACAAAAACCAGTTGATAACCAATCCATCAATTCCAGGCAGTCAATCACCATCCACAGAGACATGGGCAAACGTGAAGTCTTAATTGTTAATCAGTGGACAAAGCGTTTGCCTCTGTCATAAAACCGAGTGAGAGAGAGGGAGAGGAAGCAGAGAGAGAGAGAGTGAGAGTAGGGGCAGAAAAAAGGAGGTCTTTTTTGGTGTTGCATGTAGACAATAGAAAACAGGATTGGACAGCATGGCGGGCAGGGGGAGGGGCTGCATTCTGTGAGGTGATGTGAGCTGTCACTCACAAGGAAGGCGGGACCAGCGGGAGGGGAACTGAAATCCAGGAAATGAAAACAAGGTCAGTCTCTCTATATATATTGCTCTAGGTATATATATAGCTGGGAGGTCAATGGAGATGAGGACTCGCTTGGTGAGTTGCTAGGGGCCGTGGGGGCGGAGCCGGCTCGGCCTGCAATGACAAAGGTCATAACCCCGCGGAAGACACAAGGACAGATGCAGACACAGTCGGGAGACAGCCTGCAGGTAGGTGGGCTCAGTCCTGGATTTCCTCAAGACCAGCATCCCCAGAGTGCTCTCCACCAATCAGACACCTGGAGACTCCGCCTGTCCAATGAGACCCCAGCTTCCCAGGGACCGGGGTTAAGTTCGTCCAATCAGTGAGGCTAGCCGCTCAAGTCTCTGGGTTTTTTGAGAACCAGGGCCAGACCTGGTGAATCCGTAGCTCCCCTACAGCAGAGGCCAGACCCTTCCAGTAGGCTGGTAAGGAAAAAGTCACTCAGGATTAGTTTAACACAGACCTGAGTGCGGTCAGCACCGATGGCAGTGCTGTAACCACGGCGAGACCTGTCATTGCAGTGAAACCGGACTTCCTTACCCCAATATGCACGCACACACACATGCACACATATGACACAGGCCCACACACGCAAGACATGAGCATACAGAAATACACCCATTCACACAGAAACATGGCCACACAAGCTCCTGGAAGCCCGTTCCATACGCAAACACACACAGAAGCGCAGTGGGCAGACAGTATCAGAGATGAAGCAGGCCCGCACACAAACACCAGAGACAGTGAGCAAACGTGCCCCAAGCAGCACAAATGGAGGTCAAGGACAAAACGGGGAGGAAGAGGTGGGGAAAAGAGGATAGCATGAGGTAGGGGTCAGGCACCGCTGCTGCCGAAAATGAGGAGATGAAAGATCAACCATCCAACGAAAAAAGAGCAGGAGGAGGAGGCCAGATGGAAGGCTGGGGGTGAGAGCGGTACGGAGGCACCTGGAAATGGGAGGAGCTAGAGACAGACTGGTCACATGACTCGAGCTGTTTTACAGGTGGCGTCTCAAAAGGATTTATTTTGCTCAAAAAAGTACAAGAAACAAAGAATTTGTCCTAAAGGAAGCAAAGAAAAAAGGGCGAGAGAGCGAGTGAAAGAAGGAGAGACTGAGGGAGAGACAGATACAAAATGATGGAGAGCAAAAAGAGTCACTGGGATCTGGAAGGATCGAATGTGGCTGACAGAAGATCAAACCAAAGATGAATCCATTACGACAGAGTTGGGCATCAGAGAGCTGAAAGAGCAGGGGGCAGGCTGTGGGTCTGAGCGCAGAGACCCACACACACACTCAAACACACAAACTCACACACACATGCACTCACACACACACACTCATACATGTGCCACACTCACTCTTCATCTTCGCTCTCCCGGGGCATTTCCACACACGTACATCAGCATGCACCCTCACGGCCACACACGACAGGGAAAGAAAAACAGGTGTGTTTCTGCGTGTGTATGCGTACGCATGTATGCGTGCATTTATAAGAGCATTGTGAATGCGCAGAAGAATGCATGAATTGGGTTAGGAGAAACAACAGTAACTGCTTTAAGTTATGCAAAGACTGAATCTGAGCTCTTTGGATCGTAACGACTGAGTCACAAGTGACATTTTTGTTTGTGAGTCGCTGTGTGGTTGTATGCATATCAGGCTGATGTCATCAGAAGCAAGTAAAAGGGGAGAAATCAAGAAGATTCTAGAGCCTTGGTTATAAGGTACAAAGAGGGAAGGGCCCGAAGAAAGAGAGAAAGACTGAGAAAGCAAAGGGAGACAGGTAATCAACATCAAACATGACCACGACACAAAGGATCTGGGCTAGGAGAGGGAGGGTTGGGCTGGAAGGGGAGTGGCCAGAGGAATGAGGGAGGAAGGGGCAGAGCTAGGGACAGGAAGGGGAGGAGCCAAGGAAAACAGGGGTGGAAGAGGAGGGAGGAGCAAAGGACGTGTGTTATGTTCATTGTGGTCTTTACCTTTTTGGTCCACTTCTATTCAAGCATCGGAAAAAAGAGAAAGAAAGAACAAGAAATAGAACGAGACAGAGAGAGAGAGAGAGAATGAAAGAAAAAAGGTGTAGGAAAAAAAGAGAAAATTGAGATTAAATAAAAGGTTGTCTTTTCTAGTTATTTTCTTTTTCAACTTCATGTTTCTGTCAAGTTAATGGTTTGTTCAGGGGGTTGTTTACAATCGACAATCTTTAGAAGAAGGATGGCACAAAATGAAGGGCGTGAAAGGGACATGGAATCAACAGCCCTCGTTTTCATTTTCAATAAAACAGAATAACCCCCACGACATGGGCCCCAGCAGCACGCATTCACAGACACCCCCCCAAGCAGCTCAGCTGAAATCAGCCCTCTGTCTTCATCCGTCATCCGCCCCTCATACTGCTAGCCAGAGAAAGAACACGAGTCAGTCACATCAGTGGCTGTGCAGGGCCAGGGACAGCGACGCAAGGAGAGAGAGAGATAGAGACAGGCGGCCGGAAACTGAGAGGAATCCAGCCAGAAGATCCAGCAAGAAGCAACAGAAGGAGGAAGATTCATATGGGCAGATGGAAAGATTGAGGTGAAAGATGGGTGGGGAGAATAGCCCCGGAGGCAGAGCTGAAGGAGATGGAGTTTTACGAGCCTGCTCACGGCAAACAGCGAGGGAGCAGCCTGGATAGCTCCGAGTCGGGATGCTGCTCCCGTCGGCCGCTTGCCATATGGAAAAGTCAGAGTCTTTCCATCTCTCTCCCAGATAAAAGAAAAACAGCACACCTATGCCTCATTCCCCCCTTGTCCCAACCCCTTCCCTTACTCTAATTTCTCTAATTAAGTCAAGTCACCAGAGAAGGTGAATGTGTGCAGCATCTGCAGTTTTGACAGCAACCACACATTAGATACCGCTAAAGACTATTTCTGTAGCACACCTCTAAAGTGTTACTGCTGTCCCTCGTTGATGTGGTTGCTGCCCTAGCATGCTGCTAACATCTTGCTGCTATGCCTCGATGATGAGGCGGCTGCCCAACATGCTGCTAAAGTCTTGTTGTTGTGCCTCGTCGATGAGGTTGCTGCCCTAGGATGCTGGTAAAGTCTTGTTGTTGTGCCTCGTCGATGAGGTTACTGCCCTGGCATACTGCTAAAGTCTTGCTGCTGTGCCTCGTCCATAAGGTTGCTGCCCTAGGATGCTGGTAAAGTCTTGTTGTGCCTTGTCGATGAGGTTACTGCCCTAGCATGCTGCTAATGCCTTGTTGCTGTGCCTCGTCGATGAGGTTGCTGCCCTATGATGCTGCTAAAGTCTTGTTGTTGTGCCTCGTCGATGAGGTTACTGCCCTAGCATGCTGCTAAAGTCTTGGTGCTGTGCCTCGTTGATGAGGTTGCTGCCCTAGCATGCTGCTAAAGTCTTGGTGCTGTGCCTCACTGATGAGGTTGCTGCCCTAGCATACTGCTAAAGTCTTGTTGCTGTGCCTCGTCGATGAGGTTACTGCCCTAGCATGCTGCTAAAGTCTTGCTGCTGTGTCTCGATGATGAGGTTGCTGCCCTAGCATACTGCTAAAGTCTTGTTGTTGTGCCTCGTCGATGAGGTTACTGCCCTAGTATACTGCTAAAGTCTTGTTGTGCCTCGTCGATGAGGTTACTGCCCTAGCATACTGCTAAAGTCCTGTTGTTGTGCCTCCTTGATGAGGTTACTGCCCTAGCATGCTGCTAAAGTCTTGCTGCTGTGCCTCGTCGATGAGGTTACTGCCCTAGTATACTGCTAAAGTCTTGTTGTGCCTCGTCGATGAGGTTACTGCCCTAGCATACTGCTAAAGTCTTGTTGTTGTGCCTCCTTGATGAGGTTGCTGCCCTAGCATGCTGCTAAAGTCTTGCTGCTGTGCCTCGTCGATGAGGTTGCTGCCCTAGCATACTGCTAAAGTCTTGGCGCTGTGCCTCGTCGATGAGCTTACTGCCCTAGCATGCTGCCAAAGTCTTACTGCTGTGCCTCGTTGATGAGGTTGCTGCTCTAGCATGCTGCTAAAGTCTTGGTGCTGTGCCTCACTGATGAGGTTGCTGCCCTAGCATACTGCTAAAGTCTTGCTGCTGTGCCTCGTCGATGAGGTTGCTGTGCTAGCATGCTGCTAAAGTCTTACTGCTGTGCCTCAGTGATGAGGTTGCTGCCCTAGGATGCTGGTAAAGTCTTGTTGTTGTGCCTCGTCGATGAGGTTGCTGCCCTAGCATGCTGTTAAAATCTTGCTGCTGTGCCTCACTGATGAGGTTGCTGCCCTAGCATACTGCTAAAGTCTTGCTGATGTGCCTCAGTGATGAGGTTGCTGCCCTAGCATAC
>JAODKC010000095.1:1183389-1193460 GCA_026777985.1 Mormyrops attenuatus
ACAATCTGAGACACACACGCACAGTCTGAGACACACATACACACAATCTGAGACACACATACACACAATCTGAGACACACATACACACAATCTGAGACACAGACGCACAGTCTGACATAAACACACACAGTCCAAGTGACATACACACAGTCTGAGAGACACACACATGCACTCTCTGCCACATGCACACACACAATCTGAGAGATACACACACAATCCGAGTGACAGACACACAGTCTGAGACACACACACAGTCTGACACACACAGACAATCTAAGAGAGAGACACACAGTCTGAGACAGACATACACACACATGCACACTGTCTGAGAGACTCTTATGTCCACTCACACAAAATGACACATTTAGGCTTAGACTCTTCTCAGGGAAAATGAACACATATGCAGTTTCACAGAGAGCAGCATCTGTGCTGATAGGAATCCTTGCTTCCTCTGTAAATGTCTGTTAATCTGCTTCCCTTTTCACCATTGATTTGCACAGCAGTAGTTAAGGAACTTCAGAGTTTTGCTTTGTAGGATTAGGAGTTATCAGTGAAGACCTGTGCTAAAAATGAGGAAACCATCTGCCAAATGAATAATTGTGATGCAAATGCAAACAGGACTTGCACACACTTACAGTTTGTGCATGCACGTGCCTTGGGATTACCGCAGGACTGTGTTTGGCTCGATACGCTTTCTGTGTAGTGATTGGCAGGCATATTCTGATGGTGTTTCAGGTGGAGTCAGACCGATCCAATCCCCGGTGCAACAGCATGTTACTCATACCCCTTGGAGGACACTTGTCACCTGCTAACCCTTTGAAATGCCCTTTGGATTGAAATGCACTAGCGAGTAAATGTAGCATAGAAGGCTAGTGTAGCTGCTCAGTGAGTACCACTGTTGCCTCCTATCTCCATTGTTGGCGGTTCGATTTTCACCCCAACATTGTATGTTATGTGGGGTCTGTATGTTTTCCCTATGTTGTGTGGAGCCTGCACGTTCTCCCCATGTTGTGTGAAGTCTGTATGTTCTCCCCATATTGTGTGGAAGTCTGCACGTTCTCCCCATGTTGTGTGGAGCAGGGATGGAGTAGGGATGGCTGATTTATGGAGTAGGGAAGGGGTAGGGATGGATTATGGATAGAGTAGGGATGGGGTAGGGATAGGTTGTGGATAGAGTAGGGATGGATTATGGATGGAGTAGGGATGGGGTAGGGTTGGAGTAGGGATGGAGTAGGTGGGATAAGTATGAGCGAGAAATAAATCAGAAAAATCTAAGAAGTGTTGCTGATGGGAAGAAGGGCCTGCCAGGGTCCACCTGAACACAACAGGTCAGACACAGCACTGGGCTTTAGGGTAGAGGAGATCTCCAGCAGCTTCTGGTCTTCTGAAGTGATTCTGAACTTCAGCTGAGCAGAAAAGAAGTGTGAGCACACAGAATGGCAATTATGCTCCTGCACACACCTCTGTGACATGATCTTGAAGGCGTCAGGCAGGTAGCACTGCACATTCTCCATCTGGAAGGGGTCGGCATCACAGATCTTGTCATCGGTGCGGCCATAATTAGCCGTCTCGATCATGATGACGTCGCTGCCAGGACAGCGCAGCTCGATGGGGTAGCCCTCGCACGCCAGCTCCCTCCGCAGGAGGCCGAAGGGCATCGCAGAGCGGCTCAGAGCTGGGGATGAGAGAGGATAAAAAGTAAGGGACAGATAGCAAATGAGGGCATGGCAACTAAGGAGCTGAGCTGGTGTCAGGAATTGTACTGCATGTCAAAGTACTTCAATTTACATTCAATGAAATCATATCTTCAAATGAATAGTTCTGTGCAGTAGCCACTGTGGTGGCTTTGGATGTGGATCCAGAACCTGAGGGTTCAAGTTCCCAGAGGAACCTTTAAATAAAGCACACTTCAGCTGCTCCAGTACAGCAGCCAGCTGAACACATTGGTCCATCCAGCATCCAGCAAGAAGTAAAATGCAAAGTTTAATAATATCCAGGCTTGGACAGGAGACACAAACATCGATTCACACTCCCAAGGAATTTATCTAGGTATGAAGTAAGAAGTCAAACCAGAGAATGGAAAGTTACAATACGCATCAGGACCATGGACAGCTCCACTGACAACACGCATGCAAGGGCAGGTTAACAGAGGTGTAAATCTAGTTTAGTAACATTAACTGTGTGTTTATATATATATATTATATAAGGGGAAACTCAATTTTATTAACAAAATTGTGACTGCAGTTGGAAAAACGAAACATCCCAGAAGTCTCGTATTTCGTTTGGTTACTTATGGTTAAGGTTGTCATAGAAGGGATTAGGGTTTTTCACATAGAAATGAATGGACAGTCCCCACAAAGATATCTGTAGCATGAGGCCAGGTCACAATCACACACACTGGAGTGGGGAGGTGTCCACCCCCACTCCCTGCAGGGTAACACACAACTGAAACAGCATCTACTAATTAAATGATTAAGCCTCTGAGAATGAGAGACAGAGAGAGACAGAGAAACAGAGACAGCGTGGGATGCCGGAAGAGTATGCAAATGCACATACCATAACGGACTTAAACTACAAACACATACAGTACACACACTGCAGTGCATTACACACACACCACGGCACACACTGCAGTGCACACACACGTTACACACACATACAGCACATTGCACACACAACACAGTATACACACACTACAGCATAGACTGTAGTACACACACACAGTACATTACATACACACACCACAGCATACACTGTAGTGTGCAAACTCCACACACATGGAGCCATGGCGGTCAGACACAGTAAATGACACACTGCAGGTGTGTAAAATTCTGGGTCTCTACACAGTTAGTGACACACTACAGGTGTGTAAAATCCTAGGTGTTTTCAGGGTCAATGATGCACTGCATGCATGTAAAATCCTGGGTCTCTACACAGTTAATGACGCACTTCAGGTGTGTAAAATTCTGGGTCTCTACGCAGTTAATGATGCACTGCAGGCATGTAAAATCCCGGGTCTCTACATTAATGACAGTAATGAGAGTATTACAGGGGATTTCAGTGCAGGAACACATTGGTGGTGAATGCTGGATTATGTGCTCAATATGGACACACGCTCACTTACACAACAACGCCCCTTATCAGCCTACTGCCAAATAGGAGCTCAAATTATTAAAGACTCCCTCACCCACCCCACACGGATAATACCTCCTCTAAGCGTGCAAGAAATATGCTGAGGAAGACAAAAGGCACACTGGCAGGAGAGAAACCGCAAAGCAGGCAGAAGCGCGTTCCACGATACTCATCAGACTCGGGAGAAAGCGGAGCCAGTTGGGCTGTGAATAGAAATCAATCTTAATACTACAGCGACAGAATCAAACCTCAAGAAGGAGACCAAAAACGTAAATGCAAAAACAGGAAATCATTACTAAGAGGCTGGACTATCAAGAGTGGCTGAGGTTAAAATATCTGATGGGGACATAACTGTTGACCATGGCATTTCAACCAGCAAGTTTAAGATCACTGGTACAGTGTCATAACCTAATGAGCTACACACCACTCCAGTGGCTGAGGCAGAAGATTCATCAGGTAACACTGGTTGCTCACTCCTCTGGGGTTGTGGGTTCAATGCCCCTCTTAGCTTTGTGCATGCATACTCCCCGCGGACTTTGCATGAATGCCCTCTGGTTCTGTGACTATCCTTCAGCTATATGTGGACCCAAAGCCATGAGGTTTATGTGAACTGATTTTTCAGAATTGCTGGTGGGGTGTGACAGTTAATAATGGACTTGTAACCCATCCTGGATATAAGCTCCAAGCCTGCTGTTACCTTGTACTGTATAAGCAGTTGTCGAATGAGGATGGACAGGCAGTTGGACAGGAATCTGACCCAATATGACTTTGAAAAATACTTACAAGAAGAAGAATTAATCAGTAACAACACTAATCTTCTGTCAGAGTGAAAAGCACAGAAAAACTCCAGAGGATCAAGCCTACGAATGCCAGTGGGCCAGACAGCCTTCAAAGTAAAGCCTGAAAGAGGGCAGGCCTGATCTGCAGGCGGGCTTTCAGCCTGGGGCAGAGGGCCTGTCTCCAAGGGTTTGGGACCCAAGCATTAAGTAGCCCGATTTATAAAATCGCTGCATCCTGGTCCTGATGAAGAAAAGACCGGCCATGTTTACTGAAGCAGGGGAGATGTTCAACATCACCGTCCACACCACCATACCAGCCATCCTTAACAAAACAGGGGAGGTGATCAGCAGGACCATCCACACCACCATACCGGCCATCCTTAACAAAACTGGGGAGGTGTTCAGCAGCACCGTCCACACCACCATACCGGCCATCCTTAACAAAACAGGGAGGTGTTCAACATCACCGTCCACACCACCATACCGGCCATCCTTAACAAAACAGGGGAGGTGTTCAGCAGCACCGTCCACACCACCATACCGGCCATCCTTAACAAAACAGGGGAGGTGTTCAGCAGCACTGCCTATACCACCATACCGGCCATCCTTAACAAAACAAGGGAGGTGTTCAGCAGCACTGTCTATACCATTATACTGGCCATCCTTAACAAAACTGGGGGGGTGTTCAGCAGCACCGTCCACACCACCATACCGGCCATCCTTAACAAAACAGGGGGGGTGTTCAGCAGCACTGCCTATACCATCATACTGGCCATCCTTAACAAACCTGGGGGTGTTCAGCAGCACCATCCACACCACCATACCGGCCATCCTTAACAAAACAAGGGAAGTGTTCAGCAGCACTGCCTATACCACCATACCGGCCATCCTTAAACAAGGCAGGGGAGGTGTTCAGCATCCCTGTGGATGTACCAGCCTTCCCTAACATACCTGGTACTCTGAGTTAGTGCCAAGCTGGCTACCTGCCATATTAGTCACCATACTTTATGAGATGACTTATATGATGCAATAAATCCAACGTATCTGGAAAACCAGCAGCCGCGAACGCTGGACAAACGGAATCAGAGATCATCACTATAGGCTCGGGGCTGACAGGGAGCCAAGGCTCCAGCGCAATGCCCCTCAACAGCCACCATAATGAGCGGCTCATGTACCGCCGGCCACATATTACGCAGCATTGGTTCCTGCTGTCACTGCGAGGAACTGGCGATGCTGGTATCCACCAGAACGGGCTCATTGTTTTCCCGAGGAAAGGCAGGTCTAAGACACCCCCCCCCCCCTCCGCAAAATGACAAATTTTTAGCTGATTTTCCTTTTTTCCCTCCCTGCAATCAATTTTCTCAAACATGAAATGTCTGCCACTTACCTAAAGCGCCCGTCATGTTCACTAGTGTGATGATTGTGACGGTGTCCCAATATCATACACTTCCATGTGGCAGGTTAGCAGGGTTTTGCTCATAAACCAGGAATAAAACACAGAAGTGAGAAGCAGAGGAAATACATCCCACCCAGAAAACTTCCAGGTTCACCAGAACATGGCCAGCAGGACCCACAGGTCCAGTCCAGGCTGGCATGCCTTTATTTCCTGGTAAATGTGACAGATCAGCAGGCCTTCGATGGTCTGCATTCCTCAGTGCTGGGTTCAGTGCCCCATTGGTGGGCAGGCAGAGAACTCCACAGGAGGAACGTGCAAACGGCTGCAGGATGATCTGGCAGCTTCAGGGACGCTTCCAGGCAGCACGCTCCCCACAAAGTTCAGCATGAAGGAACACCTTCACATATCCTGCACTTTGGGCTGCAGCTTCTTCTAAGGATGACCACTGGTGGCCCCCAGCTGGCATGTGTCTGTACTGCCTGGAACCCAAGTGGCCTTCATTTTCTGTGATTTCCGCACCCATTCCTGAGAACACCTCCCACCCCAAACTGCCACTGGTTGCTAACTTATTGCTTTTTATATATTTATCCAATTCTACTATATTTATGCCACCTTTTGAGGCTGCTGTATTTGTTGGTTGCATACATATTGCAATATGTATATATCCTCCACATTCTGCTTCTTATTGTCCTGAGTTCTGCACCGTAAGTCCTGTGGAAAACCTCTGCTTGACGATAGCTGGCTCTATGACGCACCATGGTCCTGGGGAATGTTATTTCCTTCCACCGCACCATATACTTGTATATGGATCTATGACAGTAAAGCCCACCTATCTTGACTGTACATTATGCACAACCCAATAAACACTGAAGGTTCTGCCAATGCACAGGGAGGGTACTGTTCTGATCCATGACAAGACAAAAATAGACAGTATGGGTCCACGGTATCCATCAGCACTATGTGGCACTGCCCAGCACGGAGGCGAAGAAGCTCTTTGAAGGCTGGCTTTGGAGATCAGCTCATTCTGATCAATTAGCAGCAGAGAGCATCTGCATAAAGAAGCCCCCAGAAAACCATGTTAAACTGCAACCACTGAAAACATGAAATTAGATCTTGTGAAAGCATAACATGGGTAATAAAGAGCTGACCCAAGCCAAGGGCGGTTCAAAACAGAAAATGCAGGCAAAACCCAAACAAGCAGCGGTTTAGTGATGTGACCATAAAATCCAGCTGACAGAGACAAGTCTACACTAACAAAAGAACAGGCCTGCATGTCATTGTGACAGAGTTGCAAATCCTGTCCCCTTCCCCATGTAGAAACAACTAGAGAGACCAATATCCAAAAATGCAAATACAACAGAGAGACCTATACCCCTAGAACAAAAACATCAGAGACCTATACCCCTAAAACAAAAACATCAGAGACCTATACCCCTAGAACAAAAACATCAGAGACCTATACCCCTAGAACAAAAACATCAGAGACCTATACCCCTAAAACAAACATATCAGAGAGACCTATACCCCTAGACAAAAACATCAGAGAGACGTACACCCCTAAAACAAACATATCAGAGAGACCTATACCCCTAGACAAAAACATCAGAGACCTATACCCCTAGAACAAAAACATCAGAGACCTATACCCCTAGAACAAAAACATCAGAGACCTATACCCCTAAAACAAACATATCAGAGAGACCTATACCCCTAGACAAAAACATCAGAGAGACGTACACCCCTAAAACAAACATATCGGAGAGTTCTACACTCATCAGGGATACCATTTAGAGTAACATACACCTACCCATAAAACGTTCCTGCCCAGCTGGAGAGGGGAGTCACATTAGTATGCATTTTCCGGACACTGTCACACAAACACATGTTGCCCAAACAGATGACTGATTATAGAGGGTGACTGGGGGGAGTTGGGAGGGGCAGAACACCTAAGGGGGGAAATGATTTGTTTACCCTTATTTTATATTGACCTCTGTCTGTCTGTGTTTCAGTCCAAAAGTATCCAAATTATGCGTAAGCACCATGGAACTCAGCTCTGTCTTTCCTGTAAAACCCATTTTGAATTTGAATGTGACAGAAAGCGAGAGCAAGAGAGAGAGAGATGGGGAGGAGCAGCACTGGCGCCAGGGAGACTAGCCTCTGAGCATTACGGAAAGATGGAGCCATACACCAGCTAATGGTCCCTCACAGGCCACACAGTTACAGGAAACAGACTCCCCTGACAGCCGAGGCAGAACCAGTACAGTCAGAGGCATGTGAGCACGGCCAGGAGCCAGCAACGAATAAGAGCAGTGAGAGAGCAGCACCAAGAGGCCCAGGCCAGTAAGACGAGGCCGGGTGGCCAAATGAAACCTCATTTACACACCTAAGTACACCGACAGGAGCAGGCCTGCTGCATGAAATGATAGTTATATGCTCCAGTACACCGACAGGAGCAGGCCAGCTCCATAAAATGATAGTTACATACTTCAGTACACTGACAGGAGCAGGCCTGCTCCATAAAATGATAGTTACATACTTCAGTACACCGACAGTGGCAGGCCTGCTCTATAAAATGATAGTTATACACTCCAGTACACTGACAGGAGCAGGCCTGCTCCATAAAATGATAGTTAAACACTCCAGTACACGTACAGGAGCAGGCCTGCTCCATAAAATGATAGTTACACACTCCAGTACAATGACCAGAGCAGGTCTGGTCCATAAAATGAACATTAAACACTCCAGTACATGTACAGGAGCAGGCCTGCTCCATAAAATGATAGTTAAACACTCCAGGACACAAATAAAAAGCAACAGATGCAGAGAGAATGTAAGTCTGTGCTTGAGAACCCAGGCACACATTGGCATCCTCATTCGATATAATTCTTTATTTGTTTCTATACTAATACTTCATTCTACAACAGCTGCATGCCCCCCAAAACAAACCCTTCCTAACGTTTTCCCTGTTCTTATTACAATTCCACTTATACTCCCTGTACTTCCTTCTATACTTTCCTATAGACTCTTCTATGCACCTATACTTTCTTCCATACTTCCTCATCCACTTCCCTTTACGTTTTCCTATAGACTCTTCTATGCACCTATACTTTCTTCCGTACTTCCTCATCCACTTCCCTTTACAGTTTCCTATCAACTCTTTGATGCACATACCATTTCATCCAAACTTCCTCATCTACTTCACCTTACAGTTTCCTATAGATTCTGATACACATACACTTTCCTCAATACTTCCTCATCCACTTCCCTTTATAGTTTCCTGTAGTCTTTGATGCACATACACTTTCCTTCATACTTCCTTGTCTGTTTCATTTTTTATTTCCAATCTACTCTATCATTCACGTGCACTTTTCCACACACTTCTCTACTTCCCTCTATATTTCTCAGTGTACTGTACAAATGCATACTCCCTTTCCTTTCTCCGCATTTCTCTGTGTACACCATTCTGCAGTGTCAATCCCTACCTTCTCTTTCCGGTTTGTTTCACTATTCATAAGCCACAGTATTATCTGCAAGCGCCAAAGCAGTGATTTAAACATTAACATATATAAAAGTGTGCTCCCTCAAAGTCTGTTTGAGAGAAAGTGATCGAGGTGGCTTTTAAAATGTCATTTTGCTTCTTTTTGTTGGCAGTGAAAGTGCACAGCTTGCTGAGTGAATTGCTTACTCCCCAGACGCCTGACGGATTCCTTTATAGTGACACCGAAACTTGCTAAATGAAGCGGCGGCTTATAGGAATCCGATTGATCCTGACTTTTGCCTTTGGACCACATGCTTCCTGTTCTGCTGCTATTGCCACTGAGCTGCTATAGCCGCCAAGGCGCTGGTCCGTGTCTGTGTTGCCTAGAACCTGCTGACTATGTTCTGCTGCTGGACATTCTTCTTGACCTGGTGAAGACTTGACGTTTGTTGACGTTACCTCTTTTCTACTTTTTAAACTTAAAAGTTCATTATGCTTAACACCGACTGCAAGCTGAAGCGAACCCCAGCTCAAGTGCAACTGAACACTGTTCACAATTCTAACTACAGTACACTGTTCATCTCGCTGGTCCTTTGAGTCTCTGCCTCTACCAGACCACTTGTCCCTCCAAGCAGTGAAGCCTTAACATTGTCCATATTCAGAGCTTCTCCACAACCTTTAACACTGTCCTTGCTCAAAGCTCCGCCACAGGCCTTAACACTGTCCATGCTCAAAGTTCTGCCACAGGCCTTAACACTGTCCATGCTCAAAGCTCCTCCACAGGCCTTAACACTGTCTATGCTCAAAGCTCTGCCACAGGCCTTAACACTGTCCATGCTGAACGCTCCTCCACAAGCCTTAACATTGTCCATGATCAAAGCTCCTCCACAGGCCTTAACACTGTCCATGCTCAAAGCTCCTCCACAAGCCTTAACATTGTCCATGATCAAAGCTCCTCCACAAGCCTTAATACAGCCCATGCTCAAAGCTCCTCCTGAACCCTTAACACTGTCCATGCTCAAAGCTCCTCCACAGGCCTTAACACTGTCCATGCTCAAAGCTCCTCCGCAGGCCTTAACACTGTCCATGCTCAATGCTCCTCCACAAGCCTTAACACTCTCCATGCTCAACGCTCCTCCACAAGCCTTAACACTGTCCATGCTCAACACTCCTCCACAGGCCTTAACACTGTCCATGCTCAAAGCTCCGCCACAGGCCTTAACACTGTCCATGCTCAAAGCTCCTCCACAGGCCTTAACACTGTCCATGCTCAAAGCTCCTCCACA
>JAODKC010000095.1:1270384-1285279 GCA_026777985.1 Mormyrops attenuatus
TCTTTGAATAAATTTATTTCAATGAAAGGTTGGATTTTTCTCATTTTTTCAGTGTGAGATGAAGCTAGTTCAGTAAACGGTGCATTTTTTAAAATCTTCACAAGGGGTGCCAATAATTGTGGAGGGCGCTGTATATATACTGGAACATGAGAATAAGACAGAAAAACACAGTTCTTGTAGGGAGAAGAAGAGAAAATGAGTCTGTGGTGATATCAGAGAGGAGTGAAGCCTGCAGCAGGGAAGCAGAGAGAGGAAGCGGAATGGTGTCCTCAGAGAGGAATGAAGGGCCTGAGGCAGAGAGGCAGGGACAGGAAGCAGAACGGTGATGTCAGAGAGGAAACAAGGGCCCGAGGCAGTGAGGCAGAGGCAGGAAGCCGAACGGTGACTTCAGAGAGGAATGAAAGCATGACACAGAGCTATGAACATGGGCAGACCAATACCAACACCGCTGTTCATGTCTAATCACTCTGCTGCACCCCACGGCTGGACCATTCGCCATCTGCGAGCGCACCATCGACGACAACTTAATTCGCCTGCAATCTGGAGCATCGCCCCCCAACCCCGGGCCAAAATTCTGTTCCCACTCTTCCTTCAAAGGCCTCAGTCTGCCCTGCACTTGGTCACTTCACTCTTACACACACACACACACGCACACACACACACACACACACAGGTTTGTAATTATATCTTTCTGGGGACTCTCCATTCATTTCAATGGGGGAAACTCTAATCCCAACATGACGACCTTAAGCCCTACCCAGCCCTAACCCCACCGATAAGTAACCAAACAAAATACGAGACTTTTGGCATTTTTAGATGATTAATTGCATTCACAGATCTTTGTGGGGACCAAAAATGGTCCCCACAATGTCAAAATAACAGGTTTTTATCACATATGTTTGGTCCTCAAAATGTAATATAAACCTAATGACAGACACAGCCCATGCTGGTTCTAATTCTTCAGGTTACTTATCTGATTGTGGTTAAGTTCTCCCTTGCTGAGTTACACATGTCAGGTCAACATTAAATGAGGAACTGCATCACAAAAGAAACCACTGTTAGATACCCAGGCCCTCCCTCTACACACAAGAAAATGGACCCTCACCCAGGGAGTAATGGAGTGTGCATGTCTTGACATGGATGATGATGGAGGGGTTGGTGGGTAGGAGTCGAGTCCCTTTATAGGACTAATCAAAGTGCTCACAGAGGGCTTGAGGTCCACGTAATGAGTCTGCCGCGATGGACGCTCCCCAACAGCCTCGGCTGGCGGCTCAAAGCTCATTCCGCTAATTTGCCAATTAGTTGTCGGGCATAATTAGGGAAATCGTTGTGCAAAACTCCATTGGCCATTCCCCAAAATCCCCCTCCCTCTTCATTACCCAAGCCTAAATTGCTTGTTTGAGAACATGCAAAAATGGAAAGCAGAAGGAAAAAAAACTAGCTTCAAAAACGGCTGTCCTCTTTCAGAGCATGTACCAGCTTGCCTGTATTCTCATCACCCATTGCAGTGACTCCTGAACTGCGAGCTCATTTGGACTAATTAGGCTCAGTAACTGAGTGAATGGGCTGCTTGAAGAGTTCATGCCAAAGCCTCAGTAAGGAAGACTCAGTCTCTGTTTGTGCCTGAGAGGAAGACTAGGTCTAAGTTTGTGCTTGAGGGGAAGACTTGGTCTGAGTTTGTGCCTGAGAGGAAGACTTAGTCTGTGTTTACAACTGAGAGGAATATTGGGTCCAGAACCAACCACTGTAGCCACTATACTTTCTCAGGTCCAGAGCCCAATGCCCTTATTACAAGTCAACAATGATATACACGCGCGCACTGATACACAATTCCACGCTGCTATTACACTCAACACATTACAGCCCTCAAGTCCACCGCTCCTAGTGTTACTCCATACTACAGTTATACTCATTAGGTTATAGCCCTTGGGTTCAGAGTATGCCGCTCTTAGTGTTACTCCATGCGACCATTATACTCATTACATTACAGCCCTCGGGTTCAGAGTCCACCGCTCTTAGCATTACTCTTTACTACAGTTATACTCATTATGTTACAGCCCTCGGGTTCACAGTCCACCACTCTTAGCATTACTCTTTGCTACAGTTATACTCATTATGTTACAGCCCTCGGGTTCACAGTCCACCGCTCTTAGCATTACTCTTTGCTACAGTTATACTCAGTATGTTACAGCCCTCGGGTTCAGAGTTCGCCGCCCTAACTCCTTCAGTAAAATCCTGCCTGTTATATTCTACATATTACATAAAGGAGAGACAGGGAAATCAGATTAGAATGCATGCTCATATTTATGAAAAGAGTACATCTCCATGGTTACCAATAAAAGATACTGAGTGTGTGAATTAGAAATCACCATGGCAATGGCTGAAGGATAGTGTCTAAGTGTGATAACCATCACTAAGCATGGAAGGCCAACAAGCACAAGGTGACCCTCAGCCCCATACCCAGACACGCCATCAGCACCGATACGTCTTTGGGTTCTCACTTGTTTACGGTACATTGATTTAGTTTAGACTGTGTTTGAAATGTTACTTTTTTATTGGCTGCTGATCAGTGTTGGTCCTGTTCATTTGAAGGTTCTGCGTATCAATAAAGCTGCTCTGTCCACATTATTGCTGCTCTGTCTGTCTCTTTCCACTAAGCTGAATGCCAGTGGTTTGTCACCACCATGATAAAATGGCCCCTAACGATCAGCGACATGCAGAACATCTCGGCCATGATCGCTCACATGTGACAGGCATAGTTGGGGACCTGAAAGACCAGCTGCCTTCGAGTGATTACAGCTTGGTGTTCCTGGTTCTGTGAATGATGTTGAAGACTTGGGTCTCACAGAATTATGGGTAAGTGAAGTATGGAAGCCCTGGTTGGGAGTAAGAGGGGCCCAGCATGCTCTGGATGGTAGGTAATTAGAATATTTAAGCCTGGCTTCTCTCTGCACATTGAGCCTTAAGAGCGTGGAGATGCCGCTGCTCAGGAATGTGGGCGATTAGAGAGTGCTGCTGTCTTTCTCCTTATGCCAGGTAATTAGAGTGTGGGAGCCCTGGTCTTCTTTGACTGGTGAGTAATTAGAGTGTGGAAGGCCTGCCCTTTGGCCTGTGGGTGATTACTGTGATCTCATGCTCCTCAGCTATAGCCTGAGGGTCATGGATCGATACCTTTCTTAATAAGGTGTGTGATTTAGCACTAGAGCAGTTAGTGGCAGCCGGGCCCATCATATCCTCACATTCAAACACACACACACACGGGCCATGAGGACGCACCCTACATGTAACGACCATATTGCCATGGCACATACATACACAGGGCTGCCAACTTAGCTCCCTGTAGTGAGATTCTCAATCAAAGTCTGCACACACATGCACACATATTAACATGTCTGTAACAGTTTTATTACCTTGTAAATAGTCTGTAGGGTTTGCAAACTGCCCCAATTCTTTTGATGTAGCTAATTATGAACTGCTTCTCCCCTACCAGCCTCCCCGCAGTCTTGGATCCTCCTCTTCTGGCACTCTCCTCATCCCCCATCCAAACTCCATGGCTATGGGTACCGCGCATTTTCCCGTTTAGCTCCCCAGCCGTGAAACTCCCTCCCTGTTGCTATTCGTCTGTCGATCTCGGTCTCAGATTTCAAGCACAAATTAAAAACCTGTCTGTTTGCTCAGGTGTATAACCTTCCCATCCATAATATGTTTTGTCACTTTATTATCTGTTTACTTTAATCTATGTAAGCGTCTTTGAGATCTTAAAAAGCGCTATTGTCATACACTGCTAAGGAAGGGGGGGGGGGCAAGCATAAGAGTTAACAAAAAGGGCTTTATTGGGGGGGAAAAAAACAGATGCAAGGCAAGCTCAAAGGACCAGGGGTCAAAATGGAATGATGTGCGTCGGGCAGGGCTGAAGCTCAGGACAAACTCTAGGGGCACACAAAGGGAGCCATATCAATGACCGGACTGGGGAGCACATGACTGGGAGGCACTTTATAACACCAGTGATGAGGGAGCAAACGAGAGGCAGCTGGAGTGATCCACACGAGGGCTGAAACGAGAGGTAAGACAATACAAGCAACAGGGGTGACTTGTTAAAGCCACACTAGGGAGAGGAGAAGAGGGGCAGGCAAGCTGGGCATGACAGCCAATCAGTAAAATGGAAGGGCTATAACACAAATGTTTGGGGGTTTGAATCCACCGCTGATTTGTTTCATGTGGGTTTCCCTGACATGCAGTTAAGCTAATTGGTCCCCTAAATCAGAGGCATGACATTTTACTGGACTGATGTCAATCATAGAAGGTTGAGAACATGACAATAGTGACGACAGGCTGGTCCTGCAGAAAAGCAGCCGCCCCTGCACTGTGCCGCCACGCCATTCCTGCACCCCACGGTCAGCCGGGATCAGCGCCCTGGCCTTTCCAACGCAGAGCTGCAGACGGTTTTCCTTATGCCACCTACCAAAACTCTCCAGCTGACTTCCCCGATTCATCTCACAATGACACAGAATCATCAGAGAACTTCTGAAAATGCTTGAGCCGCAGTTGTCCCTGTATTGGGGGACGGTACTGTCCCATGGGGTGCCCCCCCAGGGTTGGCAGAGTGCTCCAGGGACTGGCTGCCTTCTGAGTTGTATATTACTTTGGATAAAAGCTTCTGTAAAATAACTGTAAAGTGTGTGAGGTGCAGTTACTGAAGCAGGCAAACGGTCGCTGATTTGGGTGAAGTCATCTTTGATCCGGGCAGCCACAGCACCCTGTATTGCGACACCTTGAGCTCCTAAATGCCCTGGAGGAGCCCAGATGTGAGCAGCCTCTGTGAAGCTGGCACACAACAACACTTTCCACACTGGCTGAGTCCAGATAGTCTGAAATGCTGAAGGATCAGCCTCTGAAGTGCAGTGCGCTCATTATACGGGATGTCAGTGTCACTAGTCTGACGGCATTATGGGCGCTGGAGTAGGTTTTTTTCTGGGGGGGGGCTGATGCCATCAAGCCAGTCTCATGGCCATGCTAAATTTAATGTTTCGCAGTTATACAGTCTACCTCCCCCTGTAGGTTCGGCCGAGGCCTGAGGCAATCTCTACAGAGACTGAGAGAGAGACTAGGCACAAGACCAAAGTGTTATATGCCTATGTGTCTTTCAACGGGCTTGGAGCTGCGCACATCTGTGCAATGGCTGTGATGTTTATGTGTCCATGGAGATGGACTGTACTGTGTCGGTTGTCACATGCTAGGAAGGATGGTGGCAAAGGCAGATGTGGGGGGAAGCGGAAGGGGTTTTATTCAACAAAACGCTATACAAGAGGGCAAAGAAACCAGACCGCGAGGGGTCAGAACAAGGCAGGGAGAGCAGGGGGGAAACACAGGGGGCAGGGTGACCAAAGGGGTAGCTCAGGCAGGCAGCAGGATCTCTCTCTATCTCTCACACACACACATGCACACACACATAGTCCAGTAAAATGTCATGACTCTGATTTAGGGGACTAATTAGCTTAACTGCATGTCATGGAAACCCACATGAAACAAATCAGCGGTGGATTCAAACCCCCAAACATTTGTATTACAGCCCTTTCATTTTACTAATTTCTTTGTTTGTTTGTTTTCTTTGGGAGCAGACGATTGCATGGGGAGTTATCTTTGTAAGGCCCCCAGGGAATCAATGCATTCCTATCATATCATATCTGTCTTGTGTTATCTGATGCACACACACAGGTACACACACACATACACAAACACACACATATATGCACACACACGCACACAGAAACACACACACATACACACACAGGAACATACACACACACACACACACTGGAACACACACGCGCACACACAGGAACACACACCCTTACCATACTGCATCCTGCGAGTTTTTTGCTGCTGGCCAGATGACATGCATATTTGTTGGTGTGCATCTCTCTATTAGTGTGTTTATATGTGCTTGTATCTGTATGTTTGTAGGTCAGCATTAAGTACAGTCCCTCCATAGAACAACACAGATATTTCCCCCATTTAACAATTTACACAAAACAATATGCAGAAAGAGCTTGATTTTGGTGTTTCTGAATTTTGGTGGTTGGGGTTTGGGAATATTCACTGGAGTCGTATGAGACTTACTGAGAATCTACTGGAAATGTAGCTGATCAAACAGGTTGCACGTGCGTGTAGCTGTGTGTGTGTGTGCATGTGTGTGTGTGTATGTGTGTGTGTGCATGTGTGTGTGTGTATGTGTGTGTGTGCATGTGTGTGTCTGCGTGTATGTGTTCCTGTATGTGTGTGTGCTCCTGTGTGTGTGTGTGTGTGTATTCTCCTGTGTGTGCATGCTCCTCTGTGTGCGTGTGTGTGTGTGTGTGTGTGTGTGTGTGTGTGTGTGTGGGCATGTATGTATTATATTGTGGGCACTAATTTTTTAGAAATCTGTGACTGCAAGTAAAAAACTAAACATGCCAAAAGTCTTGTATTTTGCTTGGTTACTTATGGTTAAGGTTCGTACAAGGAGGGGTTAAGGTTATCATTGCTGGTATTAGGGTTATGTCCATATAAATGAATGCAATGTCCTCACAAAGATATTAGCTTAAACATATCTCTTTCTCTGTGTGTATTTCGGCCCAAGTGTCCCACCCTGCAGCTATGGCCCGGCTCCATGCCCAGGGGCATACAGACGGGGTCCTCATTCTTTTTGCAGAGTAGAACTTATCTGGTCAGGGTGCCGTATCGATTGGCTGCCCTCAATCCTGTCACCCCGTGGCGGAGAGGCTTCTGTGGGCCTCCCAGGTTAAATCGAGCCCCAGGACATGCTGGGTGACGGAGGCCTCTGCGGGGAGCTGCCTGGCTCACGGCGATATTCCCCATGGCGCTTGGCCATTTGCTGCTTTTGTCTGGAAATCGATGTGAAAAACCTGTGTGAAGGTAACCCACTGTGTGAGACCCCCCCCCCACCCTCTTCGTCCAGGAGCCCCATTCACACCTCCTTCACCCTCACTTTGCTTTCCTTCACATTTGCCATCCTAGGCCCACAAGCCTCTGCGCTCCCTTCCCATCTCACCTTCCCTGCACCAGCCAATCAGAGGGAGCAAATCATCTGCTGGGAAACAAAAGTGGCCTGAAGCAGTCGGTGAAGCAGGTGCTTGGCGGTGATGCAGAGAGTGCACAGGAATATGGTGCATAACGCGGGGAGCGGAGGAGGGAGATGCCGGCCTCAATTCGGCGCTGATTTCACTGGCAGCTCTCGCCTGCAGTCCTCCCAGTGCTGGTTACTAGCTGTCCTTCAAGCAGCCAGCCATGAAACATCCCCATGGGCGCAGCCGCCTCCGTCAACTAAGCGTCATACTCGGCTCACAGCCTCGCCAAGAAGAACCTAATTAGCGGGATGCTAAAGCCCGCCAGCTAATGAGCGTGCGCAGTCACATGTGGGCAGACATGCAGGCAGACATGCGGGCAGGCAGGCGGGGACACATGCAGGCAGACATGTGGGCGGGCGGGCAGGCAGGCGGAGGCACACACAGGCAGACATGCGGGCAGGCAGGTGGGAGCACACGCAGATAGCCATGCGGGCAGGCAGGCGGGGGCGCAGGCAGACATGCAGACACACCTATATACACAAACAGGCATGCGCCACAGATACTCTGAGAAGGTTTAACACTTTAAACTTCTAAATCTTTTAGCGAGTCTCTTGTGTCCGTAGCTGGAATCATGCCTGCTGGGTCATTTTATGCGATATGAGAAAATTATTCTTGGAAAATTTCTGAAAAGAATTAAAAGTGGACCTTTAAGGAGAAATTCATTGTCTTCATATGTAATTCAACGTGAATACTTATTTAAGAACTGCACAGTTCACGTCTCCAGCATTGTGGATGCATTCCATTTCTCCCAAGTTTTTTTTGTTGTTTTCTCTTGGTGTGCATGCATGCCCTGCAATGGACTGCAATGCTGGTGGCAGTGTGGCTAGAGAGCCTGTCGAACGCTTCGCTGTGCTCTCACTCCAGGAACGTAAACATTCACCACGGCTCAGAGAGTAGCAGACACAGGGAGGTGAGTGATAGACCGCACTTACTGTAAATAACGCAAAGTGAAAGGTTTATTATACGATCTTATTAGGGCCGATCTGGGACAGCATTTGATAGAGGTCCGTCTTCTGCTCTTGAAGGAGCAGCACTGTAGTGTATGAAGCTGCTAAGGGCTGTACTTAATTATGGGGGCGAGGTTGGGTGGAGCAGATTCACTAGCAAGGAGGTGGTGAACTAAATGTAAAAAGGAAAATTTTATTTGCAAGAGATTTTTCCCTCGAGTTATCGTTGATTTGAAGCAGAATTAATATTTATTTAAACAATGTCACTTAGTATGACATTAGCATAGCAATCTGAGCAGTGCATGGTGAAGTTTTATTAAAATTAAATTATGTAGCAGAATGACTTAACATTCACCTGGGAGATGAACATAATCCACAACTACATCTTGTGAGGTTGATGGATGGTGGATTTTGCCGAGGGGAGCAGGCAGGATTGGTACTGCGCTAGCATGCAATGGATGGCAGGCGATGGATTTCACCTACCTGGAAAAATAAAGAATACATAAATTTGCATTTGCAATTTCTGCCAAAAATGCTTCTGTCGACGACGGACTCGCCAGAGTGAACACTTATGCAATCGACATATTTCAGTGTTTGATTTTTCTCTGCACTTTTTGCTGACGTTCAACTTCTTTCATCCATAAAAATGTTCCAGTTTCAGCCTTGGTGTTTTGATTAAATCCATTTGCATAAAATGTGTATAGGTGTTATTCTACAAAGCAGATGAGGTTGGAGGATGACTCTGAATACTTTGATGCTTTGGATTTCCCTGGATATTCTCTCAAATACTGACATACACAGACACATTTATACACAAGAACATGCACCTATAACTTGTCTTCAGGTACCCATCTCCATCATCATGCGTGCAGATTAATGCACGTAGAGACACATACACGGAAACACTTAGTTACATGAACACGCTTGCACAGACACAGAAACACGCACAGACTCAAGCAGTGAGTAGCACAGTCTCACCGTGCGTCGCCTCCAGACTAGTTTGGGGGGTATGAACCTGTCCCCCGTTTAAAAGCACATCTAAAGGAGCAGAAAGGTGAGGGGGTGCCTCAGCCCACCAGGCAGCAGCAGTGGCAGGGTGAGGGGGGGTGATTATGGCCTAGCAGGCAGTTACACACAGTGTACCGGCTCCCCTGCTCTCTCTCAATTCAACAGCCACCCCCACCCCAAGAAAGTAGTGGTACCATCTGCTATGCAGCCTCCACCTTCAATCATACACACACACAGGTTTGTAATTATATCTTTGTGGGGACTCTCCATTCATTTCTATGGGGAAAACTCTAATCCCATCATGACGACCTTAACCCCTCCCTGGCCATAACCTGAACCATAACCTTAACCCCTCCCTGGCCATAACCTGAACCAAAAGTAACCAAGCAAAATACGAGACTTTTGGCAGTTAGTTTTTTGGTTGCATTCACAGATCTTTCTGGAAACCTGAAAAATGGTCCCCACAACATCAAAATAACAGGTTTGTATTACATCGTGGGGGACATTTGGGCAGGGGCAGGCACTGGCTATCATACACAGCAGCCAGCAGGCTGCACTGTACTTGCCAGGCCACAGGTGTTTCCCATCATGCAGTGCCAGATACTCCTTGTTTCCTCTTCGCTTCTGAAGGGTGACCCATTCAGTGCGTGATTAATAGCTGCGTTAGGTAATAGCAGTGAAACTCAGGGTAAACTGGCTAATACTAAACCGCCTTACATGGACAATGTTAAACATCTTACCATGGAGAATTGTGTCTTCAGTCAATGCTAACCACAAATTTGGCAGCATGGGCTAACGCTAACATCGCGTATCCCATGGTTGGTCAGTGTTAACACTGAATACGCCTCGCTGATCAATGCTCAAATTGAGAATAGAAGTGCTGGCCAGTGCTATCATTAAGTTTTCCAGCATTGGCTAAAGCTAACATCCAATATGCCAACACTGGGTAATACTATCATTAATTATGCCAACATTGGCCAATGTTAACATTAAGTTTGCCAGTATTGGCTAATGCTAACTTCGAGTATGCCAAGATTGACATGTTTGTTAGTTTAAATCCCATCTGTGTTAATGGCTAGATATGCAGCCTCAGCTGACGGCAGTGTGCAGCCAGGGTGCTTAAGCTTACCTACTGTTTAGCAGTTAGCTTAGCTTACTTAATCCCATATACTTAGCATGATTCACAGTTTTACAGGATCCACTGTGTATTATATATGGCATTATATTAATTGAACTCTTTCCCCTCCATAGCATGTGGACTCCCGATGCGGGAGGCGCCCACTGCGTACCATTTAGCTGGCTCAGTTTACACAGGCTTTTAAATGATATTTATTACGTTCTTGCTATTCCTCTAGGCTTATTTACTGTTATATAGCAAACCAGGGGCTTCCTGTAAACGTAAATGGGTAATAAAGGGCCTTTGCAAAGCCCCACTTTCAGTGAAGTCCATCTTACAGCGGCCCTTAATGGTGCCCTCTAGTCACAGTCCTGTTTTAAGCCACCGTGGTTAGCATGAACTGCTGCCTGGGTACAGACCCTCAGGATTTTGTCCCCGACTTCTTGGTTCAATATTCAGATATGGGAAAATACGCAAGCAGTATATAAAAAGGGTTTTCTCACAACACAATCCCTAGGACAACTAATTATTGTGCGTGTGTGAATCTCTGTGTCTGTTTGCTACAGATAGGACTGCTAAAAGCAGCCAGGCTAAGGGCAGAACCTTCTATGTAGAGATTTTTATAAAACAGCAGATGAGAACATATCTCAGTATATATTCCAATGCCTATCTCAGTGTATATCCCAGTGCATATCCCAATGCCTATCTCAGTGCATATCCCAATGCATATTTGATTGCATAATATAATGTATACCCAAATGCATATTCCAGTGCATAATACATTATATATCCCAATGCATAATACAGTGTATATCTGTGTATGTCACAATGCATATTATAATGTATATCCGATTGCATATTCCAGTGCATAATACAGTGTATATTTCAGTGCATAATACAGTGTATATCCCAGTGCATATTCCAGTGCATAATACAGTTTATATCAAAGTGCATATCCTCGTGCATATTTTAGTGTATATCTTAGTGCATATCTCAGTGTCT
Organism: Mormyrops attenuatus; assembly: GCA_026777985.1. Lineage (NCBI taxonomy): Eukaryota > Metazoa > Chordata > Actinopteri > Osteoglossiformes > Mormyridae > Mormyrops > Mormyrops attenuatus. The sequence continues at coordinate 1,281,583 of JAODKC010000095.1, forward strand.
ATCTAAATGAATATTCCAGTGCATAATACAGTTTATATCAAAGTGCATATCCCAGTGCACATTTCAGTGTATATCTTAGTGCATATCTCAATGCGTATGCCAGTGTATATCCCAGTGCATATCTCAGTGTCTATCTAAATGCATATTCCAGTGCATAATACAGTGTATATCCCAGTGCATTTCTCGGTGTATGTCCCGGTGTATATCCCAATGCATAAAATACATGCCCCAGTTAGGCACCTTCGGTTGTTCTGCTGAGCGACTTCAGATGAAGTGCATTAGACATTGAGAGGACCCAGGCAGGTTGCATGATGTCTGTAGCTTTAAAACGTCTGCTTCTGTCTGATGGATACTGCTCCATCATCTCTATTTCATTGACAGTGTTTGGTTTCAAATTGCATCATTGGGCTGGCGTCTGAAATACGGAGCACAATAAACATCAGTGAAGAAAAACAATATGAGAGGATACGCATACGTGTCTGCCTTACTTTGAGGCTGCGCGGATCCAGTGACATGTACATGTGGGATAACAGGGGCCCAGACCATTAAACATGTACTTATATGTGGAATAACAGGGATCCAGTGCATTAAACAAGTACTTACTGTATATGAGGGATAACAGGGATCCAGTGCATTAAACATGTACTTACATGTGGGATAATAGGTGTCTGGTGCATTTATATGTGAGATAACAGGTATTCAGTGATTTAAACATGCATTTAAATACAGGCTAGCAGGTACAGTGTTTTATTGGAGTATGGCATAAGTACTTAGGGCTTTAAATTGATACTTACATAAAGAATAAAAAGTATCCAGTTATTTAGACAGTCATCCATGTAAAGGATAGAAAGTGACCAGTGAGTTAAATGGGCACTCACATAATGTTTAGCAAATATCCAGTTATTTAATCTGGTACTCACATACAGGCAGAAAGTACACAGTGATTTAAATAGGTACTCATAGAAAGGATAGCAAGTATCCCGTGATTTAACTGGGTACTCACATAAAGGACGGTAAGTAACTGTGATTGGAATGAATACTCATGTGAAGGATAGAAAGTATGCAGTGATTTAAATGAGTACTTACAAAAAGGAAGGGAATAATTCACATGAACCAACAATGCTGGTGTACTAATAATATACATATGCAATTATAATAATTGCAAATACATGCTAAAATATGCAGGTACGAATTTGTGCATGTGTTTTTATGCATTTTCGCAGAGGCAGTGGGCATGTTCCGATGCCTGCCTGATTAGACTTCTTCCTTCCCCTCCCCCCCTTCATTGCTCTCTCTCTATCTCCCACTCTCTGTCTCTCTCCCTTTCTGAGGGAAAGGCCTGGCTTGGAGCTGGGTCCACACTGGTGACAGATATCTTTCTGTAACTCTGAGTATTTAATCCAATTTCACTGGAGCCACGGTTGACCGCTGGCAGACACAGTATCCCACAATGCTCTGCTCCATCCTTCCTGTAGACACAGACCCCCCCCAGACCGATTCATTGCATCCTGCGCTGCTTCTCTCTGTCCTCTTCAAGGAATGACGCTCATGTTTCCTGCTCTCTTTCTTATTGCATTTCATTTTCCTAAAATGCTTTTGACAAAACTTCCCCAATAAGCCACCATACCATCCCGCCTCTCCTGGCTGGCGCACTTTGTCTGGGCCACACCCCACAAGACCGGGCAGAACCCGAGCCATCATGACCAGGGCTGTTGTGTAATTTTATAGTTACTTTGTTTAGCAGGTATACATTTGGTTGTAAAAGCCAGGTCAGTCCCTGGAGCAATTGGGGGTAAAAGCCATACTCAGTGACAGTGAGAGCAGCCTGCTAGTTACCTACAGAGTCTGAACCACTAGACATAATATATCAATAGCTAACCCAAGAAATACATTGTAATGTTAGCGCTACACACTCAACCTGCCTGCACACGGACTAATGTGATGACTGAGATAAAAACACTATGCAGGCAACATGTAGGCTACATTTTTAAACACCGTGGAAAAAATTGCATCTTGATCAACATGTCCATCAGAATTGGCCCTGGAGTACACCCCAGTCACACCTCTGTCAGAGCATTTGCCCGTTAGACACAGAAATTCATATGGAGAGCTCTCATATCCAGCACGCCAGCTGGCTCCTCTGTACAGAGGACTGAGAGGGCCGCCTTTGCACAGACACTGCGTGCCATTTCGTTGGACCGGTCTGCCATGGGCTCCTTGGCTGGCTTTATTATTAAGAGATGCATTATTTGGGAAGAGGCTGCCTCCTCCTCCTCTTGGCTGCCTGTCCCCCATAAAGCTCATTTTCGCTTCATGGGCTTTTTGCCCTTGACCTCTTTGATGTCTCATTTCTCCATGGCCACCAGAAAAAAATCAGCAACCTGTGAAAGTTCAAGTACAATCAGAGCCTATGAGAATTCAATTGCATTGAGCAACATTCAATTACAATTAGAAAGAGAAAGATTGAAAAGATGAAGAAGCTGGTCTCACATGGTGTTAGCATGAACTGCTGCCTGTGTACAGACCTTCAGGATCTCGTCCCTGAGTTGGTTCAATCTTCAGATATGGGAAAGTATGGCATTCAAAGTGGCATTAAAACGGCATTCAAAGCAGATAGAAAAGTTTTCGTAATCCCATCATGGAAATTTGTAAATCTGACAGCTTTGTTGGGTTTACCCTGTCTTGCTCTTTCACAGTACTAATTAAAACACACACACATCAAACGGACACCTCAGAATCACTGAGGCTAGCTCCGTAACACAGAGGTCTGCGCACAGCTAAGGCACGGAGCAGGATCGATGCTGTACAAAGGAGATGGGCTTCTGGAAAGGGCAGATGGTCTGCAGCCTCAGAGAGCTGTTTCACTGTTCATTTGGTCACATACAACTGGAAACATCACACCTCTATCATAGCTGGATGGGGGTTTAATATCACACCTGTGTGAGGGTTTAATATAATATCTGTGTGATAATTAAATATCACACCTGTTTGAGGGTTTAATATGATATCTGTGTAAGGGTTTAGTATGATATCTCTGTGATAATTTAATATCACACCCGTATGAGGGTTTAATATCACACCTGTGTAAGGGTTTAATATCAGACCATTCATGTTAGGAGTTAAAGTCATACCTCATTCATAGGGCTTAGTGTCATTTATCATAAACGGCATAAATAGCCCCACAAACGGCTCTTGCTTAAGCTCAAAGCTGCAGGGATTTTAGGATCTGTAGCAGCTTGGATCGAAAACTGGTTAACAAACAGGAAGCAGCGAGTAGTTATTAGAGGCACAATGTCACAGTGGGCCTGCGTTAATAGTGGGGTACCGCAGGGTTCAATTATAGGACCGCAATTGTTCCTAAATTACATTAATTATATTGACACCAATACATACAATAAACTAGTAAAATTTGCAGACGACACCAAGGTGGGTGGTGTAGCAGATACTGAACTAGCAGCACAGAGGCTACAACGGGATCGAGCGACTGGGCTGATACCTGGCAGATGAAATCTAAGGTAATCCATGCAGGGAGCAGAAATATAAAGTACAGATATTTTACGGGTTCCACCAAAATAAAGGTAGCCGATTATGAGAAAGACCTTGGTCTGTATGTTGATGCGTCCATGTCCCACTCTCGCCAGTGTGGAGAAGCAATTAAAAAGGCCAATAGGATGTTGGGTTACATCTCTAGGTGTGT
>JAODKC010000095.1:1294041-1307263 GCA_026777985.1 Mormyrops attenuatus
AATAGAGAGAGTGCAGGAGACAGAGGGCGTAGGGATAGCAAAGAAAGGGGAGATAAAACAGGATGGGGTGATAGAAAAGAGAGAGCGTAGGAGACAGGGAGAGGGTGGAGGGATAGCAAAGAAAGGGGAGATAAAACAGGATGAGGTGAGAAAAGAGAGAATGTAGGAGACAGAGGGAGAGAGTGGAGGGATAGCAAAGAAAGGGGAGATAAAACAGGATGGGGTGAGAAAAGAGAGAGTAGGAGACAGAGGGAGAGGGTAGAGGGATAGCAAAGAAAGGGGAGATAAAACAGGATTTGGTGATAGAAACGAGAGCATGCAGGAGACAGGGGGTGGGAAAGGAGGGATAGCAAAGAAAGGAGAGATAAAAACAAGATGGGGTGATAGAAAAGAGGAGAGGGAGAGAGTGCAGAAGACAGAGTTACAATCAGAGGAAATGTCTGGATAAAATGGCTGCAATCACAGAATGGAGATTTAATAACAGAGAGACAGTTGCTTGATGGGCTTTTCTCATAGAGGCTCCTATGAGACACACACACACACACATTGTACAGCGTACCTGTTCATGGACGCTTACCTGGAAACACACACACACATAGCACATTGAAATGTGGTCCTCATGACCATTTGTAACCTAAGCTCCAGTACCCCAGTGTCTAAGCATTCGGATTAAATAAGTGTAACAAAATATTTCGCCTAAAGTTGCTTTTCTGTGTTATACCATGTTATAATTGTGTGTAAGACATTAGACAGCAAGCAGTAAATCTGCAATCCTACACAACACCTTGAGGGATTTTTCAGCGCAGTCCTGTTCATCAGCCAGGCTACTATAGCACCATGTTGCGTGTCACACTGCACGCGCTCCATGTGCACAAACGTCCATGGGCCAGACGTCGTGTGGCTCTGGCTGTTCTGATCCAGCACTCTCCGTCGGCCGATACGTGTTTCAGTGAATTGAATAATATGTTTTAATACAGTTTACAAAACACAGAGGTGGACAATAAGTGGGAAGTCATTTCAAATAAGAACGCTGTGAAAGTATGAATGTGGGCTCCACTCACTGTGCAGGAGAGCAGAAAGGTGGAGGCAGATCTGCCAACAGAGCGAGACAGAGGCACTGAGAATGACACATTTAAATCAAATAAAATGAAACAAGACAAAGTGGTTAGAGTCACACTGGGAGCAAGGAAGGAAGAAAGAGGGCAGAACAGCATGGATTAAAGGGGGAATGAGCAGCTGAGGGACAGGCGACACACAAGCCAGACCTCCCTCAGTCCTCCGTCAGACCTCTGACTGACATGCTCAAACTGAGGTTACTGGCATGACTGAAAACCTACTTCCACGGATCCCCCTGAAAATCCCTCTGAAGAACCCTAAGGAGAATCCGATGAAGAACCCAAAGGAGAACTGATGAAGAACCATCTGAAGAACAACCTGAAAAACCCCAGGAAGAACCTCAGAATCACATAGAGTAGAAGAGTGGTGAAGCCAGGAACTCAAAGGGCTCAAACTCCCTGCCAGCTTCTGCTGTTATGCTCTTTGCAGCAGCAAAGTGAGTGTTAATGACGACGACGTCAGTGATTTGGATGAAAGTGCAAAAATACAATGATGATAACAGTTTTTCTCCCACCATCTTGGCAGTGGAAATGCACTGGAATTTTCCTCTCGACATAAACATTCCTCGACTTGCTGGCCATCTCCTCCATCCACGACGCAGCTGAGATAATGAAGCTAATTAGGCCCAAGGCTCTAAAGAACCAGAGCCCTATGATTTCTTCCCAGACAGGAATAATGGATGTGCTTCAGGTCACCGAGACGGGATGTGTGGAATATCTCTGCATGTCAGGGACATGCCGCCATCGCGCCGTCATACCCAGTGTCTGTAAGATGCGTCATCTTTTCCCTCTTCATTTTCTTTTCACAGAGGTGCCATGGTGCACTGCCTCACAGCTCATGTGCAGTGGCCCTGACAATTCTGGGATGATGATGACTTTGGGTACCCTCTGACCAAGACGTTACTATCCCACAGCTGCCAGTCAGCCATTCTCCGGCCTCCCCTACTGCTGCCAGGACTTCTTCAAGTTACAAAAATAGTATTCGATCTTAATGCCTAAGCATTCATTAAACTGTCTGAAAAGATAGCAATGGTACATTGATGGCCCAAGGTGGGACTGGTGATACGGCCTTTTTCCCTTCTTGGCAGGGAGAGGCCCGGATAGCCCCCTCCAGCAAGCTGTCCCGTGTACAGTAGGCATAAGGTGTTAGAGCAAGTGGGTCTGTGGACACAAGGATGCCAGATAAGGCTGAGGGCTTCCAGTTCTTGCTGTTTTCACGGAGTAGTTACAGTTACAGTTACAGTTATGCTTCCCTCACTGGATTATTCACAACTGTGTAGCTCATGAACTTGTTTATCTTTTTGGGTTGATTAGGACCTGCTTTTTCTGTTTTGAGATGTGTTGTGTGTTTTCACAGTATGATCATTTATTTCTTGGCTATGTTGTTCTCGTCTATAACTTTTGTGTGATCTGTCAGATTCTTTTGCGCATTGTCTCCTGCTTTGCCTTTAGTACTTTTGCTCCAGGTTTCTATACTGTTGTGTATGTCCTGTGTATGTACTGCTTGTGTGCGGACGACTGTTTTTGGATTGCAATTTGGAAATAAATCTGATCCTTCCGCAGTTGGAGCATCTCTCATCATCACTGCCTCACATAAATGGCCTGATGATATTGATTCAGATTCTCACTTAGTCTCTGGCCAGCGGTACACAAATGCATCAGTTTATAGTCACCAGACAGTGCCTGAAAGTCGTATCATTACACACTATTTGGTACGATGCGCTGTTTGCCATTCGCACAAGGGCAGGTACATTGCAATGACTTTTTACACATCCCATCTTGCTCTGTGCATTAATATAGAGGTGAGCGTGAGGCTTAGAGTCTGAGCACAGGGTCAGTCGTCCATCCATGGGCTCGGGGGTGATTTGGGGGGGGTGGGGGAATGAAGGATTAAGGACCTTGTTCAAGGGCCCAGTTGAAAAATAGCTACAGAATTTGAACCAGCAACTTTCTGATCACAGACGCAGAGGCCAATCCCAGTGAGCCCGCAACACCCCCACATTTCAGCTGGTTACTGAAACACTGCTTCTGTTTTTCTCCCATTTCAGACCCTGAGAGGAAATTCTGACACATCAAGGAAGCTCTTTCATATCACACACACTGAAAGACATTAGTGTACATTAAAGTGATTCAAACTTGCATTTATCACTAATGACTGCACACCTTGGTTGAGTTTTTTTCTCCTTTTCGTAAAATTCAGAAGCCCATGGCTTTGTTCATATGGATTTGGCTAAAACCTAAGTGAAATGCCATTGCTCACTGCCCCGGAGAGTCAGTAGCGTTTCACAGGCTTGCTGGTTGAGGAGCACTGGGAAGGAAGTCTAAGAATGACCTACAGCACCTTAAGTATCTCACTTCTCCAGGAATGCAGCTTGAAAGCTGTTCAATGCGTTTAATGAAGGTTCTAAAATCTGTTTCATGCTAGAAGGCTGCGGTCACCAACTGCTTGTTCACCAAGACACTTCTGTTCCCCGTTTGTAGTACCCCCCTGGTCAGCAGAATGTACCATGCCCCCCCCACCCCCCCACCATGCTTCTTGGATTATTTTCTTTGTAAGAGTAGCTGTCGCTGTAAAAACAAAAATCTTGGAGAGCACTGCTATAAGGTAAAGTACGTAGAATATTTGTTTTGTCTTAAACCACAGACCAAGTGTTACGAAGCCCTCTCGAGACACACAGCATTTTGAGGATTTCAGCTCACAAGGTCCAGCAAACCAGCAGGACTACCCCCCCCGTACACCACAGCTTATGCCCTGAATCCACATCTTCCCAGATAGATGGGGTACGGTTCGGTTTCGTTTCACTTTGGATTTACTGAAAGGCTATCGGCAGACGTGCTCTATTGTAGCTCTGCTATTTCTGGGTCATAACGGCTTTGCATGGTTCTCTCTGTTTTGCATCGGCAGCAGCTCCCTTTTCTGTGAATGGCGGTCTTCCTGAGCATGAAGGCCGCGTTCTCTGGGGGCCTCTTCTTAATGTCACCGGCCATTTCATACTCCTGTATTTCACTTGCCCTGTACTACATAACAGCTCCAGGTTGTCGGTACAGCTCTCTTAAAAAGGAGTTCCTAGTCACTGCATGTATATTTGTAACACCACCTTCTAGATCAAAAGTTCATCCTTAGGATTCTGCATCACCCCCAGATGGGTCCACTGGATATCAGTTCTTGGATAATTTAGCAGAACTATTGGCTGTCTTGGCAAATATCTGCAATCAACACCCATTTGACTAATTTGACTATTCAGCCATAACAGTTCACGTTCATCGTTCATGGTTTTTGTTTAACATTGTGTTCCTTGGTTTTTAATTCCCATTAGTTTCACGGTAAGCAAAACCACACCCGGATCCATGCTACCTCTGCTAAATCCCGCTGTGCTGCATAGCTGCTGTGCCAGCCAAAGACGTTTCCACACTACCATCACATGCCTGAAAGCAAGGTCATGAAAATCAGACAGATAAGACTGCAACAAAAAAATAACAATTATAATAACACCATCTTGGCAGTGGAAAAGCACTGGCGTTTTCCTCTCGACATAAACATTCCTCAACTTGCTGGCCATCTCCTGCATCCACGACGCAGCTGAGATAATGAAGCTAATTAGGCCCAAGGCTCTAAAGAACCGGAGTCCTATGATTTCTTCCCAGAGAGGAATAATGGATGTGCTTTGGATCACCGAGACGGGATGTACGGAATAACTCTGTGTGTCAGGGACATGCTGCGACCGCGCCGTCAATCCCAGTGTCTGTAAGATGCATCATCTTTCCACTGTGTGCTATCACCCCTGGCTGCTATCTCATCTGTGTGCTATTTCCCGTGTACCATCTCATCTGTGTGCTATTTCCCCTGTGTGCTATCTCATCTGTGTGTTATCTCCCCTGGGTGCTATCTCATCTGTATGCTATTTCCCGCATACCATTTCATCTGTGTGCTATCTTCCCCGTGTGCTATCTCCCCTGGGTGCTATCTCATCTGTGTGCTATTTCCTGTGTACCATCTCATCTGTATGCCATTTCCCCTGTGTGCTATCTCATCTGTGTGCTATTTCCCCTGTGTGATATCTCCACTGTGTGATATTTCCCATGTACCATCTCATCTGGGTGCTATCTCATCTGTATGCTATTTCCCGCATACCATCTCATCTGTGTGCTATCTCATCTGTGTGCTATTTCCCCTGTGTGCTATCTCATCTGTGTGCTATTTCCCATGTACCATCTCATCTGTGTGCTATCTCCCCTGGGTGCTATCTCATCTGTATGCTATTTCCCGCATACCATCTCATCTGTGTGCTATCTTCCCTGTGTGCTATCTCCCCTGGGTGCTATCTCATCTGTGTGCTATTTCCTGTGTACCATCTCATCTGTATGCCATTTCCCCTGTGTGATATCTCCACTGTGTGATATTTCCCATGTACCATCTCATCTGGGTGCTATCTCCCCTGGGTGCTATCTCATCTGTATGCTATTTCCCGCATACCATCTCATCTGTGTGCTATCTCCACTGTGTGCTATTTCCCCTGTGTGCTATTTCCCATTTATCATCTCATCTGTGTGCTATTTCCCCTGTGTGCTTTCTCATCTGTGTGCTATTTCCCCTGTGTGTTATCTAATCTGTGTGCTATTTCTCCTGTGTGTTATCTCCCCTGGGTGCTATCTCCCTTGTGTGTTATCTTCCCTGTGTGTTATCTCCACTGTGTGCCATCTCCTAGCTTTCACGTAGCAGCACTGTGGTGATTCCTGCAGTGACACTCAGGCTAAAACACCTAGACTTTCACACTGTAAGACCTTAAAGCTGTGAGACTGATTACTGCGTGATAAGTGACTTTGGAGACATTCTGGCTGATGTGGTTAAAGGTGACAACAGAGTGTGAGCACTGTTCCTGGGTTTTTAATGTTTTTCTGTGCTGCTGGATTGACAGCTTGCTGGGGCATGTACAGTATGTATATAATTATGCTGTTTTCAGCTTTATTAATTCAGAGTGGACGTTTCCCATCTTTGTTTCCTCATCCCTCACTTGACATTTCCCCCTGAACAGGAGCACACCAGAATAACTGAGTGTATGTCAGTTTGAAATATATCATCAGAGGACAACATAAGGGCAGCAGTCTTTTATGCAGGGACACTAGGGTTCAGAGGTAAGTGTGCTCTGTGAAAAAGTATCCTAGGGCCAATGCAGACCAACTGACTGCCACTTGGAGACACTGTGAGGCTAAATGTATGGAGTAACTATAAAAGACTGACAAACAGGGAGTAAAGAAACTGACACACTGATATTGCTACAGTGAAGCACTGATGCTGGCATGTTCAGGCACTGAACAACATGCCAAAATCAAGAAAATGACCAAAGAAGAACAAGGAAATAAAGGTACAACTCTGGGAAGGCTTTTGCTGTTGTGCTTCTTAAGAGAGACCCCTGGTGGAGGGATATGGAACATTACAGCACAGTACCAAAGGACGGCCCAGGGTGGCTTCTCCACTATGGCCGCAAATGTCGGATTTGAGTCCAAGATCCTATATAAGAGCAGCTCATATTGTTCCTGTGCAGTGTTATCACTAGGAAAATCCACGTTAGCCCATGCTTTCTAGCAGCTTCAGTGTATTTATCCCACAACATAGCCCATCATGCTCTGCATGAGAGACACAGATATGCATGTAAACACAGTTAAGAGCCAGTTTTGGGGGCAGAGAGCAGGGTGAGCCAGCTAGCATTCAGCACTGTGTTAAGGGCCTTGATCAGCAGTGTGGTTAAGGGCCTTGATCAGCAGTGAGGCTAATGGCCTTGATCAGCAGTGGGGTTAAGGGCCTTGATCAGCAGTGGGGCTAAGGGCCTTGATCATTAGTGGGGTTAAGGGTCTTGATCAGCAATTGATGTTAAGGTCCTTGATCATTAGTGGGGCTAAGGGCCTTGATCATTAGTGGGGTTAAGGGTCTTGATCAGCAATTGATGTTAAGGTCCTTGATCATTAGTGGGGCTAAGGGCCTTAATCAGCAGTGGGGATAAGGGCCTTAATCAGCAGTGGGGCTAAGGGCCTTAATCAGCAGTGGAGATAAGGGCCTTGATCAGCAGTAGGGTTAAGGGCCTTGATCAGCAATGGGGATAAGGGCCTTGATCAGCAGTGGGGCTTAGGGTCTTGATCAGTAGTGGGGCTAAGGGCCTTGGCACATCTTGTAGGTCTGACACAGAGAGGTGGTGTCCCTCTTCGACCCGTGTGTTTGGTGGATTCGATATTGATGGTTTTGTAGCTTTTTGTGGGGATGCTGACTTGTTAGCTGACTTGTTTAATGGTGTTTCCTGAGGAGTGTGAGGCTGTTCTTGCTGTGTGTGCAGGGGTGTTTAATTGAATATTAATGGGGGGATCTAAGGCTGGCGATTCATTTAAGTGAAATGGAGAGAGGACCCCCAAATGCCCCCTGCCCCCACTCCACTCAGCATGTCGTGGATGGCGGTTCGTTTGTCATACGCCACATCGGCTAAATGTTGCCTGAGCAACAACAGCAAGAGATCCTGGATCTCTCATCCCACTGTATCTGCCATGTTTATCCTCCCGGATCCAGTTGCTTTGAGGTCGGGCGAGGGACAGGCGGGGGGGGCTCAGTGCACTTCCTGGTGGTGGGGAGTCAGGAGGTAACGAAGCTGCCGATGGCTCCCTGCCCGGTGGATAAACCCCAGGCCTGGGTGAGGAGTGGGGGGCCAGGTCCAGGGCACAGAATCACCAGAGAAAAACAAAGACTCACCAATGCCTGCAATAATCAGCCAAAATACAACAATATATAACTGAAAATCAGTAAGTAGAAATACTTCCTAGAGCTCAAAAAGTTAACGGTTAAAATAAATTTAATTCTACAAAACGGAGACCGTCACCCACTATACAGATAACAGTGAAACCCTGATTCCTGCTGCGTCAACAATTACCGAAATAGCAGCCTAATAGGACATTGTCTGTTCAAAGGCACTTTAATATTCTAAAAAAAAAGTCGACAGGGGTTGAGCAGCAAAAGCATTAATAGGAGATGGTATATTGCCTTAGAAAAAAAAAGCCTGATACTCTAGAAATAGAACAGAAACCAGACAAAGAAGTCCTACAAGATATCCGTGAGACATACCGTGGCAGTCAACTAGAGAGCACAGGTTACCTGAGAGACCTCATCCTTATAGGAAGACAAACCATTATAACTTAAGAACTTAATACTGACTCATTCAACATTCATCGAGCGCACTCAACACCTAAACACGTGGGCCATTCAAATTAAAGATTAGCTTCAAACACCCCCAAAGAAGTTCGCAGGAACTGCCGCAGGACAGGAACTTTTTCCGGAAGGAGCTCGGGGCTGTGAAGGAGCTGCTCCTATGCTACAAGACCCAAGAAACTCATAAACAGCCTGGGTGTGCTGAGATATGCTCCCCCAGAATCCAGCAACCAACATCCAATCAGACTGAAGCAAGAGAAATTCCAGTAGAACCAGGAGATGGGTTTGTTGTATTTGGGGCTCCACCCAAAAATAAAGTCACTTCGGGCCCCCCGTCTCATTCCCCTCCAGATGTCTGGACAACTAAATAAATAGCTAGCGAGTAGAGTCAGAAAATCATAGCTAGCTAGCGAGTAGAGTCAGAATATCATAGCTAGCTAGCTGGTTAGCAGATCATGCTGCTGCAGCATCTCTTATATAAGGAATGAGTTTATTTCATATTTGGTGTATTGACTCTTCGTGGCCATGAGAGGCTCCCCAAACCTCTGGGGCCCCCATGCAAATTCATCTTTAAGTGCCGGTAAACAGCACCCCCTGGTGGAACCAAATCACCAATTGCCTACATGCACCATGGTCATCATTGGGAACAAAACGATGCAAGCTACACAATCCCTAATATCACCAAAGCAGAAGACACTTTGGAAAGCCTGAGCAGATAGAAAGTGCAGTTTACAGATGCTTTCCAGGCCACTAAAATTCAAATACACAGGCAGACAACATACAGAGCACTCCAGTGACTCTCCCAGTAGCAGTAATACCGGCACTAATACCGGCACTAATGACCCCTGCCCTCAGGAGGTCACAGTATCTGTCAGTAGTAGAGAAGGCCTTGAACTGTCCTGCCAAGTGATTCTCCCCAGACTTTTTAGATGTGGACATTTCTGGAGGAAGCTTTACACATTGATGCCCATCTGGTCCATCACTATAACCCTATCAAGTCCACCTCTGCAGGGGGGACATAACTATGTGCCTGAACACCCCCTTGACGTCGGAGGGTGGGCCAAAGCACAGTCCATGCCCAGGAGGATACCTCCCTCCCTGAGCCATTGTGGGCCCGTCTCACATTGCAGCTCAGGGTCACAGGAGCACAGGACACACTATGTACCCTGCCAGAGAGTGAAGGGAAATTGTTTAGACATAATAACATTATAACGTCAGGTTCTTACAGCTGTTCATTTTAAGTCATGTGCCGATTATTGATGGATTAAAGGTGTAGCTATGATGACTACAGTCTGTGTGAAAAGAACAAAAGCTTTATTTGCATAAGTACAACTGAATGTGTTTTTTCACATATCCCAAATTGCCATCCTTTTTTTTTTAGACAAACACACACACACAGGAGAGACTGAAGCTTGGTGTCTGAGGGCAGGGTCAGCCATCCATCCAGTGCGCCTGCAGCATTTTTAGGGGGTTAAAGACCTCGCCGAAGGGCCCAGTGTTGATGTGACTGTTCTGCCAAGCACAGGGTTTGAACCAGCACCAAACACAGAGGACTAACACACTGGGCCACACACCCCAAAACGTGTATATACACATATATCTGTTCAAATATCAAGCCCATTTTCCAAGCAGGGTTGCCTGGAACTTATCCAAGTTGGCAAAGGGCACCAGGAGCACATTCCGGACAAGGCACCAAGAGCACATCCCAACCAGGGTGCCGAGAGCACATCCCGGACAGGGCACCTGGAGCGTACCCCAGACAAGGTGCCAGGAGCACATCCCAGACAGTGCACCCGGAGTGCGTCCCAACCAGGGCGCCAGGAGCGCATCCCGGACAAGGCACCAGGAGCACATCCCGGAGAGGGCGCCAGGAGCGTACCCCAGACAGGGCGCCAGGAGCGTACCCGAGACAGCGCGCCACGAGCACGTCCCAGAGAGGGCACCAGGAGCACATCCCGGACAGGGCACCAGGAGCGCATCCCAACCAGGGTGCCGAGAGCACATCCCGGACAGGGCACCTGGAGCGTACCCCAGACAAGGTGCCAGGAGCGCATCCAGGACAGTGCACCAGGAGTGCATCCCAACCAGGGCGCCAGGAGTGCATCCCGGACAAGGCACCAGGAGCACATCCCAGAGAGGGCGCCAGGAGCGTACCCCAGACAGGACGCCAGGAGCGTACCCCAGACAGCGCGCCAGGAGCATATCCCGGAGAGGGCACTAGGAGCGCATCCCGGACAGTGCACCAAGAGCGCATCCCGGACAGGGCACCAGGAGCGCATCCCGGACAGTGCACCAGGAGCGCATCCCGGACAGGGCACCAGGAGCGCATCCCGGACAGGGCACCAGGAGCAAACCCCGGACAGGGCACCAGGAGCGCACCACGGACAGGGCACCAGGAGCGCATCCTGCACAGGACACCAGGAGCAAACCCCAGACAGGGCACCAGGAGCACATCCCGCACAGGACACCAGGAGCAAACCCCGGACAGGGCACCAGGAGCAAACCCCGGACAGGGCACCAGGTGCGCATCCCAACCAGGGCGCCGAGAGCACACCCCGGATAGGGTGCTAGGAGCACACGCTTGTTGCTGTATGCTATTTCTCAGAGAGGAGAGTTAGGGAAAAAACAGCAAAGAGGCCTCGGCACTGAGGGGTGGGTTTGTGTACAGGAGATGGCTAGATTAATTGCTAGGGAGAGTGTGACCCAAAAGTATGCTAGCCATGAGGATATTCCGGTAAGGAGAATCCTGGTTACGCTTCAGTCTTTTTGGGGCCTAAGAATCCTGAGTGTAGCTTTGAAGTAATACCGCGGTTCAGCAGGTCAGATGGTGCTGTCTTGGCGGCCGTGGGTTTGAGTTTCACCTCGCTTTGTGTGCAGCAAACTCACAGTCTCCGGTTACCTCCTGATTCTCCAGTTCCCCCCATATTCCAGCTGGTGTGTAGGTGATCCAGAGCTGTGTTGTGTTTTCAGCTGCCAGGCGAGTCCTGGAAAAGGTGAGTAAACAGAATGGCTCAGTAGAGCAGAGAGAGTGTTTAATCACAGCAACAGGGCCCCGCTAATCCCTAACTCTCTGGCCCACGGCCCTGCCCTGCCTGGACAAAATTCTCACCCACATTTCAGTCTGAGTTTGTCTCTCAGATATCTGCTGATACATATAGAGCACAAAGCAAAGTACTCTGGGTAATCAGCATGCTCTTAGCACAGGCTCATTCATTCTTGTCCCCCTTTCTCAAGGGTCCTCAGGGAACAAGAGAACAGTGCGTAATGTGTCAGTGCGCCTGTGTAACTCAATGAATTAAGGCCAGTTTGTCATGTGCCAGTGCACCTGTGTAACCCAATAAATAAAACCCAATAAATTAAGGCCAGTGTGTCTGTGTAACTCGATGAATTAAAGCCAGTGTGTAATGTCAGTGCATCAGCGTAACTGACGGGGCAGTGGTGGCTTTATGGTTAGGGAAGTGCAGATACGAATCCCCGACAAGCTAGGCATCACTGACGTACCCTGAGCAAGGTACCACCTCCAAGCACTGCTTCCCAGGCACTGAATTTACTGCCCCCTGCTATGTCACAACATCACATATGGGTTAAATGCTGAGGACACATTTCGTTGTTGTGCACTGTGTGCTGTGGTGTGTCAACAATGATCACTAAACTTTTATATCAGTGAAACTCAATGAAATAAGGCCAGTGTGCAATGTCAGTGCATCAGTGTAACACAATGAATTAAGGCAGTGTGTAATGTGCCAGTGCATCTGTGTAACTCAATGAATTAAGGCCAGTGTGTAATGTGTTAATGTAACTTGATGAATTAAGGCCAGTATGTATTCTGTCAGTGTAACACAATGAATTAAGGAAGTGTACATAATGTGCCATTGTAACAGGATGAATTAAGTGGAAGTGTGGAAGGGGGTGTGGTGTGTATCTCAGCGGAATAGGCCTCTGTACTTGTGATCAGAGGGTCGCTGGTTCCAGTCCTGTCTCTGGCAGAGTACCCACATCTCTGTTGGGCCTTTGAGCAAAAGCCAATATCCCCCCCCCAGGGGCACTGGATGGATGGCTGACCCTGCGCTTAGACCCCAAGCTTCACTCTCACCTCGCTAGATGTGTGTCTACACCTCATAAAGGGAGATGCAATATGTGAAAAATACATTGTAATGTAGAAACAGCAGGTTAAGCTTCCCATCTTATAGCATAGCAGGACGCTTCGGAGTCAGCCTATCGGGGACTAAGTCTGTCCCCCATCTGTTTCTCTGCATCACATGATGTTTCAGTCTGCATCAGTTACCCTCCATCGACTCTTTCTGCTTTTTATCTTTGCTCTTGGGAGTTCTTTCTTAATTATTTTTTTATCAATTCCCCTGATCTGGTGACAGAGCAGACATCTGTGTACCGTTTAAAGACATGCACATGAACACATGAACACCTGGTGCACAAGCAGATACTGGATGTCTCTTACAAACACTTGCACATTTTCCAAAAAAACAATGAAATACATGCTTACATAACACACACACACACACACACACACACACACACACACACACTCACACACACACACACACACTCACACACACACACTCACACACACACACAGACAGTTCTGTTTCAGACTAGTAATTACCGTCCGTCACCATTTTAATCAGACATCCTCCAAGAAATTGGAGTCATGATGCCCGTGGCTGCCTAAATAAAACACGGCTTACGGACTGTCAGATCTCTCCACCCTACACACCATCACTGTGACTCCCTGATTTGAGAAGAGTGTGGAGGGAGGGGCAGATTACAGTTTTTTCCAATCATTTTCACACTTGTCTCAATACCATGGCCACTTTTTCACAACACTACACACGGTGGGCTGTACCAATACACACCTGAGCACACCACTTAACCTTTGGTGCAAAATGCCCTACAACCACCAAAA
>JAODKC010000095.1:1347132-1363007 GCA_026777985.1 Mormyrops attenuatus
ACATTACCGGAGTGACAATGTCACTGCTCTGCTCTGGAGACTTTAACAGGACATTCAGGAACTTTTAACCTATATTGATACTGACTCGGGTCTACAGTCGGGTTCAGCACTGAACTGCTGAGCAAAATGCAGTGCAGGAATGTAGGTCTGAGTAGACTTTGTAGTCAGTGTCGAGCAGCAGTCTTCTGAGGCCAGGCTGGACCTACCTGAGCAGAGACAGAAGGTGACCACAAGGAGCTTCTTCATGCTCAGCTGTACAGTCTGTCTCCTTCCAGCGTCTCCAGTTACCTCCCAGAGATCCTCCCTTCTGAGGTTTTTCTCCCTTGATTGTATTTAATTCTGATGAAGCTCCCTGTTTACATGCCTCATCATGTATTTAAAGATTTTAGATATTGATAATGATTGTCAGTGTGCAGCGTTCACGTTGGTCTGGTTCCTGTAAATCTGAGAGGAGGAGGTCTTATGGTGTTAATGAAATGAAACGGAAGGAAACAAAACTAGATGAGCCTCAATCGCCTTTGTCAAGCACCATCACAACTGCCCGGAACAAACTGCTCTTAGATTAAACTACTAATCAACAAAAAGGCGCCACTATACAAACACAAGCATTTCCCCTCCTTGACTTCAAAAATTTAATGTAGAAACTATTTTCTTCTGCCGAACTCCATACACCAATCATATCACTGTGCAGAAGGGAGCACAGAAGAGCTCTTAGTGATCGAAACAGTTTGTTTGATTCAGTTCACCTAAAAGATTCGTTCTGATTCCTTCACCAACTCGTTCAGTAGCACTTCCTGTTTGCATGAAACGCATCTGAAATGCTTGTGCTCTGACATGTCAAAAATAGCCTATTATTCAGGCTAAGTACAGTAGTGTTAAGGAGAACACTAGTGTTAAGGAGAGCACTAAATACCACCAGTAAGTCATGTGGGAAAGATATTTGTTATTGAATTACAGTCTAAATATCTCAACATTCTACATTAGCTATTCCATCCATCCATCCATTCTCTGCCTCTTATCCGGGGTCGGGTCACGGGGACAGCAGTCTAAGCAGGGATGCCCAGACCTCCCTCTCCCCAGCCACCTCCTCCAGCTCCTCCAGCGGAATCCCGAGGCGTTCCCAAGCCAGCCGATAAATATAATCTCTCCAGTGTGTCCTGGGTCTGCCCTGGGTCCTCCTCCTGGTTAGACATGCTTGAAACACCTCCCCAGGGAGGCATCCAGAACAGTGGCATAGCCAGGAATTTCCACCAGGGGGTGTGTACCATGCGTATCCAGTCTTTCACCTCCTGGTTCCCAGTGCACCCACCCACGGCACGACACAACCTATTTTCGCTTTTCTTAAGAACCGGTTTTTAACAATAAACTGTAGTCAGGAATCTAAATTTGTCAACATCTGACTATTTTGCGCCTACAGCTAAACCAAAATCATTTGTTCATAACAGAACCAGAATTCTTCATAACCATACCTACACCTCTGAAATTAGCTGCATTACTGACTGGCGCCTCAGGGCCCTCACTCGTGCCTCTGGGCCCCCACTGGTGCCTCGGGGCCCTCACTCAAGCCAACCTCAGTTTAGGCTGTCATGGCAAATGCATTATTTAATGTTGTTTTACAGATCTTACTAAAAAATCTGAAAGTTTCTTTATAACATTTCATTACAACAAGAATATGTACGTAATGAAACAAAAACATTTAACACACTGTAGGACAATTCCACGGCAATTAAACATCAAGTAGCCCAGACACCATGTGGGGGAAACTCATTTCTGCCGCTTGTATCTGTTGCAAGTCTCGGCTCTGGAGACCCGACAGCCAGATTACTGTAAGTACAGGGAAACAAACGAGAATCGGGAATTGCATCTTGTCTCTGCCAGCTCCTCTGTACATATCTTTTTATTGACAAATCCTCAGTTTTCAACATGAACAAATACTTGCTCTTTTTCTCCAAAAGAAAAGCAATAAAGTCTCGGTACAACTTTCCATTGTTTGCCTCTTTCATTCATTCTCTTGACCCTACATTCTCTGCATTTAGTCTACTTTTAACATCCAACAATCTCTCATTCTCATCCTTTCTGTCATAACTAGTATTAATTCACCCAGATTATGCCCATAAAAGCAAACTTTAACTCTGCTTGACAGTTTAAAACATTCGTGACACTTGTTTCACATATAGTTCCCCATAAATGAACAATACGAAGCACATGAGCCGCCATTACCCGTCCCGATCACGTGATCAGCCGACGCGCCAGACACGAATCCAAAGTGCGTTTCACACCGAGCGTTTAGCTTTTCAGCATAAACAGATATACACCCACCTCAGATTTACTCAATAATAACATGTTAAACTTTGAAAGGCATCTTAATAGAATCTTATACAGCATTTTCATGGCTGCACGGCCTCCACAACACATAGGAAATAGAAATCGTACAGTTTAACATAACATCAACCATTAACCGAACTACACATCACGATTAAACAGATACTGCGAAATTTAAACAGTTTTCCCAAATGTTCACATTATTTACCTGTAAGTACAGGGAAACAGACGAGAGTCCGGAATCGCGGCTCCTCTGTACGTACGAGCGGCGGCTGCGGCCGTATATTCGCCATTTTCCCGTATCAGTATAGGTCCCTGCTCAGGTGTGGGAAGAAGAGGAAAAGAAATAGAAAGGCAGGAGTCCCCTTTTCGTCTTTAGTACGGGCGAATATTGTCATGTCTGTTAGGCATGTTTTGATGTTTGTGTATTGGCACATTCTTGCGGTGACGACCCACAGCTTGTGAGGTTTTCATTTCTGCTCCTTCAGATTTACATTCTTTGATTTCCGGTAGGATTACATCCAGCTCACATTCACCCAGATATTCTCTTCATAATTTGGGTGTCATTTTGATCAGTCTTTGAGTTTTGATTCTCACATTAGGGTGCCTTTTTCACTTCTGTCTAGTTTGAGAGCGATGCTCTCTTCAGAGGAGCTGGAAATGCTGGTCCATGCGTTTATTTCTTCACGGTTAGATTATTGTAATTGTAATTGTAATTCTATTGTAATTCTCTTTTTACCTGTCTTAGTAAGTCGGCTGTTTCACACCTTCAGACTCTTCAAAAAGCAGCCTCCAGGAACTAAGAAGACGTCTCACATCACACCTATTTTATATTCTCTTCATTCGCTTCCAGTCCAGTTCAGAATGAAGTCCAAGATATTGGTTCTTACATTCA
The DNA here is from genome assembly GCA_026777985.1 of Mormyrops attenuatus. Lineage (NCBI taxonomy): Eukaryota > Metazoa > Chordata > Actinopteri > Osteoglossiformes > Mormyridae > Mormyrops > Mormyrops attenuatus. The sequence continues at coordinate 1,350,350 of JAODKC010000095.1, forward strand.
GAGCCTTACACGGTCAGGCCCCACAGTACATAACGGACCTGGTACATCCTTATTGGGCTGACCGTGTTCTAAGGTCCTCTGATCAAGGACTCATTGTTGCTCCACGGACAGGACTTAAAACACTTGGTGATCGGCCATTTCAGGTTGTCGCCCCAAGGTTATGGAATGAACTTCCTCCATCGTTGTGTCTTGCAGATTCTGTTGAAGGTTTTAAAGGGCAGCTTAAAACTTACCTTTTTACTCAGGCTTTCGGTAAAATGTGAGCCGATCCTGTGAAATTGTGTTTTGTTATGTGTTGCCTATTAAAAAATTGGATTTTACATGTTTTCTGTATTTCCTGTTTTATTCTGCATTTTAGTTTGTACAGTGCTTTCTGACTGCTTTGTCTGTGAAAGGCATTTAAAAAATGAAGTTTACTTACTCATGACCATACGTGAGAGTAGGAACGTAGATTGACTGGTAATTCGAAAGCTTCCCCTTCCAGCCCAGTTCCCTCTTCGCCATGACAGAGCAGTACAGCGTCCGTATTACTGCCATCGCTGCACCGATCCGTTTGCCGATCTCCCGCTCAATTCAATTCAAGGGACAGGAACGGACGAGCTCCAACCCTGACACACAGCTAGGGATGAGAATCGAGAACCGGATCGATAAGAAGAATCGATGATGGCACCGGCATCAGTAATTTCTTAACGATTCCCATCCCTACACACAGCGTAGTAAAAACACTGCCAAAGAAAAAGTCCTGTATTCATACTTAAAAATGAACATTATCACATTTGTTTTACATTCCCATCATCACAAAATCAGTCTATAATAGTGAATAGTTTGAAACATCAGAGATTCTTTTGCTGTAAAAATGTATTTTATATATATGTTGCATTTCAATAAGCACATTATGATATAGCATCACAGGTGAGTGGGAAAGGCAGGTGGTGGAACAGATGAAGTTGGACACATGGTTTGGGAAAGAATGCTGTTTTATTTGTGTCTTAATAAAAACAGTTGAACATTCACACCTCTATCCTTTTCTGCAGGCTCAGTCACAGATTGAGCCACTCACACCTTTCACACCTTACAATCAGCTCCTGGCTGGATACTTATCAGGTGGGTGGTAACCGCATGGAATGATGGGAAGTGGGCCGGGTTACACCCTTAATCCCCTAGCCTAATGCACTACAATAATCCATGACAGTGTTGTTGCAGTTTGAAACTCAAAATTGTTAATTTATATAGAGTATGTATGAGAAAATGAAGCAATGTTAATTTCGCTTTTGATTACTTTTTTTTTCCTCTTAAATAAAAAGTGTGAATAAGCATTACTGCTGGACACACTGTTCATTCTATCAATGCTATCTGTATTGTTTACATCGCCTGCTCTGTTTAAATTGTCCTGTATGCTGCTTTCATTTTCTGTATTATCTACTAGTTCTATGTTTCTGATCTAGTTTTTAACTTAGTATTAGTAACAGCATCCAATATGGAAGCTGCAGCCTAAATCTCTTTGTACCTGTGCTGTGACTTGTACTTGCGTAATGATAATGAAGATATTCTATTCTAATCTACAGTTGGATAAGAGAATTTGCCAGCTTGATCTGGTGCCGGCCTTGGGCCCTCCTCCGCACAGGCTCCTTCTATAGAGGCGAGCGGCAGGTTCTTGGTTGTTACGGAAGCCTGCAGCGTCACACTCTCTGCCAGGACTGATGACCCCACCCACCACTTTCTCATTCAAGAGTATTTATGGGACCACATCACCATAACAAAGTAACATTCATCTGTGTCAGCTTTTCAAAAGTCTGTAGGAAAGAGAGCTCTGTCTAAGTATGTATATTAAACTAGCTATGATATGAAAGTTAGCCACAAGACCCAGAGATACTGATGTGGCCCAGGTTACACCCACCTGAGCCATTTATGTGAGGTTCTCCTCGGTCTGGAAAAGATCACGTTGGCATGTCAGGGCCTGTTCATCCCTCCGCTCACATTTCCGCAGGGAGGCTTGGCGTTCATGTTTTCTAAGTGAAGTTAAAGTTGTATGTTAGTCTGCCCAGGAGAAGTATGGCTCGCCCACACACATCTCACACAGCCCTGTCAACCCAGGGGACTGTGCTGCAGTGGAAGAAAGTCGTTTTATTGTAGCACAGCAGCATCCAGACACAGACTCAGGCACAGACCCCTGACCTGCAGAGCTCCACATTCAGCCAATAAGACTGGCAGTATAATGCCACATAGTCAGACTTTCTCATATAGAATACTGTACTCTGATAGTCGGAGTGAAAATATTGTTGATTGATAAAAAAAACAATGATTATCAGAGTGTTGCGCTCACAGTGTGTACCAACACCAGTTTAACAGCCCTTTAAATGCAGAAGAGTCAGGATTAATCTTAGTTTCTTTGCTTTAATAAGACGCATCCATGAATTAGGAATTAACTCTAAAATAATACAACAAAAATGTATATGAATTTCAATTACAATCATCATATCGAGTTTGATTCTGAATACAGTACATTACAATAATCATATTAAGTTCTATTCCAAATACTGTACATTACAATAATGAGAAAATAACAAAATGTAAATACCCATCCAAATGTAAATAGTTCTCTTGTACACACTGAATAAACTCAAAATGTAAACATTTTTAATAATAAATTCTAATTTGTTTTACAGCTAAGCTGCCGTAAAATAAGAAACAAACATTTCCTCTTTACAAGCATCCTAGGTAGTTTCTACATGACAAGGGAATAGGAAAACCAGCAAACAGAATTAACATTCAACATGCTTAAACATTAAAGCACTTTTTCAAGGATATAAATGCATTATCGTGACATCCTTGTTCTCCCCGACCCCGGTCTGGGGTCGGGGAGAACAAGGAACGGGGAAGGGAAAGGGGGCGGAGAAGGGATGGAGGAAAAAAGAAATGATTGACACAAATGGCCACAATCAAGAAAGGATGTATTTCGAAAATATGGGATATGGAATGTGAAACACCGGGGGGGTATTCCACGAAGCAGGATTAAGGGAAAGTCTGGCTTATTTCGACAAGTCTGGCTCATTTAAGTGGAGGTTCTGTTCCATCAACGTGTCTTAAATGAATCCCCGCTGAGCTACCATGGTAACTTAGGCTAGTGAACAAGTCTGCTCTGGACCAGGTTAACGGTCTCTCTTAGTTAAGCGTTGTATCAAAGAACGTCCAACGTGTGGGAACAGATCCCCAAATGATGGTTCCGTTGGACGAAATTACGCGATCTCACTAGTAATGTCATGTAATAAATATAATAAAGCCTATAAAAATCACGCCTTAGCATTCTAATTAATTCCGAAATAATTAAAATAAAAGCGCACCCATATTACAAAGGTCAAACATGAAATGCAATGACTGAAATTGGAAAAAAAATATATATATATATTAACAGGAAGATATTTTTATATTTCGTTTAGTCACTGTCTACTTTGAAAGTTTATTAGTAAAACAGCAAAGACAAGATTCGGTTACTTATGAAGAACATTTCACACGGATGCGATTGCAAGTATTTTACTGAGATTAAATAATACAGAATAACATTATATAATAAGAATGACACATTAAATCAACCCAGAAGGTTCCCCGTTGGCTATGGGGATCGAACCAGGAACTTTCGCAGTATAAGGCGACAGCATAAACCACTGTACGAACATGCCACTGTATTAGGCATTTAGTCTGTCTGCGATTCACTGCCAAGCCAACTCCTTGGCTGTGTTTGTGGCCGCAGTATTGCCTTTTTTAGCGATTACATCTTTGTATTTTTCATACAGCTCCATCAGCAGCGTTTATTCTGCGCCGAAAAAAACACCGCTCTCGTTTTACACGCTTTCTGACTCATCTATTCATTTGGGCTTCTTAAATATCTCGGGTGTGCGCACTGAGTGAGGCTATGCAAGTCTGTCTTGTATGAGCCTTGATTAATTAAAGCTGAACTGCGTTAGTGGAACGACATAAGGCTAAGTGTAGATATGGCGCTAGCCTGAGTCTGACTTTTTCGGGAAAGTCTGGCTTTCTTCAGCTACTTTCATGGAATACCCCCCAGGGTGGTCTTCGGTGGCCTGTACTACGAAACGGGGTTACTGGCTTATCGGGGTAACTTTTAAACTGTGTCCATTTAAACTGTGGTACCTTAAATTCGACAAGTTACCCCGATAAGCCCGTAACCCCGCTTCACAGTAGAGGCCACGGCCAAAACAATAAACAAAATCAGTGACCTACCTATACGCGTATTGACCAAACTTCCCTCACCCAAAAGAAATGAAAACAAAAGACAGACAATCGCTAACCTAACCCTTACTAACCACAAAACTGAGACAAATCATTTACGCGTAGAAAAGAATTGGCAGCTACACCCTACAATCCTTACACATATATTTATATACAAGTTATTTACAGAGAAGATCACAGGGCAACCGCATACACGGACGTAACATATATTACTCTGGAATCTGTTATATCATCGGTATGCAAAGATAATTACTCACAGACCACGCTTTCACATGCAAAAAACAAATTACGCAGATTAAATGAGAACAGATTCTGACACGTGGTCAATACCCAACTTACGGCCATTTTTAAGCTAGAATATGGTGGAAATGCCGTGGGAATATCACCACTAGGGGGAGCCAAATACAAACACATACTCATATTTGGATGGGCAGAATAATTAGCTTTGAATATATGACAGTTCTGAAAGAAGGTCACTGAGGAGTTACGCACTCTTGCATAGACAGTTGTGTGTGACGTTCTGATCCCTGATTTCTGTCTTTACTCTTTGGTCATCATGTCTGTCTGAAGACAAAGAAGTCTCTCATTGCAGCAGACACAGGGTCCACGATGTGTTTTTCTCCAGAAGCCTAAACCCTGGATACAGGACCTCAGTGAATTTGGAGTAGAAGGTATAGAGGTGGGTCAGCGTGTCAGAGGAGACGCTGTAGAAGGACAGACTGCCACCTTCCCAGTCCAGGTACACCCCGATCCTGCAGGTACTGGACTGGGGCACAGAGATATCAATGATCTCCTTGTTGTGATATGCAGAGAACTTGCCAGCTGAGCAGTACAGAGCCCAGAACTTGTCCCTGTAACCGAGGCGAGCTGCGTGACATGCTGTGCTCCTGACGATCCCTTCATACGCCATCCCCACATATGCCTCACATCCATCCAGCTCCGCCTCCCAGTAACAGCAGCCCCGCAGGCCCTCTCTGCACAGCACTTGGTTACAGCCGCGGAATCTCCCTGGGTGATCGGGGTATGGCTGCTGTCGCCCCCTCCTGGTCACGTTTGTGCCTGCATGACTGATATATAAAAACTTGTTTGCCGTGTTGGGGTCCAGTGTCACCTTACAGGCATCTGCAGTGGAAAAAAATAAATATGGCGTTACTTTTACAGTATTTTGTTCCATTTTAAAATTCCATACTCTTCCAGACTGTATTGGGGGGTGGAAACAATAAAAACTGTTGACCAGGGCCTGCAGCTAGAGGGCAGTGCATCTGCCCGTCACGAATAAGGCCTGCAGCTAGAGGGCAGTGCATCTGCCCGTCACGAATAAGGCCTGCAGCTAGAGGGTAGTGCATCTGCCCGTCATGAATAAGGTCTACAGCTAGAGGGCAGTGCATCTGCCTGTCATGAATACCATAAGGTCCAACTGGCTGCTAAATCATTCCTTGGAGAAAAAAGCACACAAGAACTTACGTTTCAGAAAGTCAGATCTACGCTCGTCACCTTGGCCCAAACTGTAAGAAACAGCAAAAGAAAAGAAAAGATTACAGGAGTGACAGAAAAGATCAGGGCTGTGGGGGTTCACACACTGGCCAGCCTGAGAATCGCCGTCACGTTAAACAGCACAAAATAATAAAGCGCTCCTGGTCCATCTGGTGCCAGAAAGATGGGAAATTCTGTCTTCTTATCTTATCCTCCATCCTGATGTCCAGATCATTTCACCCAGCCATGATCATAAACAGCCCTGAGTTCCCAAGCTGGTCTTTTCTCCCCTTTAAACTGGGAATCCCATGACCCCAAATAAAGGTCCCACCCCCTCCTCCATTCCCCATGTCACATGGACCTCTCTGCCTACAGAGGAGAATGTCACACACAAACTACGTCAACTTACGTCACTTTGCAGGTGACTTTGGAGAGCAGCTCTGCCCCTGATTTCCCAGGGTTATTGTTGCTCAGGTCCAGCTCTTTGAGGTGTTGAGGGTTTGAACGGAGGACTGAAGCCAGAGAAGCAAAACCTTGCTCTGTGATTCGACAGCTTGACAGTCTGCAGAGATGAGATATTCATTTAGACCGGAAGGATGTGGTAATCCGGCTTTCTCCATGTTATTAAACTTGTACCATTTGCATAGGTTGTAGTTTATGATGTACAGCTACATGTAGATATTATGTTAATAGATTACTGATACGAGAAAATAGATTTCACATTAATAAAATATATAAGGTTAAAATCAATTACTTCATTGTCTCTAGTTTCCACTGCAGACTAAGCATGGCCTCACAGAGCACCTTCACTGTCGCATCCCCCAGGTCATTGCTGCTGAGATCCAGATACTGCAGTTTACACTGCGGCTCTCTCAGCACGTCACAGAGCTGCTTCACTCCTGCGATGCTCAGTTTATTAAAGCTGAGGTCCAGCCTCTCCAGCTGACACCACCGACTCTTCAGCCCAGAACAGAGGATTTCCAGCGCCTGGTCCTCCAGGTCACAGTGGCTGAGATGCAGATCTACAACGTGCGACCTGGCCAACTGGAGAACCGAGGCCAGCATTTCACATGATTCGAGCGAGAGTTTGCAGTGGTTAAACCTGTAAAGGAAAACATTCAATAATCACTGCCTCTGACTTTTAGCAAGCGAGCCCACTCTTTCTTTTTCTATAATGTTAGTATGCCCAGGGGGGTTTGGCAGCCAGTTGACCTTGGACCCCCAGAGGTTTTTTGCTTCCTACTTCGGAGTTTTTGGTTCTTCTCCTCTGTTGTTATCTGGCTTCCTTTGTCCTCCCTTTTCCCCGTTTCTGTATTGTCCTGTCTTAATGATGTTGTAATGTACCTCAACACACTCTGTTGTGAAAAGCGCTATATAAATGGACTGCAGCTCACTCCATCCAGCCATCAAGCTTGTGAGGTTTGCTGATGACACCATGGTCTTTAGCCTCATCAATAACGATGAGTCAGCCTGTAGGGACCTGGTGACACCATGGTCTTTAGTCAGCCTGTAGGGACCGGGTGACAGCCGGCACCGTGGTGTACGGATAGTAACCTGGAGCTTAATATCGACAAAACTGTGGAAGTGATCAGGGACTTTCCCAATTCGCAACCTCCACATCCTCCACTACTCAAGAACACAGCAGTTAAAGTTGTAGACTGTCAAATTCTTGGAAAGATCAATCAGCAAAGTCCTCAGATGGAACACACACATCTCCATAAACCAAATGTATATGCTGAATTTCCTGACACTTGATGAATGCTATAAAATGCCATCCATCCATCCAGCAGTCTAAGCAGGGATGCCCAGACCTCCCTCTCACCAACCACCACCTCCAGCTATACCAGGGGAATACCAAGGTGTTCCCAGGCCAGCTGAGAGGTATAATCTCTCCAGAGTGTCCCGGGTCTGCCCCAGGGCCTCCTCCCAGTGGGACATGCCCGAAACCACCTCCCCAGGGAGCCGTCCAAGAGGCATCCTAAGTAGATGCCCGAACCACCTGAACTGGCTACTTGCGATGAGGAGGAGCAGTGGCTCTACTTTGAGCCCCTCCTGAATGTACGAGCTCCTCACCCTCTCTAGGGCTGAGCCCAGACACCCTGCAGAGGAAGCTTATTTGGCCACTTGTATTCACGATCTGGGTCACTGCCCTGAGCTCATGACCATTGGTGAGGGTAGGAACGTAGATCGACCGGTATATTGAGAGCCTTGCCCTTTGGCTCAGCTCCTTCTTCACCGAAACAGAACGGTACAGCATCCACATTACTGCCAATGCTGCACCAATCTGTCTGTCAATCTCTCACTCCCTTCTTCCCTCCCCAAGATACTTAAACTCCTCTGCTTGAGGCAGTAACTCTGCAAAAACCATCAAACTGCCGCCTTGGGTGCTCTGGTGCACTTATGAACACCCTTATGCTCGAACATGGTGTTCATTATGGACAAACTAGTACAGAAGTCCAATAACACATCGCTGCTCGGATTACGACACCTCTCACCATGGGCAACTCCAGAGTGGAGTCCAGCCCCTCTCCAGGAGTTTGCTCCCAGCACACTCACTATGGGTTTGAGTCTATCAGGTCTGCGCATAGGAGTTTGGTTACAGAGTCCAAGCCATGAACCTGACTGTATCTAGTCGGTATCTCTCTACCTCTCGCACCAGCTCAGGCTCCTTTCCCACCAGAGAGGTTACATTCCATGTACCTAAAGCCAGTTTTGGTAGCCACCAATTGGACCGCAGAGGCCCCTGCCTTTGACTGCCACCTGATCGACATTGCACCTGACTCCCAAGGCTCCCCCTGCAGGTGGTGGGGCCACAGGAGGGCGGACCCATGTTACTTCTTCGGGCTACGCCTGGCTAAGGTCCCATGGGTGAAGGCCTGGCCACCAGGCACTCTCCCTTAAGCTCCCACCCCAGGCCTGGCTCCAAGGCAAAGCCCCAGTCTGGGTGGGGTAACACGGCCCATTGTTCTAGCTTTCCTCATGGGAATTTACTGATTCGCACTTAGTCTGGCCACTCAAATAGGACCAATTCGCCTTGGGAGATTCTACCATTACCCCCAACAACAGAGCTCCTAGGATGATAGAGTGTCATGGGCCGGGGCAGACTTGGTGCGCAGACGAGAGCAAGACATGGTGCAGGCAGAAAGAGTGGACGACCCACTTGCGGCTCACGGAAAAGGGTTTATTCTAAAAACACTACAAAAGGACCGCGAGGAGTCAAAAGGGAAAGGGACTAAACAAAGGCTGATACCAAAAGGGGCAGGGCAACAAAGGGTAAGCAGGCAGGTTACACAAAAACAAAATCTCCAATATGCAAACATGTCTAACCATACACAACACTCACATACACAATACACAATGAACCACTAAGGGACAGAACTCAGGCAGGGACTTAAATGCTAAAACTAAAACCAGGTAACGAGACAGCAGGAGTGAGAGACAATTAACCAGTCGGGGAGGGTACAAGACAATGAGCATTCAGGTAAAGACACACAAGGGCAGGCACGAGAACGGGCAACAGGTGGAACTAATTAACTCAAGAAACTAATTAACCAAGGAAAAAGGGAAAACAGAACCTAACACTAGTGGAAATAACAGACAGAAACAAGCACGGGCACATAGAATTTAACCAAAACCAAATCACAAGACACAGGAACCAGAAAACTCAAAGAATCACTGGGGAACAAAATACAAAAACAGAGGAGGTGGGATACGAACACGCAACAAAGGAATGCGCAGGTAGCCATATGGCTCAACACATTGAGCCATGTGGCAGAACAGGGAACAGGGGAAGCACAAAGACTGACAGAAGGGACAGGATGGCCAGCGATATCCGCTGGCCAAACGGGGAAGGGACACACATGGGTGCTGACCCTGACAATGGAGGCACACAAACCCCTCCACCACGATAAGATGGCGATTCATGGAGGGGTGCTATAAAATGATGATTTCTTAAAAATGATAAGCCACTCAAGGTTTAGTTGGGGTCTAATAAAAATTAGAGAACTGATTCACCAATGAGTCACTAGGTGATTTTTAAACAAATAAATTTGTACTACTTACACAGCAGTTTTTCTTGACCTTATCACGGGGGCAAGTCGGCAAAGACCCGCATCTGGCACGTTAAACTTCTTCAGATCAAACTCATCACAAACATTGTGTGGCACCATAAGTACATAGGCCAGTGCTGAACACTCTGTCAGGGAAAGTTTCGTAGTTGAACCAGAGCTTATAAGGTTTTCGGTTTTCTCCACTAGGGAGCTGTAATCCAGCTCCATCAAACAGTGCACAAGGTTGATGCCTCTCTCTGGAGAAATTTTCCTCCCATTCAAAATTTTGATGATGTACTGGGTTGTTCTCATAATGCTATGTGAGCTGCTTCTTCTCAAAGGCAGAAGGCTTTCAAGAAGATGCTGATTGGAGTCCAGCGAAATTCCCAGTAGGAAGCGAAGGAAAAGATCCAGGTGTCCACTTTCACAGCTAAGGGCCTTATCCACAGCAGCTTTGTGCAAGCCATGTAAAACTCTAGGGTTCATGTTGAAAAAATCTACCAGTGGCTTCATGGTCTTGTTGACAAATAAGTAAAACACATGAAGAGCAGCAAGATACTCTTGAATGGTCAGGTGAACAAAACAGTACATCTTCTTCTGAATTATAAAACACTCCTCCTTTACTATTTCTGTGCAGATTGCAGAGCATAAAACGTCACGGACATCGATACCACAGTCTTTCAAGTCCTTCTCAGAAAACAAGACGTTCCCCTTATCCAGCTCTTGAAAAGCTAGTTTCCCTAGATTCTGAATAATCTTCTGATGATCTTCTGCTGTACTCCTTGTACCTCGATCATTCTCTTTAAAATACTCATGGTTTCTATTGATTTGAATGAGCACGAAGAGAGTGTACATTTGTGTCAAAGTTGTGGGAATTTCTCTATCTTTCTGAGTAAAAACCTGTTGAAGAACAGTGGCTGCAATCCAACAGCAAAGCGGTATGTGGCACATGATGTAAATGCTTCTGAATGACTTCACATGAGATATTATTTTGGTAATTAGCTTATCATCAGAGAATCTCTTTCTGAAGTACTCTTCTTTCTGGAAATCATTGAATCCTTGTATTACTGATATTCGGTCAACACATTCAGGGGGGATCTGACTGGCTGCTGCTGGTCGGGAGGTGATCCAGAGGCAGGCAGAGCGAAACATATTCCCCCAGATGAGGTTTGTTAGCAATTCACCCAAAGGCAATTCAGTTTCTAAGGAGCAATGGCACTCATTATTCTTAAATTTCAAAGGAAATTGATACTCATCAAAGCCATCAAGGATAAACAAAATTTTGTAGTTTTCAAGTTCTTGTAGCTTCTTTATTTCTGGGTAGAATTCATGAATAAGTTTCATTAAACTGAATTTTTGCTTGATTAAATTCAGTTCACGAAAACTAAACTGGAAAACAAAATCAATGTCCTGATTCTCTCTGCCATCTGCCCAGTCAAGAATGAACTTGTTCACAGAAACCGTCTTTCCAATTCCTGCGATCCCCTTCGTCAGCACAGTTCTGATGCTTTTCGTTTCACCTTCCAAGGGTTTTAAGATATCATGTATTGGAATTGTAGAGGTTTCCTTTCTGGGGGTAGTTTCAATCTGACATATCTCATGTTCATCCAGGACCCCTTCAATGTCACCTTCTATTATGTCAAGGTTTGTAAACACACTATTTAGATGAATCGATTTCCCTGGCCGTGGAATTCCCTCAGATACATTTTCAAATTTTCTGTTCAGATTAGATTTATGCTTCTTCTGGACGACTGAAAAGCAGTAATCTAGAGGGAAAAAATCTGAGTGATTAAAGGGAATGGGCAATACATGCAAATAGACACACCCTAAAAGGGAATGGGCAATATATGCAAATAGACACACCCTAAAAGGGAATGGGCAATACATGCAAATAGACACACCCTAAAATAACACATAAACCTACTTTTAAACCTGGTACTGAACAGTGGAACTTCAACGTGCATCTCGTCCAAGACGACACCAACAAACTCACCCTCAGTGACCCTCCCTCCCCTGCCCTCTTGTCTGTATGGACTATTTCATTATCCCGGTCACAATTGGCTTCACTGGATGCTCTTTTCTTCTATTTTACACTTATCTGCTAAGAACCAAGTTCTCATGGTGATTTGATTTGAATAGCCTTTCTGATTTTAGGCTCTAACCATGAGTTTTATAGCACTTGTACCAAATTTAATTTGCGATAGTTACTAGTCGCTTACTGGAAGGTCAGCCTAGTAGCACATGTAGCCAAGCTGGCCCCTCAACTGCTGCAAATTGTAAGATATAAGGGTATCTTACTATTTTATTGTACATAGTTATTTGCTTTTGTCCTTTTTTATTATTATTGGCTGATGGCAGCTTATAGTTTTTCTTTATCTACTGACAGCTAACAGCCAGCAGGTGGCGTAAGAGTAAGCATCTCATCTCACTGATGTTATGTAAGTCAAATACAAAAAAAACTGACCTGTTCTTCGTTTCTTTGGCTCGGGGCATAATGATGGATCCATCTTTGGGGGAAAACATTGAAAAAACTCTACATTAAATTGTATTATAAATACAACTTAGTGTATTCACTGCAGTGCTGTTCAGGGTCTCACTAAACCGGGGGGGGGGGGGCATATAGCCACGGGGCCATATGCGGCCCACAATGCAGTTTGATCTGGCCCAGGAGGGATATTTTATAAATACAAAAAAAACAACAAAAAAAAAAGTACACAGCGGTTATTTTTTCCATGCAGTAAAAGAAAATAACACAAAAAATAGTAGAATAATGGATTTCCGGTAGGCAGAGTTGGGTAAATCAGGTCCGGAGTAAAAGTCCAGACCGGGATTTTGTTTCAACCAACCAGTTGAGCATAAAAAGTCACAGAGTACTTAACTGGTTGGTT
>JAODKC010000095.1:1390607-1404378 GCA_026777985.1 Mormyrops attenuatus
GAACAAGGCCCCCGAGGTGGGGCACGTTAGCTGTCTCTGTGCTGTGACCCCCCAAGCTATGGAGAGTAGGATTGGGCAGGCAAAGGGACGAATTCCAGTGTACCTGTGCTTGTGCAAATGGCTAATGAAGGATTTATCATTTATTTTGATAGAATATGCAGTTACAACATTTTGTCTTTGTGGGGCAGCATAGTCTTGTATAGATGGTACTGGTACTCATGGAGAAGGTCCTGGACCACCGTGAACTTCCACATCCACATCCAAATCTTGAATAAAAACCAACTGTAGAGGAAAAAATGGTCAGAGCTCTGACATCGTCAGGTATTCATGCATCTTTGTTTTCTATTCAGGTTTTCCACTGGTGTTGACGTCCTTTACACTTGCAGTTTCGTACAGTGCGGAGAATCCACTGAACTATCGCCAGCAAGAGTTGTGAGTGCATTGGCTCTAGTGTATGTGGATGTATAAACACACTTACATGAGAATTTGACCTTTGCCCAGACATGAACAAGGCTTTTAGCTTTCTGCCGTGTCCTTTATAGATACCTCGTCTTTGTAGTTAAATATTTTCTAATGTGGCTGTAATTATAATCACAGCTGTAATTATATTATTGTTTGGCATAGATTCCTATCAGCAGACATGACATGACAAACAGGAAAGGACATGGCTGCAGTGGACTGCGCATACCCCTGTCTACCCTACTGCAGCCGTGACTCATATGCACTGCCGTCTAATAGGCTGCAGCCGCCGACCCGTCAGGCGGCATTAGCAGCTGCCTAGGGTGCCATGAACTGGGCGCTGACTTGGCCAGCTGGTTTCCCTGTGTGTCAAACAGTATGCACCACACCTGCCCCTCCTATGTGTGTGGGGCCAGCATCGGCAGGGATTGGGGGGGGGGCTCCACATGGGGTTCGGCTGGCACTGGCACTAGGTGCTTCAGAAGTGGACCTAAAGCTCCAAGCGCCTCCCGTTGAAGTGTGTTAGACAGCAGGATAAGAAACCCGATCCGGCTAATCAAAAGCATAGGCACCTGTTCCCCTTCAGGTTATCAAAAGCATAGGAACCTGTTCCCCTTCAGGTTATCAAAATCTGCATCCTTCTGACTACACATGTGATTTAGCCGCTCCAGCGCTCTTTCACATGGCTGACACACGTGGCGGTTGTCCGCCAAACTGACTCACACCTATCGCCTGTTCCAGTTGCTGGTTGGCTACCATGGATGAAAATGGGAATTTTGACCCCCGGCGCACACTGCTTTGGAGCTTTCTGCTCCCTGTGGCTCTGGTGCTCTTCTTCAACACCGTGGAGTTAGTTTACTTCACCATCACAGCAGTGAGGCAGGCAAGGAGGGCGAGGAGGCGGAGCAAGAGCAAAACCAACAATAGCTGGTGAGTCATAACCCCACAGAATGAACTGGTAACGTCTGTTCTGGAACAACACACATGTGAAGGACATGAGATGACTAGTGCTGCTAGAGTCTCACCTGCGATGTTAATCACAGCCATAGAAAATTAAAGTGGGCTAAATTCATGACTGGCAGTAAACAACAGCTCCGGCCATCAAAGCCCCATTTCTCCCACAGTTAGAAGGGACTTCAATAGGCAGCCAACATCAGACTTTGAGCGAAATCCTTTCCTATCTTGCCTGGGATACACCAGAGGTGTACAAAACTCACACTTTATTCATTACCTGAACAAGAGGACGCTAAAAAAGCCCGACCTCAGTGTCGAGGCCTAGTAGGGGTTTCACATCTGTCATGTTCTCCTCCCAAAGCAGCAGCCTGCTGAAGGAGGTGATCAGTAGCATTTCTCTTGCGGTGCTGCTCGGCCTCACCTGGTTGATAGGATACTTGCTGCTGGTGACCCATGATCCAGAAGTCCACACAGTCCTCAGCATCATCTTCTGCGTTTTCAACACCACCCAGGTTTGTGCCAGATGCCGCACTGTTCTCTGGTGAATCTTCAATAAACTTGAATGAACAGGAGCACTAATAAAAATCTATGATGCACATCTTTGTTTATGAAGACAGGCTTTTGCGTGTCGGAGAGCTTTTTATAACAGTGACGGCTGGATTACAGCTGGGGACCAGAGGCCCAGGTCATAGTGTGGCCTCAAACTTTGGGATTAAGTCATCCCATAGCTATGGCAGTACTCATTTAATAACTAGTACTGGGCTTAGACACTACACTGGTTTTGGCCAGCTGTGGTTTTTGTGACCCCAAGGCTCCTGCAGTTACCTCGGCGGCCCTCGAAACACTCATGCCCAGGGGTCCAAGTATGCTGAATATCTTTATCAAGCCCGTTGGACGAGGGATAATGTATACCACTGTTATGTTGCGAATATGCTCACCAAACATTCTGCAGAATGAAACAGAAATTGTTCTGTAAAAATTTTCAAAAAACTTCCCCTGTTTTGTTAGTTACTGAGCGAGTGGTCACACATTAGGGGCCCTTTTTCAGGTCCCTGAGATGCAAAGTACCCTGTTGCCTTCCTTGTTCCACAGGGCATTCAGATTTTCCTCCTGATCCCAGACTGGGGAAGGATCAACACTGCGCTACGCTCCATGCCCACTCCCACCGTCTCTATCGGTCTGCATTCCAAGAAGTACAACGTCAGGGCTCAGCACGGCCGGGGACTCCCTGAGGTCTACAGGAAGATGGAGACCGAATTCACCTCCAACTTCCACATCTTGCCTCGTTCCTCAGACTTGTCCAGAGAGAAAGAAACATAGGAGTGATCAAAAAATGTCATTTTCACATTTGGTATCACCACCAGGTCTGATGTGGTTTCAACGCTTTTCTCTGCAGCGCCACTGGGTTTGGGAGTCAGACAGAGCGGCGTGGGGCCGTAACCTGGCCACGTCCTTCTTATAAGTCCACCGGACTCCCCAGGGGCAGCGCATCTCCACAAGGCAACGCTGCCATTACTGTGTCGTAGTACCTGCTGGATATTAGCTGGATATTTGCGAGCATGGGCACACGTAGTGGTCAGTCAGCTTCGCGGTTAGAAAGATCCTGATGTAAAACAACTTAACGTTTTTAATTTCCCCTTCAATTCTCTACTCAGCAGATTGTACTGGAAAACTGAAAAGCGATTTTCCGTGTGATATTTACAAAGCCGGCGCTCTCGCCAAGAAAACTTTTAGAGTTTTTAAAGAGCTTCACAATATCAGACCTGCGCAGACCTGGGGAAATGTCCACAAACTGGGTGGTACTGTTAGTCGAGATGACAGTTCCCAGTCCACCATTTCCAGCAGTCTATTGAAATCTCACCAATAAAAGTTCTTTTGGTAATTTGGTGGGTTATTGGTTTTATAATGTAGGCTATTTCCCAATGTTAAGTGAATACTTTTGCGTCGATATCCTGCATACTGTTGATTTATGGGAAATATGCTTAATAAAGCATTTGGCTAATAAATACGCTGCTACTGTCATTGACTGAGTACAGTTGAAGCCAGCAGATTTTTTTTTATGACAAAGTATAATTCTTATTGGGTCCTTACAGTAGCTCTAATCTTTACAGGATGGGGCTCCCCAAGAATTGGGGTAACTCACAAAAATGTAAACTTATATATTTTTATATAGTTTTATATGTATTTGCCCATCTTCCAACCAGTTATCTGGTCGGGGTCATGCAGTACTGTATAAATTTTGTTTTAAAACTGAAGGCATCCAGTTCAATCAGTTCTGCCTTAAATAATAAAAAATATAATGCACAATCAGAACTAGTTTCAATTTGTTGTTCTATATTAGATTACCTAAGAACTCAGCTGAACAGGAAGATATATATCGACAGAGAATCTTTCAAAAGCCACACTTTGAAACAAAATAAAAACATTTACAGTAAAAATGAATAAATATATAAAAACAGCAGCTGTAGCTGCCAGAATTTCACTGCAAAAATTAAGTGAGGATGTTCTTTGCTTTACAGTGTATATATTTCACATATATAGTCTATTCTATATATACGTACAACACCGACCACTGCATTTTACAGTTTAAGTAAAGTATATAATTAAGCATAGATTTCACTATACCACTTTGAAATGTTTCAAGATACTGTGCATTTCACAAACTCTTGTTGCCTTTCCTTTTACCGTAAATATCACATTGTACAATAATATGAAATACCACTGGTAATTTAAAAGCTCATCCTAAAAAGTTACTGTTTAAAATGTCAGCACTGTTGTTTACTATAAGACCCAGAAACAGTATAAAGCTATAAATGCTACCAACATGTTTAGCAGTTTCAAACTGTTTTAATTTTTTAAGATACTGTGTTACCCTGCGGTTGTTTAGGCCTACATCTTCAATCTTGTAGCATGACGCTTTAATATATGGCATCCCAGTCTTTTTTCGTTATGGGATATCAGACTGAGGCTTTATTCAGCCACACTGATGATCCATCAACAGAAACAACATGCAGGCCTAGTCCTGGTCTGCGTTTGCACTGCGAATATTAACACTGTGACGTACCTTTACAGAGGAAGTAATCCCTCAACTAATGAAGCTGACAAACTTTTCTGATGAATTCATAGCTCGCAAATGGTGAATATTTGGTAAACATGTTAAACGTCTTTAACTGGATGGAGGCTCATGTGACCTCACACCTGCAGGGCTGTGGTCTGGGTTCCTACGTTTGGTCTGCATGTCAGCAGTCGGCATTGGCATGTTTTCCTGGCTCCTGCGTGCAACAGATCTAATCTAACAATATGTGCTGAGGCTGTAAATGTTTTCTTAGTCAGCAGCTGAAAACATCAGTAAACCTTGCTACCTCAGCTACCTATGTGTTGATCTTTATACTTTTTGACAACATAATTGCTGTCCACAATCAGCAGATTCATATTTACCTTTAGATAACCTTCATCTAGGTCCACGTGACATCAGGGGTTCTGGCTGAAGAACCAAATGATATCTAAACATTCTGTCTTTGTCATCATGCAAGAAACAAGGACGCAAGGAACACTTCTTTGTTTATTTTAATGTTGAATGTGCCTGAGCTCCAGCACACTACTCCTACAGTATACAGGTACGCTGCAAATAGCAGAAACAAGGGCGGCTTGAAGAAACCTGCACAGTAAAGCCAATTTTAAAGAAAAGCATGCAAGTATAATACTGCGAGATTTAAATGATGACTAGGCATGTAGACAGATAGTAAAATTACTCTACGGAGGGGGACCTGTCGCTAGGGTTACCCAACACTCCATTAAATTTATTTCTGGCTACAGACATTAAATTATGACACAGAATTTTAATGTTTGACATGAAGTTCTTTAGATGTTTTCGCGATGACAGTAAATGCTTGTGTGTCTGAAGAAAGTGAGATCTAAGGGGGTCCAGATGTTCCATCACAACTTATTCTGGTAACTCAGCTATCACAGCTGGCACAGAGACACATGGGACGGATCCTCCCAGCTGTCCAGCCGATGGCTGTGTCCGGCCTTGACTTCAAACCCCATGCCAAATGCCGGATGCAGGGGCTCAGTGAACGCAGAGTGGAACGTATGCAGCAGCGTCACCGTACTGGAGGCAATGCCGTAGAAGGACAGAGTGCCTCCGGACCAGTCCAGGTAGACCCCGACTCTTTTGGGCTTGGGGCTCGGTACGGCGATATCCAGAAACCTGCCACCATGCTGGGCAGAGTAGCCAGCCTCGGAGCAGAACAAGCTCCAGGATTGCTCGTTGTAGCCAAGCTGGCTGTCATGACCTTTCCCCTTGCGGCCTATGCCTGCATAGGCCACGCCCACAGATGTCCAGCAACCAGCCCACTCCACCTCCCAGTAGAACCTGGCTTCGGACAGATCTTGGGAGCACAGTACCTGGTCCAGGCGCTCAAACCTCTCTGGATGGCTGGGGTAGGACTGTTCGGAGTCCAGGGTCGCCTTTTGATTCCCGTCTGACAGAGATAGGCGCTTATTTGCTGTGTTGGGATCCATTGTGAGCTGGCAAGCATCTGCAATATGGACTCAGTATGAGGTAAATCATCAGTATTGAAGGGAAGACAGTAAAGACTGAGGAAGATAAGGGTTATGGGCCATAAGCCACATAGGTGACCAGCAGGGCCGGTCAATCCAATAGGGCGTATAGGAGACCAGCAGAGCCGGTCAATCCAGTAGGCTGCATAGGAGACCAGCAGGGCTAGTCAATACAATAGGCCACATAGGCGACCAGCAGGGCCGGTCAATCCAATAGGCCGCATAGGAGACCAGCAGGGCCGGTCAATCCAATAGGCCGCATAGGTGACCAGCAGGGCCGGTCAATCCAATAGGCCGCATAGGAGACCAGCAGAGCCGGTCAATCCAGTAGGCTGCATAGGAGACCGGCAGGGCTAGTCAATACAATAGGCCGCATAGGAAACCAGCAGAGCCGGTCAATCCAATAGGCCGCATATGGGGACCAGCAGAGCCGGTCAATCTAATAGGCCACATAGGCGACCAGCATGGACACCAACTTCTGAGAGGTACCGACTTGCCAGCAAGTTTCACTTTGCCTCAGACAGGGGGCGCCAGCAGTGATGCTCACCTAGGGTTCCACAGTAGCCAGAACCAGTACTGGTTATGGTGGTGTCTGAAGCAGATACCAGCAGTTATTGATACCAGTAGTGAGTGGTTTATTTTTGATATTGTGATTACATGACATAGGGTTGAGCAGGCATTAATGCAAAAGTTTTATTCTGTCCAAATATTCAGAGTAAACTTATGTACTTGGGTGTAAACAGAAGCCATCAGTGCTTTTCTAAAGCCGCTTTTCAAAACTTCTTTAGAGCAGCGTTTCCCAACACAGACAGTCCGCGTTTTTGTTCCCCCTCGCCAGCTCCCTCACAGACTGTGGGTCCCCGAGGATCGGAGTGAAACGCTGCTCTACAGGGTTAATGTACAACACTTACATTTCAGCAGCCCGGATTTGTTCCTGTTCTCTCCAGCATGGTCTGTGCTGCAGAAGAACCAGATGGTCAGATGTTTACAGAGAGCCAGCCTGTCAGCTACAGTATCCTTCCTTCCCAATTAATGACCGTTCAACGCTCTCCCAGCACTAGTCTTGTGGTGTCACTGTTCCTTTTTAAATATATCTTAGTCTATACTGTCTTTTATCACTTTGTTTTGTGTGTGTCTCGTTGCTGTGTAATTGCTCAGTCTGAGGAGGAACATGATCAGCAGATGAATGAATGAAGTGTGAAAACTCAGCTGGTGGTTGATATAGGGGAAAAGTGTCATGTGTGATGGAATGATATAAAATTATATAGTATTCAATACAAATAACATTCTGGCATTATTATTAGTGGTAGCAGTGAAGCGCCAATGGCCTTGGACTGGATAAGCTGAATGGAAGACAGCTGGGGGGGTTTTATTAATGTTGCTGACTGGGGGGGGGGGGGGCATCACCTCCGCACTCTGCTTTTGTGGTTTGTACAGGTACACAGACTCACATCAGGGTCTCCAGTTTACAGTTGGGATTCCCCAGCAGAGCAGAGAGCAGCTTGACCCCTGAGTCTCCAGGGTGGTTGTAGCTCAGGTCCAGCTCTCGTAGGTGTGAGGGGTTTGACCTCAGAGCTGAAACCAGAGATGCACAGCCTGCCTCCGTAATGCAGCACCCTGATAGGCTGTGGAGAAGGTAAAAACATGGGCCCTGAGTACCAGTGGGAACAGGTGTTTTTACAGCCATGCTAATGCTAAGCCCTCGAAAGGGAAACCCCGTCCCCAGGGCCCTGCCAACCCAACCTGCTTTCCCCTTGTCTCTGTGAGTCTCACACTGACCAGAGCTTCTCCAGCCTGCACTGGATGCTCCCCAGCCCCACCGACAGCAGCTTCACGCCCTGGTCCTGTAGATCATTGTCCCTCAGGTTCAGCCTCCTCAGCTTGGAGGCCATGCAGCTAACTGCTGAGCCCAAGGCCTCACAGCCTTTCACTGTGAGTCCACATCTCTCGAGGCTGAGCAGAAATGTGCAAATTAAGCTTTCATTTCATTATTATAACTGTCATCATGACCTTTGGACCTCATGCAGTCCAAAGACATACAGTCAGGCTAACTGGCTAACAGGCTAACTAAACTAGCCTGTGATGGACAGGTATGTCACCCAGGGTGTCCCCCAGTCTTATGGTCTGTGTTTCCCAGGACAGACTGCAGCCCCTTGACCCTCATTTAAATAAGCAGTTGGAAGATGACTGAATAATAAACTTGGCTTCCAGAGGCGGCAATTTCAGGTCCAGAAAATAAAAATCCAGGATTTTGTTTCAACCAACCACTTGAGGACTATTTGACTGTGACTCAGCTGGTTGGTTGAAACAAAATCCCGGTCTGGATTTTTACTTTCTGGACCTGAAATTGCCACCTCTGTTGGATTCTTTCCTGTCATAAAACATTTGAAACCACCCCAGTACAGTTCACTGGACCCCCATGAAAAGGCTGAGTTCTGACCTCAGTGTCTGCAGTTCACAGGCCCGGTTACCCAGCCCAGCAGAGAGCAGCTTCACTCCTGAATCCTGTAAGTCATTGTCATTCAGGTCCAGCTCTTTCAGTTTTGATGACTTTGAGCTAAAAATGTTCTTTAGTCCCTCACAGGTTTTCTCCGTGAGTTTACACCAATTCAACCTGAAGAAGAGGTTAATTTTGGCCTGAATCTACATCTGCAATCTCTGTAAAAATGTTACTGATGGATATCGAAATCAACATGCAACATCACAAGTATTATACTGTAGACTACAGCACTGAAATATTATATCTTATTAAATATACCTACAAAGACTTGACTGTGGTAACCCTTTAATATACCATGAAAATGTAATTGTATCTATTCTTCTCAGTCTGAAGCGTCAGTGAAGGAAGTTTCATTCCCACCTCATTGTCTCCAGGGTGCATGGAGTCTTAGCCAGTGCTTCCAAGAGCTTCTCCATTCCCAGGTCCTGCAGGTCATTAGTGCTCAGATCCAGCTCTCTGAGATGCTGGGCTTTGGGCAGTGCTGAGGCAAGGCTGCCACAGCTCTTTCCAGAGAGGTTACACCCATCAAGTCTGAATAAGAAACAATGTGACTTGGAACACGGTAATGGAGCCAAACAGAGGCAGTCACATTTCGTACCTGATTACCGGACAAACAAATCATTAAACAAAACATTAGCATAAACTTTTATATATTTTATGAACATTTCCCTTTGAATAAACTGATTTCAATGTTTCTGTAAATGTAACAATCAATTCATAATGTAGGTACTTATTTTAATTCTCTTGATTACTCATATCTCCATACCTCAGTATCTCCAGTTTACAGTCGGGGGTCTCTAGGCCAGCAGAGAGCAGCTTCACTCCAGAGTCCTGTAAGTCATTTTGGCTCAGAATCAGCTGTCTCAGGTCAGAACTGAGGGCCGGGCCCAGTGATTCACAGCAGGCCCTGGTGAGGTTGCAGTTGTCCATCCTATAAAGAAACCACAATGCCCCAATGCACCAGTCATGTATAATGTCATAGAGGTGGAGCATCAGTGTGTGTCACGTCGTCATGGGAACCGCTCCGGCACTTACAGAGCCACGTTGGAGAATTTGATGACGGGCAGGAGTCTCAGTAGCCCCTCATCTGACTTGACATAGTTCTTTAGGTCAAACTCCTCTAGCACGTTTTCAGACATCAACAGGATGTAAGCTAGTGCCGACCAATGTGCAGGCGAGAGGGACGCCTCCTTTCCCTCAAGACTGCCTGCATTTAGGTAGGACTGGACCTCCTGGACCAGAGAGGTGTCATCCAGCTCGATGAGACAATGGAACAGGTTGATGCTGCTCTCTGGGGAAGGGTTTTTCTTGATCTTCCCCTTGATATACTTGATTGTTTCTTCAAGGCTATCAGCACTGCTAGTAGTTTCTCTCAGGAGGTTTCTGAGAAGGCTTGCTGACTCCTTAGAGTTCCTGGAGATGCCCAATAGGAACCGAAGGAACAGATCCAGCTCTCCATTCTTACATCGCAATGCCTTGTCCACTGCTCCTTTGTGCAAGTCAAATAATGAGCTTTTTTTGAATAGCTTGGAAATCTTTTGACCTATTTTTTGCTTTTCATACAGGTTTGTTTTGTCATTCTTGTACCTCAGGAACACATAGAGGGCGGCAAAATACTCCTGGATGCTTAGATGTATGAAGCTGAACACTTTCCCTTGTGTGATCTCTGAATCCTTGAAGATTTCTGTGCATACACCAGAGTATACTGATGCTTCACTAACATCAATGCCACAGTTCATCAGGTCCTCTTCATAAAAAGTGAGGATTCCTTTCTCTAGGTGGTCAAAAGCCAGCTTCCCCAACTTTAGAATGATCTCTTTTTCTTTGTCAGACTGTGCCTTTGCCTCGGGACTGATACTTCCTACATATTTCTGATTCTTCATGTTAGTCAGGATTAGCAAAAAACTTGTGTACATCTGAGTGAGGGTTTTAGGGCCAGTCGAGTCCCTTTGATCTCCTCCATCCAACAGCTTCTCAAGGACAGTAGCTGAAATCCAACAGAAAACAGGTATGTGACACATGATGTAGAGGCTCCTGGTTGACTTTACATATGTAACAATTCTTCTACATAAGGCCTCATTGTGGCTGAACCTCTTCTTGAAGTACTCTTCCTTCTGTGGATCTTTAAAGCCTTTCACATCTGTCACCCGATGGACATACTCTGGGGGGATCTGGCTGGTAGCTGCAGGTCTGGAAGTAATCCAGAGGAGAGCAGAAGGAAGGAGGTTTCCCTTGATGAGATTTATCAGCAACACATCAAGCGATGTTGGATCTGCTACATCTGACCACTTTTTCACCTGGAAATTGAGCTCAATCCTACTTTCATCAAGACCATCAAAGATAAACAAAACTTTTCTGTTCCCCAATAGGACATTTCCATACGATTCCAACTCTGGGTGGAAATAATGAATCAGTCTCAGCAAGCTGAATGATTCACTTTTGATCGAATTTAGCTCACGGAAAGGAAGAATGAAAGTGAAATACAGATCCTGGTTTAACTTTCCTTCTGCCCAGTCAAGGATGAACTTCTGCACGGAGACTGTTTTTCCAATGCCTGCTATACCCTTGGTCATCACTGTCTTGATTTGCTTCTTCTGCCCAGGTAAGGGTTTGAAGATGTCGGTGCACAGCACGGCAATTTCTGGGGCAGCCTGCTTCTTGGTGGCCCACTCTACCTGCCGTACCTCATGCTCGCTGTTAATCCCTTCGCATTCGCCCTCAGTCACATAGACATCTGTAAAGATGTCGTTGAGAAGCGTTTTGTTCCCCTGCTTGGCCACACCCTCAGATATCTCCCTGTACTTTGCGATCAAATTGGATTTAAGATCGTTCTGTGCTGCCTTCATGGACTTCTCTGAGGAATAAAAAAGTAAAAATGACATGAAGGCCAAATACAAAAATGAAGTACAGGAAACAAAGGAATGAATTATATGACCAGCACCTCTTTAGTAATAGCACTACAGCCATGAAAAACTGGCAAATTAGATTCACTTTTCAAATTACAATTAAAGATCGGGGAAAGCCCCATTTTTAAATGCGATACACAGAATTTCTGATATTAACACATGTACCAGTCAGTCAGGGTCAGTTTCTGTTGTCCCAGTCTGTGTCGTTTTCCCCGTTGTTCTAGTCTGTAGTGTCTCCCCTGCTCCCCGTCGGCCGCATGGCTCAATGAGCTGAGCATGCGGCTATCTGTTAGCCCCTGTGTTGCGTGTTCCCTGCTTGCATGGTGCCGCGTCCGCGCACCAAATCCGCCCGCAAGTCATTCTCCATTAGCCCATTGTATTATATGGTGCTAACAGCTATCAAAGTCAAGCATGATTTGTTGTGAACAGTATGCCTTATCACACGGCTTCAATGTGCAAAGAAGCAGTGAAATATGTGATTGTGTCTCTGTCATTTTACCAAGACTGCAGTGGTACAGCATCAGTGGGGGCTGTGGGAGCCACGGTACATTTTAGTTGCTCTTTCCAATGTTCTGAATCATACACTCTGGCATTTTTTGTGCCAGTGATCCACTCACCTAGGTCAGCAGGTACCTCTAATCCTGTGCCTGTAATGGGGAAGGAAAAAAGACACTGTATGTAATGTTAAACATGGAAAAAGGGAGGATTGCTGTGTGCCATCATGTTATGGATGGATGAAAGAATGAATGAATGAATGTGCTTCACAAATCAATGGGGAGCCACTTCACTGTATTTAGTATAAGCGTTTCTCCAAAGCAATGGACATATGAGGAACGCTTGGCCAACCTACTGGCGTCTTCTCCTACTTTACAAATAACAATAAAAATTAATGTTCCGAGATTCTACTTTCTTTGTCTTCCACAAATAGTGTGGCAATGTTCCTACAGTAATATTTGTGAATTATTTTGAGTGAATTTAGGTCATCAAAATAATCGATTAATCAAATTGAATCATGATAAATTAAAGATTTCCAGTGTCATTCCCTCAATCATTGTAATCGAATCACCGTGGGGCCAACGATTTATACGTATAGTGCAAACTGATCTTATTGACAGGCTGATGAAAGCAAATTCGAATAAAAGCATTTATCAAGACAGACAATTGTAAAAATCAAAAGAATATACTTTGTTTGCGTGCTTTCTCCAGACGGGCGGCAAGTTCCATCTGGCTCATTTTCTTCAGGATGTGCATGGTGACCTCTAGCGCCCCCTGCCTGCCATAGCTCTCCACCATCCGCGTCACAATGTCGGTCGAGTTCGCATTTTCCAGCTGGCCTTTGGGGATGTGCTTGAATCCTTCCAGGAGGTTCTTGTGGGAAAGGTAGAACCTGAACTGCTTCAGCTCATCCTTGACCAGATCCTCCAGGGTGGAGAAAAGCTGGGAAGTGATATCTGCCATTGTTTCAGCTGTAAAAGCGAAATAATGTGGTATTAAAAAAATTAAAACTTTACGAGATAAAAAGCTAGGAAAATAAATAAAACACGTTTGTTACAAAACAATGGTTAGCAAAGACAGATCTGTTGTAAAATAAAAAGGGTAGAATATTGGCAGTACACTAAAATGTATGTTGATAAGCTTATCAGTTAGTATATTCACATGAGCATGAGATAACATACTCCTTGTGTTCATATCAGATTACGAAGAACCAGATACTTTTGAATCAAAAGTTCGGTAATCATTCATGATGGCACTATATTTATTAAGGTTATAATGATACACCAGTCTAAAGTCCTCTATATGGCAAATAAATTAAGCATAGTAGAACAAGTACATTATGGTGTCACATTCTTCATAACCTTGGTCAGACATATTCCACAAAGGATACATGTATGTGTAATAAACAATATGTGTAATAATGTAAAAGTATGTGTAATAATAATAATAATAATAACAATAATAATAATAGCCCATAAAAGACAAACAATAAATCAAATAATTAAAAAGAGTTATTTACATAATCAGACTAGAATTGGGTTAAAGCTAGTAAGTCAGTTTAAACAGATGGGTTTTTACTTTCGACTTAAACAATGGAAAAAAATCGACATTTCTGATATCCGGTGGAAGTGAGTTCCAGAGTCGGGGAGCAGAGCGACTGAAAGCTGTGTCCCATGGTGATGAGGCGGGCAGAAGAAACAATAAAATGGCTGGCAGATGAAGATCTGAGAGATCAGGATGGAGTGGCGATGTGAAGCAAGCCACATAGATAGGGAGGGGCGAGATTGTAAACGCATTTGAAAGTGACTAGCAGAATATTGAATGTTATTCTAGTTTCTATGGGCAACCAGTGAAGCTGTTGTAGAACTGGGGTGATATGTTCCCTGGAGGGGGT